>CM067343.1:20009820-20027757 GCA_034190875.2 Urechis unicinctus
TCAATTTGTCAGCAGGTGAAGTGCTTCACGTTCATGAGTTAGCCTACTGTAATATCAGAGCAACATTAGAACATATATATATCGATAAATAATAATACGTAGTAAAACATATTAATGGTAACATTTAGATTTATCTCATGCATATCCACCATGACTAGTTGCAATATTGCCCAGGGATTCGCATAAAAATACGATAACCTTTCGCCAAGCGTATGTTATGAGTTTGATATATCGAGGCAACTGACCCAGGTAAAACAGAGAAGCTTATCTGTACCACAGATCATGTAACAAATGCTATCTTCGCGCAATAAAACATCGTATGGTAAGCGATCATGGCAACTGTAATGTTAGGGATAACGCTATTTTTAATTACGAAGTATTATCGCGCAGTAATGGATGTGGAATATGTTATGACTCACACGCACCATCAATAGCCAACGCAGACATCACTAGGAAATAGACATCGCTTGAATGACGACGATAATTTGTTCTAATGAACAACTCATGCTCATTGTAACATGGCGGCGAGTTACTTAAAGGACAAGTTGATTTGGATCACAGTCTTTTCTGCGAAGCCGGCAAACTGGTTGCAATAGTCGTGGGCAGAGCACGTTCCTTGTCGACTTGATGACTCTGTAAAACTGTTAATCATCAGTGGCTTTATGTTAGTCACCTGGAGTGTTTAAACATGGTACGGGTGATTATACAACTTACAGAATGAATTATGTAGTGAAATATGTTGCTGCGGGACACCCATGATTACAACTCGCTCTTTGCGCCAAGCGTCGGAAGGCTTATCTCCATAAATGTTACAGACGGGTGTAATATCGTCAAAAGCGGGAGAACTGTTGAAAATACCACTATTTTAAGTTGAATTTCTGCGCCTATTTCGATTGGTTGGTACAAAATAATAAAGATACCATGTACGGCAGCTTTCATAACAATACCGCAAACAGCAATTAACTATTGAAAACCGCAATATAATTTCTCATACGTCATTTTCAAAATTATTTATCGCAGCTGTGAAATACACGTATGATGCAATGAAAAACCTGCAATATCATCCAACAACCCTCCGGGGTTCTTCCTTTCCTATGACGGTAGAGCATCTTCCAGATAAACATATGGTATCAGCAAACAGTGCTGACATGTGAGCAGTGGTACATAGTTCGGAGAAAATTATATAAATCATCGACAACAGAGGCAAGTACAGTTTTATCTCTCTATTCGAACCATAGGTCAATATAGCTGACCAGATGTAGCCAGCTGGGTGTGATAATAGATAATAAGCTGGTGCAAACAGGCTCCTGGTGTGAGACGTACGCTTAACATGTTGATACTAATAAGCATTCTCAGTTTGGGAAAATATCAATGTATCATGACAGTAGGTCGAGCAGTGACTAGCTAAGAAAATAGGTAAATGTATACACTGCAAATGTAAAATTATATACTGAATGATTTGAATCAGTGGATTTGAGGGATTATATCAGTGAATTTGGTCAAATGAATCGCTCAATCTCAGTTTCTGGGCTCAATAGAAGCAATTCTTGATAATTTCTCCTGCATAAACGATGAACAAATATAACTGCAGCTGAACACAAATAACTGGTTACGTTTATGAAAGGTTGCGCTCGAAGAGCAGGATATGGCTTTCTTAGTCAAACCACGTATGTAACATCTGGTTACGTAATAATGGACTAAGCAACTTGTTAATTGAACTTTGGTTAGAGAGCAAGATCAGATTGTCATTTGAAAACGATAAGATGAACACGTGTCGAAATGCGATCTCAACGAGGCTGTAATCATCATTGGGTCCCCAACAGAGGTAGCCTGGTCTTATTTTGATGCAAATGCTTTGTGAACTATCTGCCAGTATATTACCTGGGCTCTGCGCATAGACTCCAGTTTTCATTTAACATGCACTCGGTTACATATTTGGCAGATTAATATAGACTGCAGCCAGGGAAAGCAAAATATGATTACAGCAATATGTTGGCATACGTTTCACGGCAACATTTTTTAATGATCATTGTACTATAACAATGGTAGAAGAAGGATGTTTACCTATATAAAAAATATATTTATCGATCATTGTCATCCCAATAAGTGGCATTCACCGAAATGAATATCAATAACTCAAATGAATACACGGGACAGCAACCTTTTAATGTCATGTCAATATCAATAAGCAATTTCATGGAAAGTAGTTAGAAAACACGCAAGTTAAAAAGGTTTATTAATAATGATCATGTCTATAATAATGCACGCTACGTTGCCGATGTATGTGGCATTATGTCTCACAAAATAAAATAAATCTTTATTATAATTGTTTTTATCCTAATAATGGTCGCAGCAATGGTTGTGAAGCATTAAAATTCTTAGTAACAATTATATGCTCCCTTCGCCGCGCCGAGGTTGTAAGTACACGCTTCTGCAGCAGGCAATGTTTGGTACCGGCGATTTCTCTAGCGCTCAGTATCAGTTTCAATTATATGCTGCACAGTCCCAATAAGATAGTAATCACTGCTTATTACATTGCAAAGTGACAAATGTCACGAAGAAGATGTCATTTAAATATGTGGGCGATAATTTATGTATGTCTGCAGTGATATCATGGAATTTTCTGCTGTTTGAACAGTTGAACCTTAGGCAGTTACAATACTGTGAAATTTGAGGACTATGCAGAAAACACAAAGTGTTATACGATTATACAGTCAAAATTACTAAGTAAATGTTTGTTTGTACTGTATCGATGTCGATGTGTTTTAGGAAAATAATAGTGAAGAATGTTTTCTAAATAAATCAAGTCGATGAAGCAACATATGTATTTCATTGGCGCTTGTGCGGCGTTTCTGTGCTTTTATAATGTTATGACCGGGCGCGATATCATCTATTTTTACACTTGTTTTTTAACAAATCGTGATGAAATAAATATTTCGGTATGTATTCCCCAAGAAATACGGAACCTTTTGCAATCTTCGCCTATGTATGCCGATCTTAAAATAATAATCCGTTCGCCTTAGATGCCTTACTGATAGTGTTGGTTATGTGCTACATACCACAACATGTTTCTAGAACGATAGTGACAAGCTGTTAGTGGTTCAAGGTATAGCGCATATCTTATCAGCACCATCAGCAGAAAACTCTCATATGATCATTGGCCCATATGATTGAACAGATGTTGTCAGCTGGATGTGATAACATAGGATGATGGGGTCTGCACGCGCTAGGTACAACTCCAAAGCAATTAAATCTCGCTGCCTCACTAATTGAGATCCCGATCAAATATGGTGTAGATTTTAACGGTGTTAATGTGCGCCTTTGTAGGATTAAGGTCTAAGATTGTCATGGTATAATTGCAATTATGAGGAGTTGATGCTGATGCTGATGCTACATTGAATGCCGGTGATAGATTAAAATATGCCGTGCGTTTACAGCTTCTACCAGTAATTAATAACCACTTTAAACGAATGGCAGGTGTCAGTCTGCGTCAACATGCGTGCCTCTGTAATCACGCACCGATAAATGGTGTCTAGTGTTTAAAGAGCCTGCATACAGTTGGCATTGCGTTATTCATACATTCCCAATGATTGTAATATCAAGATGCTTGTTTCCCCATGGCGGCTTTAGGGATGCGTGGAACGCTGGCAGTAAGTACAAAGCAAATTAAAAAAATGATGACATATTAAAATTTATATCCAGATGCTATGGATTAAATAAGTGCTACGAGCGACGGCAACATATGTGACTGGCTATGCATTGGTTGGATCGCCCCCCTTATCCCCTATCATCAACTTCTCCTACTAATCTGACCGATCATATACATTTAAAGGAACCGAGGAAGCATAACGTTAATACATTAAGCAGAAACATTCTAATATTTGCGCAAGTTTGTTTATTTAATGAAATGTTCAAGGCCGAATGAGAAGATAAGCCTCAGATTTTGGAACAGAAATATTAGGGGTGGTATACACACGTAATTATTAGCAACTAGTTAGCTTAAATGGCGCGATGTGTGAATAGTCACGAAGGCATTCATAGTGCGCTGATCTCTCGATCGCTAACTCTCTCTGTCTATCTATATATATATATATATATATATATATATATATATATATATATATATATAGATATCTAGAGATATAGAGATATATATATATATATATATATATATATAAATATATATATATAGATAGATATATATCATCTCACTCACTCTCTCTCACTCTCTCTCTCTCTCTATATAGATATATGTATATATATATACATACAATTGTATATATATATATATACCATATATATGTATATATAATTTTATCTGTATATATATATATGTATAGATATCTATATATATCTAAATATAATTGTGTGTATCTCTATATATATTTATATATATATAAATATAAGTGTCTATATATCTTGATCTATCTATCTATCTATATATATCTATCTATCTTTATCTCCCTATGTATATTTCTATATATATCTCTAAATATCTCTATATATAGATATCTATATCAATATGTACATAAAGACCATTTCCCTAGATATATATAAATACATATATTCATATACATATATATATAAAATTGTATATATATATATATGCATATAAATATATATATATATATATGATATCTATAGATATTTCTATATATATCAATAGATATTTATATATATTCAGGAATATGTATGTGATATATACATATATACACACATATAGATATATATACACATATACATATATATTTATATATATGTATTTATATATATATATTTAAATATATATATATATATTATTTATGTATATATATATGTATATTTATATAGATATATATATATGTATGTGTATATATATATTTATATATATATATATATTTTTCTATAGATATATATATATAAATTAATATATATATAAACATTTGTGTGTGTGTGTGTTTTGATGCATGTTATTAACAAAGCATATCAATATCATTTTAGGAGAATACATTGTCATCATTCATTCATTCGTTGGTTGAAATAATGGGAGGTTACATTTGGTCTTAGAAGGTAATATGTGCATACATACTTTACAAACCTTATTTAAGATGCTACACGTTTGATGGTCAAAAAGCGGCATTCTGAAATCTGGTTAATTGGAACGATACACCGTTCAATCGACTTTTAAACAACTGTAATATCGGTCCAATACCTTGACCTTGTCAATTATAATAGTAAGGACCATTGTAATTGACCAAATAACAACAGACATTGCTGTATCGGATATTGCGGTATATCACTGACAACAAAGTGGTAATCAAATCTCACGGGTGCATTCTGCGCATCTCATTCAATACATCACCTTCTGATTCCAGACCACGACATACCAAATTAAGAAAAGCAACCTATGCAATTAGGATCCTAGGTATTGTCTTATTCAGCTATATACGTTTGGGATTTTCTGTGTTGGTATTTCCAGATTATGAGCACATGTTCACTCAGCCTTCAATTAAGGTCCTCGTTGATACATTATAATAAAGAGCTTATTCTTGATCATATACGTTAATGAACATTATTGAACATCCCGGGAAGTTGGAATTTCAGAATTATTTTGGGGGGTTTTAGATTTGGTCTTACAAGTTCAGTAAAATGTGCAATTGAAAAGAACCCGCCGCTGCTTCGTGGTCTGGTCATTCTAAAATGCTTCCATATATCCATATGAGTTTCATTTATGATAAATCAAAGCGCGTCCAAAGTTTGCGAGAGCTTACTGAATGGCCGCGTACTTTCAGTTGCATGTATAATAACTAATAGCTACTGCTACAACAGGCCTGTAGAATTGGCATTATAAACTGAGCGAGACGATCATTTAATCGGGTAGATACAAGCGTATCAGACGGATTGCGTTGGGCGCAGTTTGAGCGTCCTGTTGTGATAATAGATAGTTTTAACTATCATGCAACCAAATACTTCTGATCATTGTCTCAACGGAAGCAGCTCACTCCGTTCTGATTGGTGACTATTGATACGGACAAACATATCCTCGCTAGATCATGGGAACTTCTCGCAGCTCTTATCAATGCGTCCATGATGTAGATGTTTATCAATCTATACAGCTTGCTGCATCATATAATTTGCCAATGAGTTACAACTCATTACAATAAGGGATTTCACAAGCTTAGATATTTTCCAAAGACAGTGATGAATAACGTATGTAACAAACCATGGACAGCTCATTCTTTGTCTGCTGGCGAATACTGCTGTATGTCATGTGAAGAGCCTTCAAGCAAGTGCAGAGTTGAAACAAACATATAAATAGAGTCATGCTCTTGGGATTTACAAAACAAACCAACATCAAAGTAAGACATACTTTTATATATCGGCAGAAAGGCCGGGGTGAGGTCGGGATCAAGCGATGATATGTGTATTGCATCCGGTTCCATGCTTAGATACAGCAAGAAATCGTGATACGATTCATCCAAGTAAAGGTGAAGGGAATATGCAATATATCACATGAAGCATTGACAAAATACAGATGCAGCTGACTTTCTCAATTCCGTTGGTGATGCAATACATCACATCGTTAAATAGGGATTAGAACAGACCGCAAGTAAATCTGTTAGACATGATGGATAACTTGCTATGAATTTGAGTGTTCTGAAATAATCGCTGAAATAAGTACAGGTGGTCGCGGCAAACTTGACATCCCCACATGAGTCAATAAAGACCATAATGATTGGAACTGTTACCATGTCGTTTAAGTGTTACTACTACACCAAGGGAGCTGTGTTGGGAGGGGTGGTGGGTTTTAGGGTTCAAACACCACAGCCGTACATGGCCAAATGGGCCAAAAACGACTTCGATATTTGTAAAAAAACAACAGCAATATAAACACCCCTTAGTTGCCAGGTTATGGAATAAAACCGCAAGGTGTGGTGAACATATAACGCTACAGTGAGTTTAATGTATTGAATTGCGTTTTTAAAGAGACGACTTTGAGATGATTTGAAGGGAATACCGTGCGTGATTCATATTCAGTGAGGACATTTGTTGCTGCGACTATTAACAGATATCTCTAGTAGCATCAACATGATAGCTATTTAAAGTTGCGATCACATGTCCGTTGGCGCATTAATGCACATTAAACGGACATTTATGTAAGGAAAGCGACCGTGAAATATCTGTTCACTTAGTGAGCGTTATCTGCAACTGAGAGATGCTAATCTGTGCCACCTCGCCTTTTCGATCAAAGTCACAAGCTTAATCATCCGTATGTCCTATTTCGAATATCTTCCAAATATGCTTGGGTTTTACAAAAAAAATACATGTGACACTTTTTTGCAATACGTTATGATATACTCCGTACGTTCACATGGTTCCAACACCGAAAAGGGTGATATTCACCTATAAAATAATACTGCTTCAGGAGAACACTGAATTTTCGATTATATTTAGCACTCAAACGTACAATGTGTGCTGTATTGGCATTAACTGACACCACTTAGCTGATAAACCACGACCTGGCTCTACAAGATATCGGGCCATCAATCGGAAAAGAATGTTCGTCTTACTCCTGTCTCCATTCACATCTGAGGAACTTGTCAACGGAAGAAGATACTCGGAGCCAGAATGCAATCTACTATTATCGTTCGGCTCTGCCACAAAAGCTCACCATGATTTTGAAAAGGTTCGAGAGGGATACGAAATATATTGTTGAAGCATTCTATCCTTTATCACGCAGTATGCGATCACCCAAATGCAAAAATTGTTTAAAGCTGAAGGTTAAATTCCGAGTTGTTTTTCATGAACAATTTCCTCGACAGTTAGACCAAGAAAGCATTGATGCATTGTTTTTGATGATTCTTGCTGGAGGAATATCAAATAACGATTTGCATATTCATTATCCAATTAAAAATTTGAATATGCATAGAATTCTCACTATATCAATATTTATTTCGGCTATCCAGATAGAAACACAATCCTAGCAAGACATATAGCATGTGTGCTAAATCTGATAGCTTTTATAACGCTTTTATAATTTGGGTCGGGGTGCGTGGATGCGCATAATGAACAACGACAATATGCAGTATAATACATTGAACATAATGCGTTCTGCCACGAGTTATCATGCAAAACTTCAGCAGCAAATGATCCTTAAAGCTGATGAACCTGATATAGGTGACTCATGAGAGACACATGAAGAGGAAAGGTCAAATGGCAGCCGCTGGATATCGAAAAATAACCCAATTTGACAGATGACACGACTGACGGTGAGTTCACAGAAGAGTCGATTCAGCGCGATCAATACTGATTTAAAACACATGACGGAGGGATTCATGATTAAGCTGTATATTCCCGCATCACTGCCCCAACCGACAAATTCTTTTTCAAATATCATCATCTTACTATTTGAGTGTCACTGCAATATTGTACTGGTGTTAACCAACAGACACATAATGAGCACAAATATAAGCAACACATTTATTTGATTTTGGAACACCACTGCACATATAATGCTAGTTTAATGCCTGTATGATATGCGTCCGTTGCTCTTCATTTGTTCACTTTAATCAATAAAATATGAACGCAAAAATGAAATCGTTCAAAACGGTTAGTAGTTTTAGACAGCTTCATTCAATGTTTGAAAGTTATGTTAATATTTGAGCAGTGATAGGTGTCAATTTCTAAACAAATATTGGATTCTATCAATATGTCTTTGCAGAAACATATTGTTTCTTAAGCTTGGATCGCAAGTTCAGCAAAACATTGTATAATGTTTTTGGATACTTCTATTTTGCATCAAATTTGACTTTCCAATTTGACTTCGCATGGAAGTAGCTGACCCTCTTCAAAAGCATAGGAATGCCCAAATAGGCATGCTTAGACATGTATTGCATAGAAACCCATATTCAGTTGGTGATATTTTGGAAGCATCTTCTGTATACCGCAGGTCGTATGACTTGGTTTGAAGATATATCATAACTTTTTTTATTATCCATGCCTATTGTAATGAATTATTGCACGGCAAATGTATTGATGAAATCCATCAATGGCCGACGGCAATGCTTGACATCCCAATATATGCAAATAAATGATTTGTAACGGTATACAGCACAGTAATGGCACCCTGACTTGCCATTACATGCACCATGCAGACTTCAATATTGCATATATGACCACGGAACAGCTATGTGGATCTTATCATTATTCACAGTAATAGGAATCCTCGTGAACTCGACATATACGCGACAACAATGACACATGAACTGAAATGCGATTTCGAGAAGATAATAATAATTATGGTTTGCGTTGTAAATGAGCGCAACTTGAGTTTGCGATACGATCCAGCAATTTCGGATCATTTATGTTTTCGTGTTCACTTTGACGTGTAAAAAGCACGCATTTGACCGTCGGTTTATGCGTGCCTATATATATAAACGAAGGTACAACTATAAACGATAAATGAACATGGTATCGTTATTGTCATTTATAAGACTCTGGCAAATAATATAACTGGCTGTACATATACATCAAAAGTTATTATCATCTGAAAGTTTGTTTTGGTTTAGTACCAACCTTTTTCGTGATATTTCCCCTTCCGAGGTCCCTCCACAAGCTCACACCCCATTCCTCCTACCCCCTACCCCACACAATTGGCCTTCAAGACATCTTCCGGATTATTTATGACTTTGATGGTCACAACTCAAAACTGATTCACTGAGAACGTTCATGGCTCACCACATCAGATTTCTGGTGCTGACTTTTATTCACCAGATCTGCGATTCGCGGCTAGACAACAGACAGCGCGCAGCACAACTTCAAATCAATTTATGAGCTTCGATTTGATTGTCACCAATGCTGCGAATACAGTTTCACACCGAGCATCTTCATTACTTGAGAATGCAACTTTGGATATGTTAGCTGAAGGCTGATAAAAAATTGAGCAAGCGTTGTATCCTCATCCGGAATGTTCACACGAATAGGTTCCTGACAAAGGATATGTTGGTCGTGTCCATGACAATATGTTGAATAAAGTATATCTGAAAAAGTACTGCAGTACCCGTCCTTTTTGGGCAGATTTATTGCCATGTTCACGTGCTCAAATCATTGCGACAATGGCAGCATCCATCGCGAAGAAATTGCCTCGATGCCACTGAAAAGACTACAAACGGGATATAGCGTTGCATAAGGTGATGCTGAGTGAGATGATGGTTAGACCTATATCTGATGAGATGTCAAAGCGTTCTTGACCTTCACTGACCCACACTTCAAGCCGATAGGAGTTCAGAAGAGAGGTCATGGCCATCAATTGTCGGACTCTGCTATGTCAGATAGAAGCGGCGGATGGAAGGTCGATCCCTCAAATAGGACGGCACTTCTATGTCATGTCTGTGTCATGCATGTACCCATTGTTGACATCATCCTAGATATAGGGTGATGTTAGCACTTTTCTAGCATTTTTTCCAAATACACGCATGGGCAGATGTATTGTTTGCGCTTTTTTTTTTTAACACACTGAAGTGTGATATTGTATCAGCTATCGCCATGGGTTCTAAATTAGAGTGATTTTGATCAAGTTAAACAATGTTGCCAATGATGGGCGATTGTTATATACAGGGGCCGCACATTGGAATAAATGATGTATAGATAGCACTTGAATGTATAGAGCAGTGTTAGAAACCCTTGGTACATTACCGAGTGTCAATCATGATTTATACACCATATGTGGTAAGAGATAGCATGATGATACCGGGCATAAATGTTAAGTCTTTATATTGCAACACATGTGAATATCATATCATATGATGATCTGAATGATCAGAATCCACAGATGACTGTGTCATATATGAGCTTATTCTCTGCGACTTAAGTTGTCATGACCGTGCGTGCGACAAGGCAACAACCAACAATATGAATATTCGTTATCTATTATAATGTCTCATAATGTGTATGAATGTATTTTCTGTCGATTATGTCATCGACAAATAGCAGTAATATATTCATTAGCTCTTCCAATTACAATATAACATGAGCATTCATTCTTCATCTGCATTTAGCAATGCGTTCTGTGCCCGTAGTAAATACAGCGTATAATTGCGTTAACCAATGAACCGGGATACAACTCGTTACACCTTGAACACATGCCTGACATATGACACAAGTGATGGACCCCGGCCACCTGTCCCAATAACCCCATTACTTTCAGCTTGTGTTATGTTTTGTTAGTGGTAACAGAAGCGTTGTGACATGCCTGGTCACGGATCAAATGTGCTCTGTAGCAAAGCCTATAGCAGGCACTAAAACCAACACCGTGCTGATACCATAGTCACAACGTGGAAATTTGTATGCGTTTACCAGTGATTTACAGCTTGCTTTAGCCGCAAAAGTGTTTATTTTCTGACTTTGGATACACCAATAACATTAATACCACACACATGATCCATCCCTTTATCGACTACCTTAACAAAGCTTCTTCTAAAATATGACTAACTGCAGTTAAAAGCCTTAATTGGCTTGCGACACAGTATTATTTACGATTATGCACAAACCTCGAATGTCCCAAACGCATTACCGTTCTTATTTTTCATCAACTGGGTCAATTATCTATTCCAAGTAGGTTAGCAAACATGACCTTGCTTACTTTTCATTTCATAATGTATACTAAGCATATTTTGTGAAAAAGTGAATGTGTAGTTAGTTCATTTCTAGTTTAACTGATATATATTTCTATGCTTATTGACAATATCTTACAAGATATTGGACAAAATGCTTCAGTACCTCATGTCATCTTTGAAAGATTTAGAATAACATAATTAATGTGTTTCCATTCACTCATTTCGATATTGTTTATAAAGGAAAGTACATATATTGATTACCACAAACATAATCATGCACGGACGTTCTGACGACGACTTCCTTCCGCAAGGATGATTTTAACAGGTCTTGGTAGTAAAACACACAATCTAAAAGAGTATAAAAGGACGGAAATGGCCTTTCAACGATAATTGCTGCTGCAAACGATTTGTGTCCATCAAATTCCCTGAAGACAATCATTTCACTAGGACGGCTCCACATTGTAACCACTCCTATATACGCATAGCGCAGCAATATATTAGCATGGCATATTGAACCAAGTGAGGATATGTCACTAAAAACTCGAAATGATAGCTATGAGCAACTGATAGATCAGAACGACAGCCAGAGGATACAGAAAGTGGGCCGAAGAGTAGCCAAACAGTGAATAAGAAGATATGAAGGGAAATATGCATCCATAAATGTAGAAACCTCACAACAGCACTAACAGCACAAGCATTGAACATACAACTAGATGATGTTGATTGCAATACAATGTCCAGTACTTAATGCGCGGTAGGAGAGATGTTTGCGGTCGCTGATAATGCATTTATATGTATGTATATATATATATATATATATATATATATATATATATATATATATAGATATATATATATATATATATATATATATATATATATATATACATACATATATATATATATACATATATATATATATACATATATATATACATATATATATATGCATATATGTGCATATATGTATACGTATATATACGTATATATACATATATATATATGCATATACATATATATATATACATGAATACATATATATATTTTTTTTGTATATGAATACATAAACATATATTTATATTTATATATATGTACATGACTGTATAGATTGACGCATATAAGTTTCAAATGTCGTTAATGCTTATTGACCACTACCCAGCAAACAATAATTAGAGCACTTTTGCTGCAAAGGAAATGAACACTTATATTTATGTCGTGTGGTCTTCATTTTCATGACAAATAGTTATGTTTAGCGTAACTATCCCGCGAACGTACTGTTTTTCTGGCGGACTGCTTTTCCTTCATTCGCTAACAGAGATGTATTCCGTCGCTCATTACGCATATATATATATATACACACACACACACACACACACACACATATATATATATATATATAATATATATATATATATATATATATATATGTGTGTTTATATATATATATATATGTACGTATAGATATATATATATATACGTATATAAATATATAATTATATATATATATATATATTTATATATAATTATTTATATTTATAAATATATGTATATATGCATGTATATATCTATATATGTATATATATATATACATATATATATACATATATGTATATATTTATATATATATATTTATATATCTATATATATACATACACATACATATATGTATATATATATGTATATATATATATATTAATATATATATATATGCGTAATGAGCGATGTTTATGTTCATATATATGTATATGTTCATATATATATATACATATATATATTTACATAGAAATATATATGTATATATATATATAAGTGCCTATATATATATTTTTATATATGTGTATATGTATACGTATATATATATATGCATATACAGCTATATATATAGATATATATATATACATGAATACATATATATATTTATATGTTTCTATATGTATATATATACATAGATGTATATTTGTATATATGTGTATGAATATATAGATTGACGCATATAAGTTTCAAATGTCCTTAAAGTTTATAGACCACGACCCTGCAGACGATAAGTTGAGCAATTTTGCTTCAAGGGAAATGAACACTTATATTTGTGTCGTGTGGTCTACATTTTCTAGACACATACTTATGTTTGGCGTAGCTATTCCGCGAACGTACTGATTTTTCTAGGGGTCTTCTTTTCCTCCATTTGCTAACAGAAACTATGTAGCAATTAGACCACTTGCCAGCCATAGCACCAAAATCTTTACCACGCTCAGTAGTCCAGTAGTGTCCATTCACATCAGGTACATAGTCTTCAAACGATAATTCAACTTCCCTAAGCTCGCTATCTCCTCGTGCTTCTAGCAAGCCATTCAAATCGCGACTTCGCGATGCAATTCGAACGCTTAGCAATGATGCGTTATATGAACGGGCTTGCCGTTGTTGGTCCTATTCCCTATCTGCCTTAACAGTAAGGCAGGGTAATGCTGCAGTGTAATATTTTGCCTTGAATGCAGTACAAGTTAATACCTATAAACGCCCAGCGGGAAGAGCATTAACGAAAAACATAAACGTCAGAACTATTGTAAATTCTACCTCGCTCCTGGAGATCGATCGAAGCAAAGGCTTTCATCCGTGGAAGGAAAAGGCAAAGGATAGATACAACCTAAGCAGGGCCGAAACACCTGGTGCAATCGAATATGGCGTGGCATCTTTTCTAATTTGTTTTGTATATTCTACACCATTCGTGATCGAAAGATGGTTGCTAGGAATAGTCGATTCAGCAACACATTACTGTACAGGAGTAATTGTAATCTCGATAGATGTATGCTGTAGAAAAGTCTCAGCAATTAAGCCGACTCAATCCAATTCATCCCCTGCTCCGCTGTCCAACTGACAAATGCGGCATCGTGCTTGGATCAATCGGATGGATGAAGATTGATTATGGCGGTGTGTCAGGTAAGAGAAAAGAAAATGGACAAAACTTTCCATACACTACACTGTACGTCAACGGAGTAATGACTTTGATGGAACGTGCTTGTGCATAATATCTTTAATTATGTAGCATTCTTAGCCTAACCGCTAATGTGATTGAATGACGATAGCTTATTGAGCTCTTATTTGTGTGGCTCGAATTATGCGCAGGTAGCCATAACTTAACAAGGGACAGCGTTGGTGTAACATGGCCAGGGTGAACAGATGTATTGAACCAAGCAGCGGTATACCATATTGCATATGTTATGGCGTCATGGGCAATGTCATGTTATAAGCAGGTGTATACTAGACTACGACATAACTGTGTCTTATGTAAATACAAAACTTCCTCCTTAAACCCTTTAATGTAGCTCTTTGGGTCGTTAACATGGACAGCGTCGTAAGCTAATATGAGATTAAAACGAGATGTGTATGGTGGGGACTGATCCTAAAAGGGTTCATTTACTCGAGCAGTTGTGTCTTGATCGCGATGCTAATGAGTTACATCAATTTATTCCATTCAGCTATGATCCGTCCTGCGAGTCCAAAAACCATTGATGGTGGAAGGGTCGTGGAATTTGATCGACACGTTCCAAGACTTTCGTGAAACAAAAGATTTTTATAAGGATAGTGATGTGAGGATGTGAAGGTGCCTATAGCTGTATTTAAATGGATACCAGGGCACGATATCAGAGCGATGCGAATAGACGCACATCATTGTCATTAGATAATAAGGCTTCATTAACTGTAATGATTCAGAAGCGTATAAACTAGGTTGTACTGTCAACATACCAAGCACACTGCACTTGCGTATTTAAAGCAAAATCATATGATCCTGTTCACTAGACACTTCGCCAAATGAAACCTTAGCAAATACAAGTGGCGTGGAGCCAAGATTTCCACACGATACGAGGAAAGTTTTTGTTATTATCTTCTCTCATACCTGACACATTGCAATATCCAATCCACATCCATCCAAATGATTTAAGCACGATTCCGCATTTGTCAGTATGGACGTGAAGCAGGAGATGAATTAGATTGAGTCGGCTTATTTGCTGAGGCCTTTCCACAGCATACTTCTATCGAGATTACTCCTGTACAGTTATGTTTTGCTGAATCGACTATTCCTAGCAACCATCTTTCCATCAAGCATTGGTACAAAATTTAAAAGATGCCACCCCATATTCTATTGCACTAGATGTTTCCGGCACTGCTAAGGTTGTACATATCTTTTGCTCTTTCATTCCACGGATGAAAGCATTTTTTTGACTGATCCCCGGGGCGATGTAGAAGGTTCACTAGTTAATTTATGATTTTCGCTAATGCTTTTCTCTCTGGGCATTTGTAGGTATTAAGATATGCAGCCTCCAAGGTAAAAGTATAACACTTCAAAATGCCGAATAACCCTGCCTTACATTAGGCTGAGAGGGGATGAGTACAACGCAGCATTAGGGAGCTTTTTAAACACATGGCCAAATGGCGGTTTGAAAGGTTTGCCAGCCGCACGTAGGGATAGCGAGCTTAGAGAAGTTGAATAATCGTATGAAGATTATGTGGCTGGAGTAAATGGATAGTATTAGACTGCTGGGCGTGGTGACGATGTTGATATATGTATATATAAATATATATATATATATAATTCACAGAGCAATATTGCTCAACTGACATATCAACCCTAACGTTTCCAAAACATATTGCTCTTTGCAAATGAAATAAATGAGAAAGTTTGTTTTGTAATGGATCCAACGTGTTGCGTCAGTCCTATGCTAGCTGTGCATTATTAAATGAAAAATAAGCAAGATCCTGTTTGCTAACCTACTTGGAATAGATGACTGACCATATGGGAGATACACAAAAACGGTATTACGGTTGGGACATTCGATGTTTGTTCATTGTCGTATATAATACTGTACGTTAATGCTTAAATCTGCAGTTAGTCATATTTGGAGAAGTAGCTTTGATAAGGCTGTCGATAAGGCTATCCATACATCATTTAACTTAAAGTGATGCGCTTGAATTAACTGCATCTAGCTGGCTTTGCCGTCATGATAGAAGCGGCCGTACAACCGCGCATCATGTATGGCATAGTATGTTTTACTAGAAGAATGCTAACAGAAAAGCAGATTATGCGTTGACGCTGATACGGTATTGCAGATTATATATATAATTGCTGCTGACTAAACGTAGCTTCGGAAGGCAATGAAGGCAAACCAAATTATTTTGTCGAATGTTGACTCCATGTACCAATTGAATACATGGATAATGAGTTGATTCGATAATGTATGCATAAGCTTTATGTTGTTCATAAACCCTCTTGTAAATTGAATTCGCACGTTTCAGAGTTTTCTTAAGCTCAGTTGCACTAGAAAAATAGTATATTGGGATTTAGTGCCAGCCACGCTCCAGGCTAAATCAGGAAGGTACGTTGAGCCTATGTATTGCATCATTTCTGAATGAACATGGAAAAGACGATCTAGCTTCCGAATGGGTATGGCTTGGATGGGATGATAAACTTGCGTATTTGACGGACATATTCAGCTACTTCAATTATATATGCAAGGAAGTGATGTTCCGAGAATCGATCTGTCGGATATGATTGCTGGATATATCAAGACAGTGAGAAATATGCAGAGAAAGATGGCGCGGGGGAATCTGGCGATATTTCATTGTCTTGCATTGCATTCCGTCATGTGTGGGTTATAATTAAAACGATTGTTTTGCGACTTGTTATACCATCGTCTAGACCGGTTGTTCTCTGATTCCCACCAAAGGTCATTTGAAGAATATATATGACATTATGGTGTTCTCATTCATTAACCAATTCATAATATCTAATCCACTTTGTGACATGTGTAGGCATTAGCACTTCATTTGTTCAATACCCATCTCCAGAATGTATGTACAATGTGCGCACTAAAACGTTCGGATATGATCACTACCACTGTACAAATTGACTATTCAAGGAAGATAAATATGTTCGACAGATATATTGCAAACCTGCATGCTTAATCTTTCCATGCCATTAAGTGTTCAACAAAATGCATTTGGCCAACAGGTTCAATACTCGGCAGGAAATTTAACATGAACAACTTCCGCAGTCATGTTGTTTGCATTAAAACAAATACACTTTTAATAGTAATATTGCTATTACTGTTAGCATATGATAATATCAAATATATAGACTGATGCCAATGTTGAGTAAATTTTGTACGCTTGCCCAGCTACATATTCTGCTAGAGCGACTAATGAGTTTGAGTTCAGTTTGAATTTAATCAGCTAATCAACCATATTTCAAAATAATTAATTTGCAATCGCCATCTAGATGCAACAAGAAACTTAAGGGGCTTTACACGGTATATACTGTAGGATTTTATTGCCATATTGGTCCTTTGCA
>CM067343.1:20035692-20055692 GCA_034190875.2 Urechis unicinctus
AGTGTATGCAATTGATCTGCAACTTGGCAGGTTTCTGGGCTAGATAAAAGCAATATTCTTGATCATTTATCCTGCATAAACTATGAACAAAAACATATATTGCAGCTGAACACAAATAACTGGTTAATGAAAGGGTGTGCTCGGAGAGCTTAATATGGTTACTACGTAACGTAGTGATTCAAACCACGTGTATAAGATCGTAATAATAATGGTAACGTGATAATGTACTAAGCAACTACTTAATTGAACTTTTATGAGAGAGCAAGCTCAGATTACCCTTGGAAAACGATATGATGGACACGCGACGAAGTGCGATCTCAGCCCGAAAATAAAACTTCATAAGTCATTTCCATATTATTGTCAGATGAATAATATGCTCTATTCTTCATGTAGGAGGCACACAACGACAAATCAATAACGTAGACATTCAATAATTGATACCACTTAACATAAACATATTGTACGCCATAATAGGTCATTTAAACGCTGTTTGCAGTGGAGGGAAAAGGGTGGATCGACACATACCTCAACGAAAGATCGCAGATCGGATAAGGGATGAAGTGCATCCGATGATTGTTTGCTCTTCTGTTTAACCCTACATGTTGTATTCGTTATTCGCATATGATATATGCCGATCTATGGTTGCTTGAGAGATGCAATACTCCTTCTCATATGAGACAAGTGCCTCTTTCAGAGGGAGGTGGAAAAATAATAACAATCAAGGGCTCTTATCTCAGCAATCCAGGATAACTGTTATATATTGCCGATCACAAAGACAACCGGGATTGTCGAAAGCACACAAGAACGCCTGCTACACTCACCTGCCCGCATAGTCTCCAGATTGTACATCACATGCACTCGGTAACATATATGACATATTAATAGAGACTGCAGCATGGGAAGGCAACACATGATTACAGCAATATGGTGCCATACGTTCACGGCAACAATTGTAATGATCATTGCACTGTATAATGGTGGAAGAAGGATTTTTGCCCATTAAAAAATCAAATATTGACCATGTTCATACTAATTAGTGGCACTCGCCGAAATGAATATCAATTGCTTAAACAGACACACGGAACTGTAACCTATTAATGTCTTGTCAATATCTAGATGCAATTATTTAATTTCTCACGGAATGTAGTTATTAAGCACAGTTACAACTGTTTATTAACAATGATCATGGCTATATTAATGCACGCTACGTTGCCGATGCATGTGGCATGACGTCACCCAAATTAAAAGACATCTTTAATGGTTATTGTGCCTGTCTTTTAATGGTCGGAGCAATGGCTGTGAAGCATTAAAATTCTTAGTAACAATTATATGCTCCAGTCGCCGATCCGAGGTTGTAAGAACACACATCTGCAGCAGGCAATGTTTGGTATCCGCGCTTTCTGTATTGCTCAGTATCAGTTTTGATTATAAACTACACAGTACCAATTAGATAGTAATCACTGCCTTATTACATTGAAAAGTGAAAAATATTACGAAGAAGATACAATTGAAATGTGCGGGCGATATAACTTTCCGCACCCAGTCGGTATGTCTGTGGTGATATCGTAGAATTTGCAGCTGGTTGAAGACAGTTAAGCAACATGTGTACTATATACTCGCTTTTTAACAAGTCGCGATGAAATAATTATTTCGGTATGTGTTCCCCGATAAATATAGAACTTTTAGCAATCTCCGCCAATGTAAGCCCATCTTAAAATAAGTTTCCGTTCGCCTTAGATGCAATACTGATGACCTTGGTTATGTGCTTCAAACCACAACATGTTGCAATGAACGATAGTAACAAGCTGTCAGTGGTTCAATGTACAGTACATATGTTATACATCATCACCAGTAGAAGCCTCTCCTATGATCATTGACTCATACAGTTGAATAAATGTTGTCAGCTGGATGTGATAACATAGGAAGATGGCGTCTGCACGCGCTAAGTACAACTCCAAAGCAATTGAGATCCCGATCAACTATGGTGTAGGTCTACATGCGTGTAATCATTCCCCGATAAATTGTGTCTAGTGTTTATGGAGCCTGCATATAGTTGGCATAGCAATATTCATATATTCCTTATGATTGCATTATCAAGATGCTGGGAATCCTCATAGAGACCTCTACAGCAATGTTACGATATAGCACGACTCGAAAGTTACTAACAGCAAAATGGCATGTTACGACGGGAATATATATTCACAAAGACTACGACGAGTAACATGACAGAAAGTAAGATACTCCTTAAGACCAGCTTAAGTAGTACAACAGCATATAGTGTAAAGTTCGTTGGTTATAGACTCTCACAATTAATACACATTTTATGCGTCAGGCGTCAATGTGTACCCGTTGTTATACTACAGCTCTGTCATCGAGAAATGTCGAATTTATATTGTTGCCATAACTTCTTCCCTAATCGTGATGTAAATTATTCCAAGCGTCTAAACGCAACCTACTGCTCTCATGAAATGCCTTCCGATTGCATTCTCAAATTAGCCATTTGCATAAAGCTGGCATATATTGGAACAGGAAATGGACATTTTCTTTCTCCGGTTTTTGATTGGTGAATGCATGAATATGTATTTCGAAACCGAATACGAAATCGGAAAAATTTAATCACAAATGTAACCATCCCCTGAGGCCCACAGTGCTGATCGGCAGTAATGGTGTATTTGCTATGCTGGACTTTGCGTGTATGTATTTTATTTCTAAATGGTGGTTGTTAGATTTATGCATACACGAGATAATGCATTCACTTACTTTTGTGTACGCATCCTGGTGTTCAACTATCTCTCTCTATATAAAGAGTTATATGTATATATATATATATATATATATATATATATATATATATATATATATATATATATATATATATATATATATATATATATATATATATATATATATATGGATATATATATGCATATATATATATATTCATATATAAGCATACAAATGCATATATATTCATATGTATACATAACCAAGTGTCATGGAAATGTAGACCACACGACTTACATATTAGTTTTCATATATATATATATATATATATATATATATATATATATATATATATATATATATATATATATATATATATATATATATATATATATATATATATATATATATATATATAAATATTTATATAATATCTTTTGTGAACCGCAAGCCATTAAGCACTGGCATTAACTAGCAATGATAAGCGGTTGTAAGTTAAGTTGTAATTAACAGTTCGTTTCGTTAAACAGGTCATGTCTGCAGTTGAATTTTCGAAACATCAAAACATCTAGAACATCAATGTTTTGGCGCATCAATCTCAGTTATATATTTAATCAATGATATACATAAAGGCTAGTAACAACACAATCATGTTCCTAGTATGAACAATATCGTTTGAACATAAATCGAGAAAATGATATTAATACATTAATGTTAGTATCAATTATAGTACAATATTGTCCATATGCGCTGTGGGTATTGAGTGGGCAATTACCCCTGGACATTGTTTTGGACAATTTGTTAACTTTAAACTTTCATTGAGCACGAAACGTACTCGTCCGGAGCTAAGGACTAGCAACAGTCAGCGTCACCCCCGATCAGGATCACTTTTCGCTCCAATTCCTGTCACATTCCATAACACCAGATCCCTCAGCACACGCGAAAGTTTAAAATCGAATGAAGAGGCGAATGTCTATGGAAACTATGGACCATAATGGTCTACGATGTCTGACAATGGTGTATACAAAACAAGAATGTTCCAAATGTCCTTGCGACGCAGTGTCAGTACAATACCTTCTTTGATATGAGTAGAAATGGTTTCATTTATTGGCAGGCTGTGGAACAAAGATGGGGTCGATAAATGGGTGTTATAAATGTATAATTAAACTGCTTTCTTCCTTATCTTGCCATCGATTGCGTTGTACTGATACGCGTTGCAAAGTCCACTGTGAACCATGGACGACATCAACTGTCCTTGAGAAGAGAAATGTGTCTGCAGCAATTGCAGCCCCTGATCTGATGCCAGCTTATCTTAATATGCACCTCATTTATAAGTAAACGCCACACGCCGTTCACTACTCATAATCATCTCCTCACCAAGCGTGAATCCACAAATGTGCAAAATGCAACAAACAAGCCAGGTCTATGAAATTGTATCCTATCTTTACTTTCCCGAAGCAACGTACAGAAGAACAACCCTGAAAATATCACCCACATAACCTTAGTTTTTAATGAAGACGCAGAAGGTAATGTTGCTTAATGACCCACCCAACACCGGATTCGCTATCAGTGGTTGACAAGTACTCACTTTTTCAAAACTGTCTTTTGGGATGGAATCACTTCAACGTGTTGCTTTGCACATTGACCATAGCAGTGTTGCGTAGAATTTTCATCATAAGTTACCTTAGGCATACGCTGTGTGGTATCTCGAGGATCCCTACAGAGTTAGCTGATCTAATATATTTATAAAATTGCTTCATCAATAACTCGTGAAGTGAGAGATATGACATGCCCAATTTGAGATTATTCAGTTGAGAGGAGCTGATCTTTGAGATGTGTTTGGTAAATAGGCTCACAGAACATTAGTCAAACACCTTTGAATTCATCGTTCTAGAAAAACAGACACGTAGCATATACTCCCTTAGTGATAATAGATATTGCATTTTACATGCCTACGGTTTGATAGAACGAACGTTTAGTACGTCGCAGTTGTATCTATGCTAGTATAATAATGCTACATGATATGATATGGAATCAGGTAGAAGTTGAAACATAAACCCCGGATATCAAATATTGTCTTATGTACATTGGTGCAAACAAGCTAAATGAATTTATCATGGTGAATATGGAATCTAAAGATAAGTTTGCAGCACATTCGAAGAAATATAACCTGTTGCATAGCAAGTCATTGCTCGCCGTTAATGTAGGCGTAATTAATTTCCGTCGAATGCTGGTAACGTCTCCATAGTCACCATATAATAAAGTGTGTAATTTGGAAATGCTGCTTATCATGACAGATCGGCTAAACTCGACTATTCAGGATGATCGATAAGTAATGAAATAGAACTGCAAGAGTTTGATTAGATCGTGTTTTGCATTGGCATTTGTACTGTCACTATGTTGCTGTACATATCAAACATCGAGAGTCAGATTGATAGCGATTTCCGATCTGGATCTATACCAGTGGCCGGGACATAACACTACTAAAAGGCAACTGAATATCGTCACAATCGAACTTGGATGTATTTGTCACCACAGCCGTCGATACTGACAGTGTATAACCGAACTGTTACGAATATTTTTGCAGATTATTTTCATATTTATGCCAGCCGAAAAAAGCATTTAATGTTGCTAGTAGCTAAAATGAGCTAGCTTACATTAATAACAATAATTGAAAGACAATTCGTGGTTGATTAGGGCTATTGTGTATGATATGTTGGTAAGCATGGTTTGTGTGTTATGGTTTGCTTTATGACGGCAGTTTCTGTAACATACATATCACATATTTTAAACCCTCATATGAATCAACAGATATAGGTAATTTACCCAGAGCAACAATGTATTGTGTCATTCGATCAATGTTCGTTCATACCATTAGATCGAAGGCCGAACATATACCATGGTTATGTAATGTATGATGTGCACTTGAGCATACAAGATATGAGCACAGGCAGTAGTAAAGCATGAAATCAACGCAACTCGTCGGGTCACATCAACACAATATCCCAGAGGAGTTGAAATTGAACACAAAATCCAAAAGGTGGCTAAATTATGCACCATAGTAGAGCAGAGTCTCTTACGATGATTCCGACAAAATTCAGGAGCTCCTGTTTAAGTGAAGAGGACCATGTGTAGGCTTAAGAAAAGACAATCTGATGCAATTAATGCATTTGCATCTGATCATATCATGAATGGCTGCAATAAACTGCATACCCATTTGTCATGGTTGTATATCATTTTGATTATCCATATGTATTCCCCGAGGGCATTCGCAGGATAAGAACGAAATCGACAAGTGTTAGTCAAGATTATCGGTCCCTCGACAAGAGCGATGGAGGGAAATCACAATATTCTAATTGAATCAAGTATTGACATTCCTTGCACAAGTGGCTTACCATTCGGATTTAAACCATTTCATTCGTCGGCGCAATGAACACGTCGTCACAATTATCCATCCTTAGTAATTTGCTATTATGATTGTTTAACGTTTCTTCTTAAGAATGATTGTAAGATTCCTTGTGTTGCACCGCATGTAACTAGTTGTATAGTTATATTTGTTGATGAATTCATCTTCGCTGTGAATCTTTGCCCATGACGACTAAAGCAATTGGTCATGGCATGACAACCTCTGATTGTCTGCTGTGACACTTAAAGTATACCAGGACAGATACAGCTTTTACATTTCTCTGCTCGTAGCCGATTGGACCAAAGGCTGAAATACAATTTACCATATTATTCGTTCACATATTTCTTGCACAAGGTAAAAAATTGTACCTCCTTGAATAGCTTTGTGTATGCTGGACATTATCACATTAACCACACGATCGTATACAGTGTGACCTAAGATCTGGCGTAGATCTCTTGTACACGTCACAGTTAAAGTAACTGCGATACCAAGGCGATTGAATATGCCTATCCTAATCATTTATAGTAATTTATGCCTGACAAGGAAACAGAGCGATAAGTCAAGGACAATATGTACTGAATAAGCTAGGTTCTTGTTAGAATGGCAGCAATGGTACCGTAGTCGTTATAGATTAATGAGGCAGCCTTGTAGAGGAAGAAGTATTACGATTGCCACACACGAAGCAGATATTTAGAATTTAGAGTGTTCTAGTTTTTTAGATGATTTCATGATATTCCGATCAGCGAAATCACCAACAATATACGACATCAATTGCCAAGAAAATGTGCTTTCGGTTGTGGCACCCGCATTGGCATGATTGTTCACCCTCACTGATCTAGAAACATGATTATGGTAGATATTGGGTTGCCTCTTTACGTTTTGGACACATAAGCCGTAACGTCATAACTGTGCATTGCATATTTAGAAAGGTATACTACTTATTCCGAAAATGAGTCATTATGAGTATTGGTAGGGGTTCGATATGGATTGACGTTAAACGTCTCTTCAATTTATATCAACCTACCAACTGCCGGGGAGTGCCCCCGCCGCCTATGAGGTCATATGATCTCTAGGTCATGATGCTGGGAGTATAAGAGAAGAAACCATGTGCGTTTAGATTTCTCGTCGAGCGGCCAAGTACAATAAATATATTTACGCCTGGTGTTCCCTGCCGTCTTCAACATAACTATTTGATATGTTGTGGTGCTTTGAATATCTTATTACATCACATGTAATCAATGACGTCCCACGATTATAGGTCATTCTACTAACGATGCAGAATAGACTTCAGGGACAGCCACATGGGGGCAGCAAAACGGAATACCTGCATGCGCGGCCACAACAGGTGTACATCGCCTTTCACAAGCTGGTCATTTGCTCAAGTAACGGAGGAATTCAACATATACATTAGCACGAACAACAATTATGGGTCCAGGTTGGAATATCAGATGGGTTTGTTTGACTCCATCCGAAGTCGCTCGAAAATGCGACAATACAATAATGCAAAATGCCGTCCTCATCCGGAATTTGATCAACTGAGCACACGATTTGGTTCCCGACGAGGGGTATGTTGGCCGTGTCCAAGTCAGAAAAGAACCTCAGAAAATAATGCTTTAATGACCCCAGCTGTTCCTCAATCAGTCGACACAGTGCCCTGCAATCGGGAGCGCCAACTCGCAATAGAAATTGAAACATCGCCGGTTGCCCTCGCGCCACCTTCCGCTGCATATTGCCCACTGTCTTGATGTATCCAGCAATCTTCTGCGACAGATCGATGGTCGGGACATCACTTCCTTACATACATAATTGGAGTCACTGAATATGTCCGTCAAATACAAAAATTTATCATCCCAACCAGATGACAACCATACAGCAGCTATATCATTGTTAAATCAATTCATGATCCACGTATTTAATTGGTATATGGAGTAAACATTCGACAAAACAATTGGGCTGGTTTACTTTCGGTGCCTTCAAAAGCAACGTTTAGCCAAAAGCATCCATCGTGAGGAATTGCCTCGATGCAACTGAAATATACCACATGCGGGATGTAGCGTTGTATAAGGTGATGCTGAGTGAGCGGATGGTTTGACCCATGTCTGATGAGATGTTAATGCGTTCTTCACCTTCATTGACCTACACTTCACGCCGATAAGAGCTCAGATGAAAGGTCATGGCCATCAGTTATAGGACTGCGCTATGTCAGATAAGAGCAGCGGATGGAAGGTAGGTCCTTTAGATAGGAGGGCATTTCTATGTCATGTCTGTGTCAGGCATGTACCCATTGTTGACCTTCCTGAGTTGATTTATGGATGCAATCGATCAACCAAACCAACAGCTGGGATATATCATCCTAGAAATGGGGTGGTGTTAGCACTTTTCTAGCATTTTTTCAAAGATACGCATGGGCGAATAGATTTTTTGCGCTTTTTCTATTTAACGCATTGAAGTTTGATAATGTGTATGCTTACGCCATCGTTTCGACATTCGAGTCATTTGAATAAAGAAATGAAAGTTGGCAATGATGCACGATTGTTCTGCCACTTCTATCATGACAACAAAACCAGCTAGATGCAGTTGATACAAGCGCCTACGTTTAAGTTAAATGATGTATAGATAGCGCATGAATGTATCGAGCAATGCGTGTTGGAAACCCTTGGTACCTGACCGAGTGTCAATGATGAGTTTTACACCATGTGTTGTGAGAGATGGAATGATGATACCGTGCGTAAATTTCTTGTCGTTTTAATGCAACAAATATGAATATCACTTCTTGTGATGATCTGAATGATCAGAATCCACAGATGACGGGGTTATGCATGTCATATATGAGCTTATTTCCAGCGACTTAAGTTGACATGACCGTGCGTGCGACAAGGCAACAACCAACCCTATAAATATTCGTTATTTATCCTAATGTCTCATAATGAGTATGAGTGTATTTTATTCGGTTGTGTCATCGACAAATGGCAGTAATATATTCATTAGCTCTTGCGATATACAATATTACAGCATTCATTCTTCATCTGCATTTTGCAATGCCTTCTGTGCCCGTTGTATGAACAATGGATAATAACGCCAAACAAAGAAACGGGACAACTCACAACTCGTTATACCTAGCACATTTGCCTGACATATGACACAAGTGATGGACCCCGGCAACCTGTCCAAATGTGCCTACAACTTTCAGCTTGTGTTATGTTTTGTTAGTGGTAACAGAAGCAGTGTGACATGCCTGGTTACGCAAGGAGTGTGTTCTGCTTATAGCAGGCACTGAAAATGGTTGATGTTACGATGGTATGAGTGTTTTCCCAAAAATAACGTAATAGACTGCATTGACTAAAACATCGTATATGCAACACGGGGTTGAAAATTGTCCTAACATTATTACACTTGTCCATTTCGACCTGACAAAACATTCGTATTATACTTAAGAACGTTATGTTGAACGGTAGCTTAAGCTATTCTCTATCTCTTAGCCTAAATGTTCAATCATCTACATTCAGGTGGGCAATTGTATAATTAAACGCGTTAGTAAAAGAAGCTGGCTGCTGGGCCTTAAAATAAAAGAATGCTGAAACTTAGTCACAAAGTGGAACGTTTTATGCGTCAACAAATGACATACAGCTTGCTTAAGAGGCAAAGTTATTAGTTTTTTTCTAATTGTGGATAAACCAATAACATTAATACCACTGACATGATCTATCCCTTTATCGACTTTCTTAACAAAGCTTCTTCTAAAATATGACTAACAGCAGTTAAAAGCATTAACGTGCTTGCGGCACAGTATTACATACGACTATGCACAAACATGAATGCAATACCGTTCTTATTTTCATTCACTGGGTCAATTATCTATTCCAAGTATGTAAGCAAACAGGATCTTGCTTATTATCCATTTAATGATGCATACTTAGCATAGGACTGACGCAACACTTTGAATCCATTCCAAAACTTCTTCAGAACTATCGCACATTCTACCTCGCTCCTGGGGATCGATCGAAGAAAAATGCCATCATTCGTAGAATGAAAGGGCGAAAGATAGGTACAATCTTAGCAGTACCGGGATCATCTGGTGCAGTCGAATACGACGAGGCAGCTTTTTAAATTTGTTTTATATTATGCACCATGCTTGATTGAAAGATGGTTGATAGGAATAATCGATTCAGCAAAACATAACTATACAGGAGTAACTGTAATCTCGATAGATGTATGCTGTGTTCAGGGCGGGAAGATTGCAGTATAAAATGTGTAACTGTATGTGTTAAATAGCATATTTTAAATCAGAGTTTGTTGCATAAAACAAACCGAATACAAACATTGGTGTTTTCCCATCGGCTTCAACACCAAGGTCATATATCTGCGGGGTATAGAGACGCCCCCTGTGATTCTTGTGTGATACATGCATTACATTCGTTAGCTAAGTGTAGTTTTGGTACGTGAAGGTAATCTACAAATATTACGATTGCTTTTATGGTCGACAATGAAATGATATTCCATTTTGTGACTTTGCACATCCCCGAATGATTTTAGTCTTATATTTACTGCGTGTATGTATCGAATACGAAATGGGTTTTAAGCTGCCTGGTATATTCAACGGGGATTCAACCAACAGTGCCTATATTCATCGTCAGTCAAAATAACCCAGGTTACAATCTCGCCTTACTATCACAGAACGCAGACTAATCACAGTCCAACGTTCAAATAGAAGGTGCTTTGAATCTAGCACTGCGGAAGTCCTGCTATTAGATAGCTTTTTGAAATATCACCAAGCAAACTTTGCATTATAAACCCGATTAACAAGAGAAGTTGTTGTTGATGTTTTCATGCCATGTAGAACATTCTAAATATATTATCTTGTGTGTTTCGGTGTCATTTTTGTATAGCTTAAGTGTCATGAATACGTCGTTATGTTATCGAAGTTTTGGGGATATAAAGAGTGCTTAATACGTTACAGTGGTCATAGTCAAAAATAACATTCAACACCATTACTGATTTTGATGCATGAGAGCAGACCTAGTTGGTGAACAGCCTAGTATTAAATGCACATGGAACAACTCAGGTCTAAGTTTGTTCGTTTGTAATCATGTCCTAGTTATATTCCATCCCTTCGAAACATCACTGAAGATAATTACCGAGATGTACGAAGATGGCCACCCAGTATCATTCTGTGAAGGGTGACCGGCGCACAAAGAATGATTGGTCCGTAAGTTCCCTGTTATGTGTTAATGGGTTAAAAATTTAATAAGCACCATTCGGCCCTGAATACTACAAAAGCCTTTGCCATATGAAAACGCATCCAGCCGTCTTTATTCGCTTCATTAAAGACGTCTGAATCTCTCACTACTGTCTATTGTCGCGTTCCAGAAAAGATGAAATAGCAAAACTATCAGCAGCTATTTGGCGAGAATCATAGCGAAGATCGCACCCAGCAATCGAAACAGTGCCGGGTCTGACGTCACGCGGAAGGGATTAATTAGTCATGAGCTCGTCGTTTTGAAACGCCGAACTTGTCTGCAAGGACTAATTTCGATCCGAAAGCTTGCGCTCTCACGGCTGGTACATAAAAAGAGTAGGTAATTCTGAGATAAATTTCCGAAATATGGCCTTATGTTTCGTGCGACAGACACTTCAATGAAAATGAGCGCAGATGATGAGTCATTTTGTAAAATGTCTAGGAACTCTATTTTGTGCTACAATCTATGTTATGTACATCGGGGTTTTACAATGCGATGAGTTGGCAAGATCTCATAAAATTCGATGGGCGCCTTTGGCAGGCAACACACGTGTGTGTTATGTTGCATAATATGTTGTGGTTCAGTAGTCATAACACACAAGTTTCTAGCAACTTCCAAGCTCTGTGGGGGAGTTTAATAGTGGCATTGGATACAAACAACTGTATGATTGAAAAAGACATTAACTTCGATCCTGTTACACATCGAATATATTTTTAAGATTTTACGTTGCTTTATGGAAATGACTCTTTATTGTTGATGCTAATGTTGAGTCAATATTGCACGATTGTTCAGTTAGAACTTCTGCCATAACGATCCATGAGTTTGAAATTGGTTTGGATATGATCAGTTGATATCTTGCAAGTCATAAAATTTGTTTTTAGCTTACTTTATTCTCGTAATATTGTGACCAGTACACGGACTTATGGCCTGACAAGCAGCCCAAGTGCTGAAGACATTTTTGGGTTGATACCAGGTAAAACACTTAAAACAACGATACCCACCACTATTTTGTGGTTAGAACATTTTTGAAAAATACCAGGTTTATACGCCCTTGCTTGTCGGTGAAAATTACATTTATTATCATGCAAATATTATTTTTGGATATGATTAATCGATGCGTTCAAAATTGTTATAGAAGCAATCGCTTCCACTCTAAGAACAGGAGAGAAGGACTGTCACAATATATTTACTAAATATTTGATTTTGTTCATTTCATTTTCAAGTGTCAAGCTTGTTTTGCGGCGGTCCGATGTGTTTGATAAAATAAGATATATTTTAAGGAACAATACAGAAAAATGTTTACATATTATCATTTATATTTCAAAACAATTTATTTTCAATCACCACCTCCAGTGAGGCAACTAGGAACCTTATCGGATTTACACGGTAGATTCTGTATGATTTAAACGCCATATTTGATTTTTGCATATCAATATATTCAATCCTTACCATACGTTATTTAGTTGTTTTTTGTTGCTGCTAACATCGACAAGTGCATACGTCGTGACTTTGCCCATTATTGGGTTATATGTGTTTTCGTTCCTGATGCCATGACAGTGTGAAGTGAAAGCTGAATATACCATGAGTAATAGCGAATACAAAATGTTTTTTTCCCAGGTATATATGGCCACATATGATTGATGATTCAAGGAGGCAAGAGCAACTAGCCGTCTGGCGCACACAGTCATATCGCTCTGCGCCACAAACAATGTATCAAATGTTATCGCAAGTCGTCTAGCAAGTAATAGAATGTATGCGGGGATGAGGTTATTACAAAAACCAAAATAATACACCTAACTAACTAACTGTCTCTATAACTTCCTATCCTGAATGAAAGGTAGTCAACATGGCTCATTTTGCCATAGTTCGACTGATGATTGATTCCTTCAGGGCGTGTTTAATCATACATCATTCGCCTGCAATATTTTTTTTGGTACTATTTAGTGCAAACTAACTGTCAGATCTGGGATAACCCATGAAATTCAACGGCGTCTTTGGTGGCTATTTTGTAATAATACCAGGGCTTACGGTGTCTGCTGTGCGTAACATCATATATGGCCCAAGTAGCAATAATCTGTAAAATGCACTGCGGTGTTGAATATAGCCATACAGACGGCCAGTGGTCGTATCTAAAATTTAAGATTATGATACACTGGCATTGACGTTGTTGTCAAGTTTCGTCATTTCGAGCATCTCCATTCTAGGGTTACTTCAAAATCGGTTCACTTGTGATAAATCCGACTGTTTGGCGTTAATTGCATAATGACACATCATATATCGCATTCTATGATTGCTCTATACCGTCAAAATGCACCGGCTGAACTCACCGATATTAAACATGTTAAACTTACAAAATATATAGAAGTTTGCGTATGCGCATAATTCATTATGCAGTTGAAGAAGGGTCATAATCATAGGTGAGATATACAGCAACGAATGAAAGGAGATAACCATTTATATGAATTCGTTGATAATGACATATGTTTCAATCAAGTCGTGTGAGACTATGAGGTGACTTATTGCCAATCGTATTCTGCACGAACGATGCAATCAAATTCTATTTAGAGATACTTCTTTTATTCAATGTTTTTGTTAGAATAAACTGCATTTTTCATGAGAAGGTGCTATTCTAACGAAATGATAATTGAAAGCAAGCAACGATTATAAGCACCACAGAATATAAGTATACGAAATATGTGCTTAAGAAGTCAATGGGATAGTTTGTTCCTCGAGTAATTCGAGCATAAACGAATACTTGGTAAATGAGTCTGCGAAAGTGGCAAAATGTAGTACACGCGCTGGGGAGTATTCTCGATCGTTAAAAACGCAGGTGAGTTTTCCTACCACCCTCTGAGTTTATGACTTATCATAAAATAACACAGAGCCCACTTGAATCGCCCAAGATGCATATTTACGGGGTTGCTTTTGCAACCTGAATATGCTTCCACATTAACACTTGTGAAACTTTATTTAGCTCCAAAACATCATCTCACTTTGTAGAAGCTTGCAATATTATCTTCGCTGACACTCTGGTCGTGTCGGTGTAAAATAGAGCGGCTTACAGTTAGCTCTTGAGGCCATATTGAATACAGATATGATGGTTTAGATCATGCAAGGCTATGGTGGAGCAATACACCATCACACAGCGCACATATCTATCCTCACTTTGCAATGTTGATTGATCATTGGCTCGTACTGAGTGATGATCGTATTGATGAATAAGACTATGGTCTACGCAGAATAATCCATTTCTTCTTTCAATCGGGATAACCTCACCAATCTTTGGAGTGTTTTATAGACACAGAAGGACGATTGATTTTTAAGTGAACAGTTAAAACCTATATTTCGTATATTGTATGTAGTTCAGTGCGTCATCATTATGTCAATGGTTTGTTCCACTTTCCATTAGTGCAATTCTCTTAACCTTTGATGACTGACGACGTATGTGCGCTGAACATCATAATGCTATAAAACAGAACTGGGTTAGACGCATTTTCTAAAGTTTATTCTTGATCCAGACGACTTCGTGCATTATGTAAGAATAACTGTGTTGCACCGTTCCTTCTGCGAATAAGTCAGAATTCATGTTTCTTTATGGAGACAATTTTCCTGGGTGTAGGAAATGTATGTCATTAATCACCATCTAGTCTCTAATACTGCTGATGTGTCGCACCTAGTCAAAACCTTTGTGAGGATGTTGTTCTTGTGATCGCAAATGGATGAGGCCCAAAACGCAGCATCGTGAAATATAAATTGCGTGATGATGGTAGCAATGATTGGAACAATACACCGTGTAGTCGACAACCTGTGTATGAGTCATGTACGTCACTCATTCCATCTAATCCCCCTCCTACCCAGTTTAAAAGAACAGGTTACTTGTCCATCTTGCTGGATCACACATGCTTAAATGGTCCGATGCGCCCAAAAAAGGTGACGTGCAGCCCGTCCCTGAACAGGTTCGGTTTGTCAATACGATATGAGAATGGATCTGAAGAAGCAGTATCCATGCATATCAGATATTATACCTCACAACTCGACCAGGCCTTGCATGCAATGACAGTACACGCTTATCCCGACTTTGTTGCCATCACCTCATTTGCCTATAACTTTCCCCGAACTGGATGAGAGGGTCCTTAACTGCCTTGACCTTGCTTTCATGATGTCTTAACAATTATACATGCTATTTATAGCTCTCAGTTAATTAAATATAAATAAAAAGTATCCCGCTCCCATCTCACAATGTGTATATTACAAGCAATATTCCAACACAAGTGTTACGTCGTGAAGTGGTGAATCGTCATAACTATTATTGAAAACGCTGAGGAAGTCGATGTTAGCTTGTGGTTGAAACTGTAACCGGAAACTTGTAACTAATAGTAATTGCTTCTTTTATTTCACAGAAATATAGCATTGATTCGTGCAATGCAGATTCCATTAGGATAGCATTCATTGCTTGATCATATGAACTTTCTGAAACAATTGCAGTGGTATGTGCGTCCTGATTGCGTTAATAATCGTGCCAAGAACTTTTTATCACATGTGAGGTGAATACTTTCCAAGTCTTCTTCGTTAAATGCTCGGTTAGACAATCCAGTTAATAGTCTATGCATCACTGTGTCGAGCAAAACTGATTAAGAGAAAGAGCTAATGAGCTCGACGTATCGGTGTCGAGTTTTTGACAAAACCGTCACGATTCTGCATTCTACATCATGTCTTCGAAATTAGTTTGCAGAATGCTTTGCAGTAGCTCCATCCGATGATCTACGATTATGACATTCACTGTTTAATGAAGCAGCCTCTTCTATCGCATGCTGCTTGTTTATCAATCCTTGTCATGATCACCTCTGCCAAATTTCAATACAACAATCGTGTCAAAACCGAATTCTTTACCCCAAGTATTAAAGGTGCATTTCAAGAAAATCATCAATTTGTTGACGGGACGTGCACAATAGACCACATAATGCACGTGGGCAGTCAACCCTGAATTTGAGTTTGAGTAGAAATACTGCATTTGTTCGTTCTGTATGCTATATATTTAACACAAGCAGCACGCTCTATAGCTACCTCATACATATATATATATATATATATATATATATATATATATATATATATATATATATATATATATATATATATATATATATATATATATATATATATATATATATATATATATATATATATATATATATATAGCAAATATAGATTAAAGATATAACCATAATGCAAAATGCCTTGTTTATTACAGCTTTACTGAAAAGCGCACAGATTCAGAAAACGCTTGTGAGATGCGTTTCTTATCTGAATTATAGATCATAACACGTGAATATAGGGCGTCAAATAAGACAGCTGGGTTTCTGCACCTCCATCTTGTGGCTACGAGTTGCCAGTAATGACAACGTTGTGTTTAATATTGCATTTGATGCACCCATAAGTGTGTACAATGTTCATTTAACGATTTATAAAAAAGAAATCTACGCCGTATAACCACTGTATGTGATGTTAGTCAACTCAGACAGCCATCCAACCGGTTTCCTTTTATTGTTTTAGCGGCAAGGCTTGTGTTGAATTCTCACAATGCTATTACTTCGCAGACGTAAAATAGTAGTCGTGATACAAAAGGTCATACCAGTTTGGCATAAAACGATATTGCCATTAGGTAATATCGCGGTCATACAATTGCTTTTATGAAAAAGGCCCAACATATATTCAGTAAACCCAAAGTTCTATTACTGTCAAAGCAGGTTGCATGACCCTTCCCACCTAGCGGCATACGTCACAACTGGAGAGATGATATTTTTGAAATTAGGTCATCTTCTCAATCAATTTCTAACAGCACGGTCAGCAGTACCACATTCTAGATCTAATCGCAAATAGACTTGGCTTCGCACATTCGTGGCTATAACACTTTGCATGTAATAAGGGTGTACATAAGATCATTTTCTTCTGTTGGTACATTTAGCTTATATAAGTGCATCCACTACGTTAAACATGATGCACACGGTGGTACATCGTTACATAATATTTTTGGATATAATGACATGACAACGCGTTTGACATAGCGGGTACCATTTTCCTTTCCATAGCTAGAATAAATCTGTTTTACAGCTTTATTGGATATGTTTGCAATAAAATCTCCTCAAACGTTAATTTGTCTGATAGCTTATGCCACCCGCGACATCCAATCCAAAATAACCCATTTATATAATTAGTCGAATTTTGATAAGCTGCGTCATATTTCATATTACACTCCTTCAATAATCTATTGCTTTTGTGTATGATACAAAACATGTTATATATCTGTGTAATTATGATAAAAGGCACGATTGAGATTTTACACTAGGGGCCGTATCGTTGTTGGATTAATATGAGGCGAGTGTTGGGCACTTGTTTGATTGCATGAATAACATGAGATTGGACAGACGTTGCTTCTTAACCCGTGGTTAGACATACATGAACTCTTGTCATATTCTATTCATTATAGTCAGTGAAGACCCAAATGGTGACAGACGTTGAACTTGAAGAACATCATTGCAGCCATGGTGGGAAGTAATTATCAAACACTGCTATTCTCCGTCTATCTAATACCATATTCTACTGTTCGCTGACATAGCTGTTCTTCCACGCTGTATATAAGATAAACAAACAAATACGTTACTGAGCTGCTTGTAATTAACCATATTTCGGATAATAAATATACTGGAAGGAACCTGCTGTGAAGCGTCAGAAACAAGAATACCAGTGAACGCGCAAAATTTCATCGTAAATATATTGAGGGACTGTAAGAGCAAAAAGGGTCTTCTACGCCTACACGTCCTTTCACGGTATTTGTATCACAAGAGAGATCAGGGAATAAAACGTAGATGAAACGCATCGAGGACTCATTGATATTGTTGAGAACTTGAAAAGACACTAATGAAGTTCCTTTAACGCCAAGTGGCCACGTTTGTGTTGAATTGTTTGAAGCAAACGTCGCCCTTCCAGGTTCTGACTAAAACGGGATAAAGACCAGTTATGAACTTCGTATAAACGTTATCCGAACGTCCGTAATGTAACGGCAACTCAGAGTCGGACGGGAGCACCACCTGCACGAACGTGGAATGGCAAGGAGCTCACGGTAAAATTTGAACACTAAATGACTTTATATGGACATTTTAGGGATACAAAGCACACGCCATGGGGACTTGATATTTGCCTTGACTGGACCTCAGAGAGAATGTGTTGATGACAGAATAGACAGCACGTTGGGCTAAGGACAGGAGAGAATTTCACTTTGACGCATAATGAGATACCAGAGGGTCCTAGGTAGAATAAGTGGACAATTGGGGGCTTAGGCGCGTACGAAAATAGTTGTTGGTATACCATGTTATCGCGTGGTAGGATATGGGGGGGTTTCTGTTGCAGTGCGCCCCACTGCTGCTGATACAATTATCACTCCCGATATAAAAGGACGTGTTTAACTGATGGGGTGGTTAATAACGCCCCACTGACCAACTGTATGTTAAAAAAACGTTTGTCTCATACATACAGTTGAATTAAGGTGATATAATCATCTCCATGGGGACTATATTTGAGCTTGCACTATATGGTTTTATGTGACTCCCAATTAATTTATAACATTTCATGTGAATGATATGAAGCTCAACAATGCGTGGCTTTGCCATTGTATTAAGTGCACACAGGATAAGAAAAGCCATATCGGTCGCACACTGAGCTGTATGTACTAGCTTTCAAAATGGGAGTTATAATAAACAGTTGAGTGGTGTATGGCAAGGTATATCTTCACATGAGCCATCCGGCGCACTGATACGTGGGCTTGCGGATCGTATAAAAGACTTGAAGGAGCATGTGAGTTATCTGGTAGAGAAACTTGAGGATTTGGATCTTGAGCTACATGATACATTGATTGATTGGGGGTCTATGAAGGATGAGCTGCAGTCTATGATTGATATGCTGATGCAACGCGTGAGGTGTTTGGAGGAATTGCATAAGTCTAGGGATTCACCAAACCGCCCCTGGGAAATGCTGCAAAACAACATGATGTTGAACGGGACATATTTGTGCAGTTGCATCAAGAGGCGTTGTTGTGTTCTGTGAGTTACCTGACAAAAGGTCTGCTCGCGGGCATTTCCGTCATGCAATATTGTGATATAAAGGCTAGAGTAAGAACATGCAGGGTTGCAATACGACGGCGTGATCTGAATAAGACAAAAACCACTGCTCGCAAAAAGAACAGGGCTTGTTTTTCACTACTCTAATCGTTCAGACCATGCAAAATACAGGTGCACTTTAACATCATTAAGTCGCATTAGGGTGTAGTATTGCAATTGAACATCCTCTAATACCTCGAACAGAGCAATTAATCCGAAACAAATGCTAGGTAATATTCCTCTTCGTGAATGCAGAGTAGACTTGTAATGCTGTTATATATATACAAATCAGGTACTTGTATGTATGTCTTGTATTTCATACTTGTGGCTGAAAGCGATATGTTTTTTTACAACAGCAAGTTATTTCTCTGTTGTATACTGCAGTGTCTCTGTTGCAGCGGACCCAATTTAATTCCAACCACAACCAAGTAAGCCCAAGAGTATGGCTTTACACTAGTTTGTTTACTCATAAACAAATAA
>CM067343.1:20058192-20083192 GCA_034190875.2 Urechis unicinctus
ATATATATTATAAAGATATATATATATATATATATATATATATATATTATATATATATATATATATATATATATATATATATATATATATATATATATATATATATATATATATATATATATATATATATATATATATATATATTATATATATATATATATATAACAGTTTATATTGCTCTCCTTCATGGAGTTAAGACCACCAACTATTCGAATGCTTTTTCTGAAGTTTTGTCTGATAGCTGCGTCTACAAACGCATTCAATGAATCTTTGTTGATATAACTTGAATAAATGTCAGTCACAAAAATGAATTCTGTACTGTACACTTCGTAGTTGTACTTTGCAGCCTTCAAAATGAGTTCTTCCACATTCTTCAACACTTTAAAACCAGGCTTGTCAAATCTATCCTTGACACTATGGATAACTAAGTCTAATGCTTCAAAGTACATATGTACATAAGTCACTCTCAGATTTATGATAATTAGGTTCTCATTGAACACTTAGACTGTCAAGTCTGAGAACCTAGATTCTCACTTGCTAACGACACTATAGTTCCGTACCTAGGACCCTCTGGTATCCCATGTGAGAACCTAGGTTCTTGGAGTCTATATATCTGAAAGATACACATTATTTATATTTTTTTGTCAATCCATATTTCTTTGTGGTCGATAGGTCTTTAATAATCATTCGATAATTAGTTAATATGACCAAGAGGCAGATCCTTGTTTAAAAATATAGTTTTATAGTAGAACTTTGATCATCGGTTTAAAATTTGAAACATAAATCACTAACACGATCTAACGGTCCCGGGTTCATCTCTACACCAGCAATGAAAAGGTGAATGCCGATGAAGCCAAAAACACCGATGACTCGCAGGGTGTCCAGGTCAATCGCAAACCCTGGACCAACGGAGAAACCCGATCCTCGCTCAAGGTAGCGATGTCCACCATTTTGCATTCTATTTATAGGACGGATTTATAGGACAGTCCTACTACAATTACTACATTGCGGGGTGGCCGAAAAGCACTGGTCAATGAAAACGAAGATCGACCGAATGATTGATACTTATAGAATCTACCTAGATCTAGATCTACTCGTGCCAATTTGACAGTGGCACAAAACGCAAGAATATCAAAAAGGCCTTACGTCGGCGACGCAACTGCTTAAGTACTATCCTTTCTCTCATTATATTGTCTTCATGAGATAGCCCCGTTCACATAGATTCTACGAGAGACAACTGATCGTGTTTCCGTTATGCACTGGTCAAACCTCAGGGATACTGCGCTAATTAGAATAAATGCGCTTATTCGATTTTAGTGCTAGCGGCAGGTTCCTAAATAATTTAAATCTCAGAGACAAAACCTTTTCTTCTTACCTGAGCCCATGTCCATACCGAGGTAACTCAAAAATGCCTCACAATTGCAAGCTCGTCAGTTTTGAGGGATTTTTCTAGCAGTCAGCTTTTGTCTGGATAATCTTTATGGCCTAAGACCTACAGAGAGGTTAATCGACCAAAGAATGAATTAAGAATTAAGTTGAATTATTAACCATTGTAATACAGTATTTCATCGTAGCGAGTTTATGCAACCACCCGAAGCATCCTGCAATATGGAGATTACTACGAAGTATACGAGTGTTTACCACTCCCAGATCAATCAGCCCGAAGCTGCTACGCATTAACATGTAATGTTTTAGTTGATATATCCCCCCACAGAGGAATTAATTGTCATGATCAGTACTAATGATCCTATAAATATTACTTTGGTGTAATGTATTGAATTTCCTCAGCAGGAACAAACTTGAGTATTTACTCAGCAACTGAAAACAAAAAGTATATATAACAATTGAGCAATATCAGACAGTTCTGGTAGCTTTGTAATTATATTTGGGAAGAACATTCATGCTTAAACACTACTGGACAAGTAACTCTGCACACTCAATCAGAAGGTCTAGTCGCTTTAAGTGATCTTACGAGCAATCAATCAGAAGGTATAGTCGCTTTCAGTGATCTTACGAGCAAACGTTGCCATCAAGGTCACTAGCTCCGGTTACTGCTATTGTTTTTAAAACATTCATCATTTTGAGACTTATGTCAACCCAACTACTCTCTATTGTGCTGATAGCAGCATTTATGTTGTACTATAGTATACGCTTCTGTAATACATCACTAGAACTATTCAAAAGAGAATAAAAGAAATCGATAATGTGACTTATTTATGATACGTTCATGCCATTATTCCTAATTTGTATACATAATAGAACTACATTGAGATAAACAGTCAGACACATATAGATATTACGGACATTTAAATATCATCTGCCATTGCTTAGGCGCAAATTAAGAATGTTACTTACCATGACTGCAAAGGAGAAACGGGCAATCCAAGCACGACTACCGCATGAAGAGAACTGGGCCAATTATTCAGATAAGACTGAGACACCCTGCACCACCCAGTAAGGAAATTGTTTTTTTCTCTTTTTGTCAACCATTGACAGGTGATAAGATAGAGAGAGTAAGCGTACGGTAACAGAGCAGTACGTTGTGCCAGTAGAAGGGTCGTTCTTGTAGTGCTGCATATAACAATACTCTGGGTTTCACCAAAGATGTATTTTGAATATATTATATATTGTCGTCAGTGGAAGACGGAATAGTTTGTGCAAAACATTAAGCTTTATACCACAACTGACCCCTTAACTGTTTAGGTCTGATCAATGATACATGTTCTTCCGATTGATTTAAATGTACCATGAGTAGTAACGTCATATGCCGTATTCAGACACCTGACAACGGCTTACTAGGGAATGCTTGTGCAATGAACTGCCTTGCCCTTATCATATAAGAACAAAAGCTTATTTGGTTATGCCCTCACAGTTCACTTCATTAAGTGCATATCATTCCCAGAGACAACACTATTCTATTGTCCCAGCGGAACAAATAATAATATAAGCAGCACTCACAACTTACAAGCCGACCTAGGCGTATTCAACGTTCGTCTTTATAGACCACTTTGATGAAGCTCGTCTACGATAATTCATGATATGAACTCCGTGCGGCTACGTTTTTAGTTCTCAGCAGCTCATTATTGTGTTATAGATGAGTTGATATATCCCTCCACATTGACCAACTAGGGGATAACGTATACGCATTGTTCAGTCATCGTCAAAGCTTGACTTGATCCTTGTTCAATTATTTATAGTCCAAGACAAACTGCATTAGGTTTCACTATCATATGCATATAACCAGCAATTCTGGTGAATTATATAGGCAAGCATGTTAATATTGGTAGCGACTAATGTAACCTACAGACAACTGTGCGGACTAATGTGCTGACACTCCCTGCTGTAATAACTTGCCAACTGCATGTTTAGACAGGTATGCTGCTTATTCCGAAAATGATTCATTGTGCAATGGAAGGTGGTCGATTTGGATCGACGTAAACAGTCTCTGCAATTTGTATCAACCTACAAACTATTTGATATGCAGCAATGTTATGAATATCTAATCATATTAAACAGTGGCACGGAACAGCAGCCATAGGTATTGGTGAGATGGAACTATAGGGAGCATATGGGGTGAGGAGGAGAGTTTGAATATCCGAAGTCACTCGAAACTGCGACGATACAATAACGCAAAAGCACTAAAGTTGTAAAATGATTTTCACTCAGGCTATTTATGGCCTTTGGCAACTAGTGTGATTTCAAATAGTACAGAAAACCTCACACATATATATATATATTTTTCAATGTATCATATTAAATGAAATTTATGTGCCAGACTATCTAATGTTATTGAACTTTATATTGATAGGCACCATTTCTACTGTGTAAATTCTCTCGTTATATATCATCACGCCACCTGACGAACTATTGTCCACAGTGAAGTCTGGTATGCCTGTATATATAACCGCCAATAAAACTTCTACCAGCTGCAGGTCCGAGTAATCGACCAGGTGTATCAGGTCGGATCCTATCAGTTAATACGTTAGATGCCTCTGGTTCAATATATACGCTATTAACGATTATGCCAACTAATGTTGACTGTTAAATGGAAGCATGTGATGTCTACGGGATGCGATTTAAATATCCAATACCCCGTTGACGTCCTGCTAGTGTGATGCATATGATATGATTTACTCCAATTGACGGCTACATTGTTTTCCACAAGATGTTATCCAATAATAAGTAAGCCGAATGCGTAGTGCCATTAGGCTTAGGGTTTAGGCGAGATGTGAAACAGGGCCAGTAGATAAATGGAGTTTATCAGCATTCTATATCATTGAGTGAATGGTAATGAAGATTTTAGATGACAGTTAATAACCCAGATTGTTTGTGCGCCTGGTACACGCAGGATGCTTGACAAGATAATGCTGATCATTGTGGACTGTGTCGTGCAATGGGACGATGACTGATACGAAGTTGGATTACTGCTAATTCATACTGCATTAATGAGTTTGGTGGAATTGATGCATAGTTTTTGAAGCATCGTCATTATATCTAACGATAGCTGTCGGTTTTTTATATCGAGGATAAGATGGAATATCTGTGTTTTGCCTAAGCCTATGGTTAGATATTATCATATTAGGAGATACCAATGAGTAGTATACGAAGCAATCAAAATATCTCACTGCAAAGCATTCGATATCACAATATTCCGAAGAGATACGTTGGCCGATGCTCAATCCATAGCAGCAGAGGATATTGGCATTATGTGACTCTATGCGCTTCCATAGTGGAAGGTTTCCTGTATAAACCGATGACAGTATAAATTTACCTCATATGAAGACTTTAGCCAGTTGTTGCATTGGGTTTTGATATTATAACAAATATGCGATATGAATGTATTTGCGGCTGACAGCATTGTTTTTGCAGGATTAAAACTTCATCATGAATCTCGGAACCGCATTTAACACACGTGGCATTGTTATTTCATTCATGAGCAATTTTCGTGCACAATGTTAATGATGAGCGGTTCCAACTCGTCGAACAATTACGATGGAAGTTAAGTCAGTTGCAATGTTGACCAGGTATTAGGAGCTACTGGTTAAGTGAAACACAGACATTGGGAACGCAATCCATCGTGTAATGGAATTAATTATTCCGAATAAACTTTTAGCGTTTTATTTGAACTTAATTTAGCTTAACACATGATGATACATAAGAACTATCATTGTTCGATCGATTAACTTAATAAACCTAATTCCATTAATAATGAAGCACAATACATAATCTAGTATATTGTGCTAAAACTATTCATAATTGATTTCAGTATCGTTAATTAAATCAAAATAGCTGGTACAGTTCTGATGATTTGGAGGTTCAAATGCGTTTTGGGGCGTGAAGTATATACAAGCATAAAGCTTACGTCTAGCACGGAAGCGTATTCGTAATATATTCACCACAACATACCTGATAAAGTCAAAGATATAATTTATGGGCGAATGAGATCGGTAAAATGACCAAATCATCTAGCTGGCACAATGCATAATAGTGAATTTCATGTACTTGCACTTCTCTCAAAAGCCAACTAATTTTAGAGATGAAATAGATCTGCAAGAAAATCACAAGTAGCTGCACATGATATATCTTTTTTCAAGAGTTTATCCAACGGGTTCTCGTAACATGCTGATTTGGGCTACCAAATTAAATTATTGAATATCATATCAATACAAAGACTTTTATTACCGTGGTCTCACAGCTTTAATGCACAGTTCAAATTCAAGTTATGTAACTTGGAATTATTCCCTGGATTATATATGCAATGGATAATATCAGCGCAATAAAGCTATGAGAGTCGGAAGATTCATAGATTATATCAAGCAATGAACAACAAAGCAGCGTGACATGAGGGTCATTTTAATCTAGTTGCATTAATGTAACTTATGTACCTCTTTGCAGTGAACCACATAGGTATAAAGTAACAATTAGTTGCAATCATAAAATATCTATACAAAGGGCAGTATAGACCGCATTTAAGAACATATCGTCGCTTGAGTCGTGTGATGTTTGTCTCATCAATGCTGCATAACTGTTAGATAGTTTGATTAAAGCAATTTTTCACGAGTTCAAAGTGAAAATGAATTCCGCTAAACTAAACGGCCTTTAATGATCACATTTCAAAACGGGCCTTTGTTTCGAAGGCCTGATTTCCTCATAAGAACCAATAAATCTGATCTCGAATCACGCGCCTTCAGGATGAAACCGTCGAAATGGTAAATATTCATTTATTATATAATGAAGCTGCACTTCAATGATTATGGTTCACTGCTTCAAGAAGTTTTAGAATTCTGCAATTGTGAGGAATGGTCTCGACAAGGAACTCAAATTCAAGTCCAGATTGTTATTTGAACACGAGATGATGGACACACGTCTTGCTGCGATCTCAACGCAAACACGTCTGTAATTAACATCATTTCCCCAATCGTGATAGTCTGATCTTGTTTTGGTGCAAATGCTTTGTGAACTATCAACAAGTATATAACCCGGGCTCTGCTTTTTTACGCGCGCAGAGTATGGTAACCTACAGTATTTTTGTTTCTAGTACTTTCCGTTTTGTATTTTCCGTAATAACTACACCGCGGTTATATGGGAATCTGCTTATGCCCCCGTAAAATGAGCTCGAAACCCTAAATGTTCTGATTCCCAAATCATCGTACAAATCAGCACACTAATATGCAAGTACAGACAGCCCGAAACTCTATAAGAAGTTCTATAATTAATTCCCATTTTATCTTCCGATGAATGATATGTACATCTATTGTTCATGTAGGTGGCGAAAAACGACCGTACAATAACGCGGGTATTCAATAACTGATCCCCACAACATAAAACAACAGTACTCAATAATAAGCCATATAAACGCTGTTTCCATGAAAATGGGTGGTTTGAAGCATATCTAAACGAAATCACCTAGATGGGATTAGGGATGAAGTGCATCTGATGATTGCCATCTGTTTGGCCATCAATGTTGTATCGGTTATTATCAGATGATATATGCTGAACTATGGTTGCTTGAGAGATCCAATAATACTCCTCATATGAGACAAGTGTCCTTACACAGCAAGGTGCAGAAATTATAAGGCGCTCTTATCTAAGCAATCCAGGATAACTGTTATATATTGTCGTTCTGGATGGTTGAAAGCGCACAAGAACGCCTACTACACTCACCTATCTGCATAGACTCCAGTTTTCACTTAACATGCACTCGGTTACATGTTGGGCAGATTAATATAGACTGCCGACAGGGAAGGCAAAGTATGACTAGAGCTATATGTTGCCATACGTTTCTCGGCAACAAGTTTTAACAGAATTAGCTGTTGTTTGAACAGTTGAACATTGGGCAGTAACATAACTGTTAAATTTGTTCCACGCAGTATGCAGGTCATGATTATACCAATGACTATACAGAATACTTAAGTGTCATGCACTTATACCGACATTACAAATTGCTGACTGAATGTTCGGGTTTTTTGTGGTGGATAATAGTGATTAATACTAGCACTCAGTTTAATGTTTTCAAGTCATTTAAGCAACATGTGTACATCGTTAACGACTGTGCGACGTTGCTGAGCTTTTATATTATTATATACATGCGCGATATCATGTATTTTTATAATTGATGTTTTACAACTCGTGATGAAATCAATATCTCGGTATGTGTTCCCCTAGAAATACGGAACTTTTCGCAATCTCGCCAATAAATGACGATCTTAAAATAGTTTTCCGTTCGCCTTAGATGCATTAACCATGGCGTTGATTGTGTGCTGCAAATCTTAACAGGTTTTCCTATGAACGATAGTGACAAGCTGTTAGTGGTTCAATATACAGTACATATGTTTTACAGCATCACCAGTAGAAGCCTCTCCTGTAATCAATAGCTCATACTGTTGAACTAATGTTGTCAGCTGGATGTGATAACATAGGAAGATGGCTTCTACACGCGCTAGGTACAACTCCAAAGCAATTAAGTCTAGCTGCCTCTCTGAAGGAGATCTTGATTGAAAACCAGATAAAAAATGGTGTAGGTTTTAACGGTGTTAGAAATAATGTATAAGATTGTCATCGTATAAATTGCAATTATTTCCTACTAAGAATGTAATGCAAACGCTGATGCTATATTAAATGCCAGTGGTAGATTTAAATATACCGAGCGTTTACAGCTTATACCTGTAATTAATACCACTTCGAACGAATGTTAGATCTCAGTCTGCGTCAACATGCGTGCCTATGAGATCATCCACTGATAAATGGTGTTTAGCGTTTATGGGGCCCGCATACAGTTGGCATTTCGATATTCATACATTCCTAATGATTGTCATATTAAGTCGCTGGGATTCCCCATGGAGGTTTTAGAGAAAGCTGTCTTTACAAAGCAACAATATGAAAAGTCTTTCCACAAATCAAAAAAAGGACTTATTGAAATAAATTCCCAGATGCAATGGAAGGAATAAACGTACTGACGTTTATGGGACTAAGTGCTACGAACGACGGCAACGTTTGACATTGTGTTATGCATTGGTGGAATCGGTAGTCCACCACAAACAACCTACCACCCGGCCGCACCTTACTCACTATCCCATCCATCCCAACCTTTCAGGCTCCATCATCACCTGATATTACAAATCTGACCAAACATATTTATTAAATGCAACCAGGAAGCATAATGGAGGTTCACAGGGCCATACATAGTGCTAATCCAGTAACTTTCTAAAGTTTGTGCAAATTTGTGTCTTTGATGAAATGTTCAAGGGTGAATGAGAAGAACCTCCACAGAATTTCACATGGACAACGCAATATTACGGGCGGTATACTAGAATAGCATATGTAATTACTAGCATCTAGTTAGCTTAAATAGCGCGATGTGTGAATGATCACGCAGCCATTCATAGTGCGCTTATCTGAGACACAGCCAACACTGCTTGTACATGGTGATTTGCAAGTAAATGATTGCCTTAGTGGACAATACATGAGGCAAAAGTAGACAAGGCTTAGTTCAATTACCCCCAGACGTACCAGCCCGAAATCGTATAACGGCTCAATGTTAAACACAAGTGTTACATGATCAGTCTGGAACCCAGATAAACCCTGTACAGAGAGGGCACGGTACGCCATGACAATTAGAACAGATCGCATGTAAATTTGTTAGACAGGATAAATCACTCGGTATGAAATTGAATGCGCAGAAATAATCGCTGAAATTACTAGGGTTAGGGTGAGAATGGTCATTGACTGAAATTTCTGCGACATGGTTAACTTTATAACTGCTCCGCTAACATAAGGTGACACTTTAGAACTATCATTGTTCGATTGGTTAAATCAATGAACCTTATTTATCCGGCTGACAGTTCTCCGAAAGTTGGTACATTTTGCTTAAACTATTCATAACCGAATTCAAATTCCGCCTGATGGTACAAAAGTTTTTGGGGGTTGCAGAATGTATAAAACAACGCGTAACACAAATCTCACCTGTAGCACTAAGAGCATTCGTCACAAAATCATCCACAAAAACCTGATTAAGTCACAGGTATAATTAATGCGCAAATGGTAGAGTGTAAATTGATAAAATGACCCAATAATCAAGCTGGCGCAATGCTTACAAGTGAATCTAATTTACTTGCAGTGTTCTCAATAAGTCAAGTTATTTAACAAACTATATGCAAATAACCAAATATGAAAGAACAAGTACATACGTAGGCTCTACATGATACGTCTAGGGGAAAAAGTTATATCCAATGGAGTCTCGTAACATGCTGATTTGAATATCACATCATAACAGAGACTTTGATTTGCCATGGAAATATATCTAACAGCTTTGAATAAAATATAACATAATGCTTTAAGCCTGTTAACTGTTTAATACATAAAATGGTCAACTTTCTCAAATCGACGACATAACCAATTATAGCCTTAAAGAAAAATTGATTGCAATTACTCGATGAATGATGCACGAAATTCACACAATTAGCATTATAGGGCATGATGCAACATCGAGTGCGGCATATAATGATGATCTGAATATTACCCTATCAATGTGCTGCCATCGTAGATCAGCTGATCTACATGGTCCTCCATGCAGCTGTCTACCTCAATTTTGTTGCGGATGTAATGGAACACATCGTAAATTAGGGATTTTTATTTTTCACAAACAAGGTTCTCGACAATTTGTCCGAGAAGGCCTTCATGTATTGCTTGGTTTTCCACTTTTTTGCTCGAAAAAAACAATCAAACAACGACCCGACCATTAAACGATTTGCATATTCATTATCCAATTATAAGTTGAGTATGCATAGAATTCTCACTATATCAATATTTATTTAAGGTATGCATTTATATACACAATTCTAACGAGACAAATAGTATTCGTACTAAATCTTTCATATTTGGGTCGGGATGCGTGGATGCGCATAATGATCAACGTTGATATGTAGTATCAAACATTGAACACAATGCCTTGTGCAACGTGTTACCATAAAAATGTAAGCAGCAATTGTCCCTTAAAGCTGATGAATGTGATATTGGTGACACCTGACAGACACACGAAAAGGAAAGGTCAGATGGTAGCCGCTGGCTACATATATTAGCTGCTACACCCTATGACTTCGCAACATATATGATTATTCATGGCATTACAACAATAGCCTCGTTTCTAAATTGTTTGGCAGCGACAGAAAAAGTAGGAGTCGCGTGGATAACGATAAAAACAATTTGATAGATGACAAGACTGACAGTGAGGTCAAAGAAGAGTCGATTCAGCGCGATCAATACTGATTTAAAATACATGCAGCCTTAGGCATTAGAGAGGTATTCCCGACACATTCTTTATCAAATATCCTTCAAGAGGATCCCAAGTTTTCATGTTACATAAGGAATGGTTTACAGCCAATCTAATAATGGCACACAGCTTCTATACGAGAATACGGGGATACCAGCTGTCAAATTGTAAAGAGGAAAATCGTTCTGCGACGGTATTTGGCATCTTTTTCTTGTTTGAATGACACGGCAATCTTGTACTAGTATCAACCAACAGATTCATAATGAGCCTCTAAACGGCGAACAAATCTAAGCAACACATTTATTAGATCTTGGAGCACTACTGCACATACAATGCTAGGTTAATATCTGTATGAAACGCGGGTGTTGTTCTTCATTTGTGCATCTTTATCAATGAAATATGAACGTAAACATGGTATTGTTCAGAACTTGTAGTATTTTCAGTCATTGTTTGCAAAGTATGTTAATATATGAACTCCCTCTGTAACAATATTTCACACCAAAGCCATATTGAAGGCAATGTCCGAGTTTGAGGCTCACGTACAGCCTAGCCGAAGCTCCCCTATCACGGACCGTCTATTATTCATTATTATGGTTGACATACTAACCATTTCATATGCTTGAGCATAACTAAAAAGTGTGGCTGATCTGACCCTGCGGTGGCATTGTAATCAGGTTATAGTTGATCAGAGACCCATTTGTAAGGCCGCTGAGACCCATAGCAGTAATGTAAAGTCAAAGCAAATTATTATTGACTGTGTTGATGTAAACTAGAAGCAGATAAATGAACATCATACTGCCATTGTCATTTATGAATCTATGATACCCTTTCGGCAGTTAGATCGCCTTTTCCATATTTATTCAGAATGGATGTAATACCTCAACGTAGCCACAATATCGAGTATAATACGTGGCTGACATCAGATCCCCAAGTGCAACTGTGCTTCGAGAAATTGTGAAACTTGCTAATACAAGTTACAAAAGGGTTTACGAACAGCATATATTGTTAAATCAATTCCTGATCCACGTGTTCAGTTGGGATATGGAGTTAACATTCGACAAAATAATTGGGTTTGCTTTCGGTGCATTTAGAAGCAACGTTTAGCCAACAACAATTATATAAACTTATCTGCAAAACCGTATAAGCGTTAACGCATAATCTGCTTTTCTAGTAAATACATTCCAATGACATAGATTATGTTACCTACGAAACAAAAAATATTTTAGCTTCCGCAACATAAAGCCAATAGCTGGGCCTTATATAATATTTCATGAACAGCATTACAAGGGGTGTTGAATAGTGATACCAGAGTAAAGCAACAAATCACAGGGGCCGCTTTCAAACATTTTGTTTTCTTTCATACGTTGTGAATAAAGTACTGCAGTACCTGTCCTGTTGGGGCTGATCTATTGCCATTTTTCATGTGCTCAATCATTGCGATAATGGCAGCATCCATTGTAAAGAAATGTCATTATGCCACTGAAATAGACTACATGCGGGATGTAGCGTTGCATAAGGTGATGCTGAGTGAGCGGATTTTTAAGCCATGTCTGATGAGATGTCAAAGCGTTCTTCACATTCACTGACTCACACTTCAAGCCGATAGGAGTTCAGATGAAAGATCATGGCCGTCGGTTGGCTGGCTATGTCAGATAAGAGCGGCGGGTGGCAGGTCGGTCCCTGAAATAGGACGGCACTTCTGTGTCATGTCTTTGTCATGCATGTACATATTGCTGACCTCTCTAAGTTGATTTATGGACGCAATCGATCATACAAACCAGCACTTTTATCATCCTAGATATGGGGTGATGTTAGCACTTTCCTAACATTTTTCCAAATATACGCATGGGCAAATGGATTGTTTGCGCATTTTCTATGTAACGCACTGAAGTTTGATTATGTGTCTGCTATAGCCATCGTTTCGACATTCGAGTCATTTGGATAAAGAAATGAATGTTGGCAATGATGTACGATTGTTCTGCCACTTTTATCATGACAACAAAACCAGCTAGATGCAGTTGATACAAGCGCCTACGTTTAAGTTAAATGATGTATAGATAGCGCATGAATGTATCGAGCAATGCGTGTTGGAAACCCTTGGTACCTTACCGAGTGTCAATGATGAGTTTTACACCATGTGTTGTGAGAGATGGAATGATGATACCGTGCGTAAATTTCTTGTCGTTTTAATGCAACAAATATGAATATCACTTCTTGTGATGATCTGAATGATCAGAATCCACAGATGACGGGGTTATGCATGTCATATATGAGCTTATTTCCAGCGACTTAAGTTGACATGACCGTGCGTACGACAAGGCAACAACCAACCCTATGAATATTCGTTATCTATTCTAATTTCTCATAATGAGTATGAGTGTATTTTTTTCGGTTGTGTCATCGACAAATAGCAGTAATATATTCATTAGCTCTTGCGATATACAATATTACATGAGCATTCATTCTTCATCTGCATTTTGCAATGCCTTCTGAACCCATAGTATTAACAACGGATAATTGCGTCAAACAAAGAAACGGGACAACTCACAACTCGTTATACCCTGCATACTTGCCTGACATATGACACAAGTGATGGACCCCGGCAACCTTTCCAAATGTGCCTATAACTTTCAGCTTGTGTTACGTTCTGTTAGTGGTAAAAGAAGCAGTGTGACATGCCTGGTTACGCAAGGAGTGTGTTCTGCTTATAGCAGGCACTAAAACCAAAAACCGTGTGCTATGTAGGTTTACTGCAAATGGTTGATGTTACGATGGTATGAGTGTTTTCCCAAAATAACGTAATAGACTGCTTGACTAAAACATCGTATATGCAACACGGGGTCGAAAATTGTCCTAACATTATTACACTTGTCCATTTCGACCTGACAAAACATTCGTATTATACTTAAGAACGTAATGTTGAACGGTAGCTTAAGCTATTCTCTATCTCTTAGCCTAAATGTTCAATCATCTACATTCAGGTGGGCAATTGTATAAGTGAAAGCGTAAGTAAAAGAAGCTGGCTGCTGGGCCTTAAAATAAAAGAATGCTGAAACTTAGTCACAAAGTGGAACGTTTTATGCGTCAACAAATGACATACAGCTTGCTTAAGAGGCAAAGTTATTGGTTTTTCTAATTGTGGATAAACCAATAACATTAATACCACTGACATGATTTATCCCTTTATCGACTTTCTTAACAAAGCTTCTTCTGAAATATGACTAACAGCAGTTAAAAGCATTAACGTGCTTGCGCCACAGTATTACATACGACTATGCACAAACATCGAATGCAATACCGTTCTTATTTTCATTCACTGGGTCAATTATATAGTCCAAGTATGTTAGCAAACAGGATCTTGCTTATTAACCATTTAATAATGCATACTTAGCATAGGACTGACGCAACACTTTGAATCCATTCCAAAACAAACTTCTTCAGAACTATCGCACATTCTACCTGGCTCATGGGGATCGATCGAAGAAAAATGCCATCATTCGTAGAATGAAAAGGCGAAGGATAGCTACAATCTTAGCAGTACCGGGAACATCTGGTGCAATCGAATATGACGAGGCAGCTTTTTAAATTTGTTTTATGTTATCTGCACCATGCTTGATTGAAAGATGGTTGATAGGAATAATCGATTCAGCAAAACATAACTGTAGAGGAGTAACTGTAATCTCGATAGATGTATGCTGTAGAAGAGCCTCAGCAAATAAGCCGGCTCAATCTTATTCATCTCCTGCTTTGCTGTCCAACTGACAATTGAGGCATCGTGCTTGGATCGTTCGGATGGATGAAGATTGATCATTGCATTGTGTCAGGTAAGAGAGAAGCAAATGAGTAAAACGTCGTTGAATCGTAGGAAAATATCGGAGTCACACCACCTGTATTTAATAAGGTTTCATTTGGCGAAATGTCTGGTGTGCAGGATCATATGCTTTTGCTATAAATACACAAGTGCATTGTGCTTGGTATGTTGACAGTACAATCTACTTTAAAGGCTGCACAATCAATACATTTAACGTAGCCTTATTATCTAGTGACATTGATGTGCGTCTATTCGCATCGCATCGCTGCAACATCGTGCGCTGGTGTCCATTTAAATACACTACATGGTACGTAAACAGAGTGATGATTTGGATGGAATGTGTGTGTGTATAATATTTCGACAAAGCGGATAAATCGTCTTCAATTATGTAAAATTCTTAGCCTAACCACTCATGTGATTAAATGCCGGTGGTTTGTTGAGCTCTTTTTTGTGTGCCTCGAATAATGCACAGGTAGCCATAACTTAACAAGGGAAAGCGTTAGTGTTACATGGCCAGGGTGAACAGATTTATTTAAACAAGCAGTGGCATACCATACTGCTTGTATTATTGCGTCATGGGCATGGACATATTAAACAAGCCAAATGTGAATACAATACTTCATCTTTTAACCCGTTAATGTAGCGCTTTGTATCGTTAACATGGACCGCGTCATAAGCTAATAGGAGATTACAACGCTATGTGTATGCTAGGCACTGCCCCCTAAAAGGGTTCATTAACTCGAACAGTTGTGTCTTGATCGCGGTGCTAATGAAGATCTACTTCCACTTTAAGTCTGACATTTAGAACCACGAGTTTCATAAATTTGTTCCGTTCAGCTATAATTAGCCCTGCAAAACCATCGACATTGGAAGGGTCGTGAAATATGATCGACACATTCGTCAACCTAAATACTTATAAAGACCGTGATTTGAGGTTGTGAAGGTGCCGATAGCGAAGGTGTTCAAGTCGGGAAGATTGCAGTATAAACTGTGTAACTATATGTGTTAAATAGCATATTTTAAATCGGGTTTGTTGCATAAAACAAACCGAATACAAACATTGGTGTTTTCCCATCGGCTTCAACACCAAGGTCATATATCTGCGGGTATAGAGACGCCCCCTGTGATTCTTGTGTGATACATGCATTACATTCGTTAGCTAAGTGTAGTGTTGGTACGTGAAGGTAATCTACAAATATTACGATTGCTTTTATGATCGACAACATGAACTGATATTCCACTTTGTGACTTTGCACATCCCCGAATGATTTTAGTCATATATTTACTGCGTGTATGTATCGAATACGAAATGGGTTTTAAGCTGCCTGGTATATTCAACGGGGATTCAACCAACAGTGTCTACATTCATCGTCAGTCAACATAACCAAGGTCACAATCTCACAGAACGCAGACTGATCACAGTCCAACGTTCAACTAGAAGGTGCTTTGAATCTAGCACTGCGGAAGTCCTACTAGATAGCTTTTTGAAATATCACCTAGCAAACTTTGCATTATAAACCCGATTAACAGGAGAAGCTGTGGTTGACGTTTTCATGCCATGTAGAACATTCTAAATAGATTATCTTGTGTGTTTCGGTGCCATTTTTGTATAGCTTTAGTGTCATGAATACGTCGTTATGTTACCGAAGTTTTGGGGATATAAAGAGTGCTTAATACGTTAAAGTGGTCATAGTCACAAATAACATTCAACACCATTACTGATTTTGATGCATGAGAGCAGACCTAGTTGGTGAACAGCCTAGTATTAAATGCACATGGAGCAACTCAGGTCAAAGTTTGTTCGTTTGTTATCATGTCCTAGTTATATTCCATTCCTTCGAAACATCACTGAAGATAATTACCGAGATGTACGAAGATGGCCACCCAGTATCATTCTGTGAAGGGTGACCGGCGCACAAAGAATGATTGGTCCGTAAGTTCCCTGTTATGTGTTAATGGGTTAAAAAGTTGATAAGCGCCATCCGGCCCTGAATATTACAAAAGTCTTTGCCATATGAAATCGTATCCAGCCGTCTTCATTCGCTTCATTAAAGACGTCTGAATCTCTCACTACTGTCTATTTGTCGCGTTCCAGAAAAGATGAAATAGCGAAACTACCAGCAGCTATTTGGCGAGAATCATAGCGAAGATCGCGCCCCGCAATCGAAACAGTGCCGGGTCAGACGTCACGCGGAAGGGATTAATTAGTCATGAGCTCGTCGTTTTGAAACGCCGCACTTGTCTGCAAGGACTAATTTCGATCCGAAAGCTTGCGCTCTTACGGCTGGTACATAAAAAGAATAGGTAATTCTGAGATAAATTTCCGAAATATGGCCCTATGTTTCGTGCGACAGACACTTCAATGAAAATAAGCGCAGATGATGAGTCATTTTGTAAAATGTCTAGGAACTCTATTTTGTGCTACAATCAATGTTATGTACATTGGGGTTTTACAATGCGATGAGTTGGCAAGATCTCATAAAATTCGATGGGTGCCTTAGGCAGGCAACACACGTGGGTGTTATGTTGCATAATATGTTGTGGTTCAGTAGTCATAACACATAAGTTTCTAGCAACTTCCAAGTTCTGTGGGGGAGTTTAATAGTGGCATTGGATACAAACAACTGTATGATTGAAAAAAAAATTAACTTCGATCCTGTTACACATCGGAATATATTTTTAAGATTTAACATTGCTTTATGGAAATGACTCTTTATTGTTGATGCTAATGTTGCCATAACGATCCATGAGTTTGAAATTAGTTTGGATATGATCAGTTGATATCTTGCAAGTCATAAATTTTTTTTTAGCTTACTTTATTCTCGTAATATTGTGACCAGTACACGGACTTATGGCCTGACAAGCAGCCCAAGTGCTGAAGACATTTTGGGTTGATACCAGGTAAAACACTTAAAACAACGATACCAACCACTATTTTGTGGTTAGAACATTTTTGAAAAATACCAGGTTTATACGCCCTCGCTTGTCGGTGAAAATTACATTTATTATCATGCAAATATTATTTTTGGATATAATTAATCGATGCGTTCAAAATTGTTATATAAGCAATCGCTTCCACTCTAAGAACAGGAGAGAAGGACTGTCACAATATATTTACTAAATATTTGATTTTGTTCATTTCATTTTCAAGTGTCAAGCTTGTTTTGCGGCGGTCCGATGTGTTTGATAAAATTAGATATGTTTTAAGGAACAATACAGAAAAATGTTTGCATATTATCATTTATATTTCAAAACAATTTATTTTTAATCACCACCTCCAGTGAGGCAACTGGGAACCTTATCGGATTTACACGGTAGATTCTGTATGATTTAAACGCCATACGTTCCTTACCATAGTTGTTTTTTTTGTGTTGCTAACATCGACAAGTGCATACGTCGTGACTTTGCCCATTATTGGGTTATATGTGTTTTCGTTCCTGATGCCATGACAGTGTGAAGTGAAAGCTGAATATACCATGAGTAATAGCGAATACAAAATGTTTTTTTCCCAGGTATATATGGCCACATATGATTGATGCTTCAGGGAGGCAAGAGCAACTAGCCGTCTGGCGCACACAGTCATATTGCTCTGCGCCACAAGCAATGTATCAAATGTTATCGCAAGTCGTCTAGCAAGTAATAGAATGTATGCGGGGATGAGGTTATTACAAAAACCAAAATATAATACACCTAACTAACTTGTCTCTATAACTTCCTATCCTGAATGAAAGGTAGTCAACATGGCTCATTTTGCCATAGTTCGACTGATGATTGATTCCTTCAGGGCGTGTTTAATCATACATCATTCGCCTGCAATATTTTTTTGGTACTATTTAGTGCAAACTAACTGTCAGATCTGGGATAACCCATGAAATGCAACGGCGTCTTTGGTGGCTATTTTGTAATAATACCAGGGCTTACGGTTTCTGCTGTGCGTAACATCATATATGGCCCAAGTAGCAATAATCTGTAAAATGCACTGCGGTGTTGAATATAGCCATACAGACGGCCAGTGGTCGTATCTAAAATTTAAGATTATGATACACTGGCATTGACGTTGTTGTCAAGTTTCGTCATTTCGAGCATCTCCATTCTAGGGTTACTTCAAAATCGGTTCACTTGTGATAAATCCGACTGTTTGGCGTTAATTGCATAATGACACATCATATATCGCATTCTAAGATTGCTCTATACCGTCGAACATGCACCGGCTGAACTCACCGATATTAAACATGTTAAACTTACAAAATATATAGAAGTTTGCGTATGCGCATAATTCATTATGCAGTTGAAGAAGGGTCATAATCATAGGTGAGATATACAGCAACGAATGAAAGGAGATAACCATTAGTATGAATTCGTTGATAATGACATATGTTTCAATCAAGTCGTGTGAGACTATGAGGTGACTTATTGCCAATCGTATTCTGCACGAACGATGCAATCAAATTCTATTTAGAGATACTCCTTTTATTCAATGTTTTTTTTAGAATAAACTGCATTTTTCATGAGAAGGTTCTATTCTAACGAAATGATAATCGAAAGCAAGCAACGATTATAAGCACCACAGAATATAAGTATACGAAATATGTGCTTAAGAAGTCAATGGGATAGTTTGTTCCTCGAGTAATTCGAGCATAAACGAATACTTGGTAAATGAGTCTGCGAAAGTGGCAAAATGTAGTACACGCGCTGGGGAGTATTCTCGATCGTTAAAAACGCAGGTGAGTTTTCCTACCACCCTCTGAGTATATGACTTATCATAAAATAACACAGAGCCCACTTGAATCGCCCAAGATGCATATTTACGGGGTTGCTTTTGCAACCTGAATATGCTTCCACATTAACACTTGTGAAACTTTATTTAGCTCCAAAACATCATCTCACTTTGTAGAAGCTTGCAATATTATCTTCGCTGACACTCTGGTCGTGTCGGTGTAAAATAGAGCGGCTTACAGTTAGCTCTTGAGGCCATATTGAATACAGATATGATGGTTTAGATCATGCAAGGCTATGGTGGAGCAATACACCATCACACAGCGCACATATCTATCCTCACTTTGCAATGTTGATTGATCATTGGCTCGTACTGAGTGATGATCGTATTGATGAATAAGACTATGGTCTACGCAGAATAATCCATTTCTTCTTTCAATCGGGATAACCTCACCAATCTTTGGAGTGTTTTATGGACATAGAAGGACGATTGATTTTTAAGTGAACAGTTAAAACCTTTATTTCGTATATTGTATGTAGTTCATTGCGTCATCATTATGTCAATGGTTTGTTCCACTTTCCATTAGTGCAATTCTCTTAACCTTTGATGACTGACGACGTATGTGCGCTGAACATCATAATGCTATAAAACAGAACTGGGTTAGACGCATTTTCTAAAGTTTATTCTTGATCCAGACGACTTCGTGCATTATGTAGAATAAACTGTGTTGCACCGTTCCTTCTGCGAATAAGTCAGAATTCATGTTTCTTTATGGAGACAATTTTCCACCGTGTAGGAAATGTATGTCATTAATCACCATCTAGTCTCTAATACTGCTGATGTGTCGCACCTAGTCAAAACCTTTGTGAGGATGTTGTTCTTGGGATCGCAAATGGATGAGGCCCAAAACGCAGCATCGTGAAATATAAATTGCGTGATGATGGTAGCATTAATTGGAACAATACACCGTGCAGTCGACAACCTGTGTATGAGTCATGTACGTCACTCATTCCATCTAATCCCCCTCCTACCCAGTTTAAAAGAACAGGTTACTTGTCCATCTTGCTGGATCACACATGCTTAAATGGTCCGATGCGCCCAAAAAAGGTGACGTGCAGCCCGTCCCTGAACAGGTTCGGTTTGTCAATACGATATGAGAATGGATCTGAAGAAGCAGTATCCACGCATATCAGATATTATACCTCACAACTCGACCAGGCCTTGCATGCAATGACAGTACACACTTATCCCGACTTTGTTGCCATCACCTCATTTGCCTCTAACTTTCCCCGAACTGGATGAGAGGGTCCTTAACTGCCTTGACACCATCGATTCCTTGCTTTCATGATGTCTTAACAATTGTACATGCTATTTATAGCTCTCAGTTAATTAAATATAAATAAAAAAACAGCAACCTATGCAGTATCCCGCTCCCTTCTCACAATGTGTATATTACAAGCAATATTCCAACACAAGTGTTACGTCGTGAAGTGGTGAATCGTCATAACTATTATTGAAAACGCTGAGGAAGTCGATGTTAGCTTGTGGTTGAAACTGTAACCGGAAACTTGTAACTAATAGTAATTGCTTCTTTTATTTCACAGAAATATAGCATTGATTCGTGCAATGCAGATTCCATTAGGATAGCATTCATTGCTTGATCATATGAACTTTCTGAAACAATTGCAGTGGTATGTGCGTCCTGATTGCGTTAATAATCGTGCCAAGAACTTTTTATCACATGTGAGGTGAATACTTTCCAAGTCTTCTTCGTTAAATGCTCGGTTAGACAATCCAGTTAATAGTCTATGCATCACTGTGTCGAGCAAAACTGATTAAGAGAAAGAGCTAATGAGCTCGACGTATCGGTGTCGAGTTTTTGACAAAACCGTCACGATTCTGCATTCTACATCATGTCTTCGAAATTAGTTTGCAGAATGCTTTGCAGTAGCTCCATCCGATGATGTTTGATGAAGCAGCCTCTTTTATCGCATGCTGCTTGTTTATCAATCCTTGTCATGATCACCTCTGCCAAATTTCAATACAACAATCGTGTCAAAACCGAATTCTTTACCCCAAGTATTAAAGGTGCATTTCAAGAAAATCATCAATTTGTTGACGGGACGTGCACAATAGACCACATAATGCACGTGGGCAGTCAACCCTGAATTTGAGTTTGAGTAGAAATACTGCATTTGTTCGTTCTGTATGCTATATATTTAACACAAGCAGCACGCTCTATAGCCACCTCATATATATATATATATATATATATATATATATATATATATATATATATATATATATATATATATATATATATATATATATATATATAGAGATATATATATATATATCTATAGAGATATATATATATCTCTATCTCTATATATATATCTATATCTATATCTCTCTCTATATATATCTATCATATATATATATATCTCTATATATATATCTATATATATATATATATATATATATATATATAGCTAATATAGATTAAAGATAACCATAATGCAAAATGCCTTGTTTATTACAGCTTTAATGAAAAGCGCACAGATTTAGAAAACGGTTGTGAGATGCGTTTCTTATCTGAATTATAGATCATAACACGTGAATATAGGGCGTCAAATAAGACAGCTGGGTTTCTGCACCTCCATCTCGTGGCTACGAGTTGCCAGTAATGACAACGTTGTGTTTAATATTGCATTTGATGCACGCATAAGTGTGTACAATGTTCATTTAACGATTTATAAAAAAGAAACCTACGCCGTATAACCACTGTATGTGATGTTAGTCAACTCAGACAGCCATCCAACCGGTTTCCTTTTATTGTTTTACCGGCAAGGCTGTGTGTTGAATTCTCACAATGCTATTACTTCGCAGACGTAAAATAGTAGTCATGATACAAAAGGTCATACCAGTTTGGCATAAAACGATATTGCCATTAAGTAATATCGCGGTCATACAATTGCTTTTATGAAAAAGGCCCAACATATATTCAGTAAACCCAAAGTTCTATTACTGTCAAAGCAGGTTGCATGACCCTTCCCACCTAGCGGCATACGTCACAACTGGAGAGATGATAATTTTGAAATTAGGTCATCTTCTCAATCACTTACATTTCTAACAGCACGGTCAGCAGTACCACATTCTAGATCTAATCGCAAATAGACTTGGCTTCACACATTCGTGGCTATAACACTTTGCATGTAATAAGGGTGTACATAAGATCATTTTCTTCTGTTGGTACATTTAGCTTATATAAGTGCATCCACTACGTTAAACATGATGCACACGGTGGTACATCGTTACATAATATTTTTGGATATAATGACATGACAACGCGTTTGACATAGCGGGTACCATTTTCCTTTCCATAGCTAGAATAAATCTGTTTTACAGCTTTATTGGATATGTTTGCAATAAAATCTCCTCAAACGTTAATTTGTCTGATAGCTTATGCCACCCGCGACATCCAATCTAAAATAACCCATTTATATAATTAGTCGAATTTTGATAAGCTGCGTCATATTTCATATAACACTCATTCAATAATCTATTGCTTTTGTGTATGATACAAAACATGTTATATATCTGTGTAATTATGATAAAAGGCACGATTGAGATTTTACACTAGGGGCCGTATCGTTGATGGATTAATATGAGGCGAGTGTTGGGCACTTGTTTGATTGCATGAATAACATGAGATTGGACAGGCGTTGCTTCTTAACCCGTGGTTAGACATACATGAACTCTAGTCATATTCTATTCATTATAGTCAGTGATGACCCAACTGGTGACAAACGTTGAACTTGAAGAACATAATTGCAGCCATGGTGGGAAGTAATTATCAAACACTGCTATTCTCCGTCTATCTAATACCATATTCTACTGTTCGCTGACACAGCTGTTCTTCCACGCTGTATATAAGATAATGGATGTCAATAAACAAACAAATACGTTACTGAGCTGCTTGTAATTAACCATATTTCGGATAATAAATATACTGGAAGGAACCTGCTGTGAAGCGTCAGAAACAAGAATACCAGTGAACGCGCAAAATTTCATCGTAAATATATTGAGGGACTGTAAGAGCGTAAAGGGTCTTCCACGCCTACACGTCCTTTCACGGTATTTGTATCACAAGAGAGATCAGGGAATAAAACGTAGATGAAACGCATCGAGGACTCATTGATATTGTTGAGAACTTGAAAAGACACTAATGAAGTTCCTTTAACGCCAAGTGGCCACGTTTGTTTTGAATTGTTTGAAGCAAACGTCGCCCTTCCAGGTTCTGACTAAAACGGGATAAAGACCAGTTATGAACTTCGTATAAACGTTATCCGAACGTCCGTAATGTAACGGCAACTCGGAGTCGGACGGGGCAAAACCTGCACGAAAGTGGAATGGCAAGGAGCTCACTGTAAAATGTGAACACTAAATGACTTTCGCCCCAGTGTTTATACAACGTCCGGTTACCGCGTCATATGAACATTTTAGAGCATACAAAGCACACGATGATTTACTTTGCCTTATCGCATTGGATGCCATGCGGACTCCGAGGGCGCCATGGGGACTTAATATTTGCCTTGACTGGACCTCAGAGAGAATGTGTTGATGACAGAATAGGAGAGAATTTCGCTTTGACGCATAATGAGATACCAGAGGCTCCTAGGTGGAATATGTGGAAAATTGGGGGCTTAGGCGCATACGAAAAAAGTTGTTGGTATACCATGTTATCGCGTGGTAGGGTTTCTGTTGCACTGCGCCCCACTACTGCTGATACAATTATCACTCCCGATATAAAAGGACGTGTTTAACTGATGGCGTGGCTGATAACGCCCCACTGACCAACTGTATCTTAAAAAAACGTTTGTCCCATACATACAGTTGAATTAAGGTGATAAAATCATCTCCATTAAGACTACATTTGAGCTTGCACTATATGGTTTTATGCGACTCCCAATTAATTTATAACATTTCATGTGAATGATATGAAGCTCTACGATGCGTGGCTTTGCCATTGTATTAAGTGCACACAGGATAACAAAGCCATATCGGTTGCACACTGAGCTGTATGTACTAGCTCTCAAAGTGGGAGTTATAATAAACAGTTGAGTGGTGTATGGCAATGTATATTTTCACAGGAGCCATCTGGCGAATTGATGCTTGGGCTTGAGTATCGTATAAAAGACTTGAAAGAGCATGTGAGTTATTTGGAGGAAGAGATTTGGATCTTGAGCTGAAGGATACATTGATTGATCGGGGGTGTATGAAGGATGAGCTGCAGTCTATGATTGATATGCTGATGAAACGCGTGTGGTGTTTGGAGGAATTACATATGTTTAGGGATTCACCAAGCGCCCCTGGGAAATGCTGCAAAACCACATGATGTTGAACGGGACATATTTGTGTAGCTGCATCAAGAGGCGTTGTTGTAATCTGTGAGTTACCTGGCAAAGGTCTGCTCGCGGGCATTTCCGTCATGCAATATTGTAATATAAGGTATTATAGAGTAAAAAACATGAAAGGTTGCAATACAACGGCGTGATCTGAATGAGACAAAAAAAACCGCTGCTCGCAAAAAGAACATGGCTTGCTTTTCACTACTCTAATCGTTCAGACCATGCAAAATACAGGTGCACTTTAACATCATTAAGTCGCATCAGGGGTGTAGTATTGCAATTGACCTTCCTCT
>CM067343.1:20088192-20103192 GCA_034190875.2 Urechis unicinctus
GTCGCTTTCAGTGATCTTACGAGCAAACGTTGCCATCAAGGTCACTAGCTCCGTTACTGCTATTGTTTTTAAAACATTCATCATTTTGAGACTTATGTCAACCCAACTACTCTCTATTGTGCTGATAGCAGCATTTATGTTGTACTATAGTATACGCTTCTGTAATACATCACTAGAACTATTCAAAAGAGAATAAAAGAAATCGATAATGTGACTTATTTATGATACGTTCATGCCATTATTCCTAGTTTGTATGCATAATGGAACTACATTGTGATAAACAGTCAGACACATATAGATATTACGGACATTTAAATATCATCTGCCATTGCTTAGGCGCAAATTAAGAATGTTACTTACCATGACTGCAAAGGAGAAACGGGCAATCCAAGCACGACTACCGCATGAAGAGAACTGGGCCAATTATTCAGATAAGACTGAGACACCCTTGCACCACCCAGTAAGGAAATTGTTTTTTTCTCTTTTTGTCAACCATTGACAGGTGATAAGATAGAGAGAGTAAGCGTACGGTAACAGAGCAGTACGTTGTGCCAGTAGAAGGGTCGTTCTTGTAGTGCTGCATATAACAATACTCTGGGTTTCACCAAAGATGTATTTTGAATATATTATATATTGCCGTCAGTGGAAGACGGAATAGTTTGTGCAAAACATTAAGCTTTATACCACAACTGACCCCTAAACTGTTTAGGTCTGATTAATGATACATGTTCTTCCGATTGATTTAAATGTACCATGAGTAGTAACGTCATATGGCGTATTCAGACAGCTGACAACGGCTTACTAGGGAATACTTGTGCAATGAACTGCCTTGCCCTTATCATATAAGAACAAAAGCTTATTTGGTTATGCCCTCACAGTTCACTTCATTAGGTGCATATCATTCCCAGAGACAACACTATTCTATTGTCCCAGAGGAACAAATAATAAGATAAGCCGCACTCACAACTTACAAGCCGACCTAGGCGTATTCAACGTTCGTCTTTATAGACCACTTTGATGAAGCTCTTCTACGATAATTCATGATATGAACTCCGTGCGGCTACGTTTTTAGTTTGCAGCTCATTATTGTGTTATAGATGAGTTGATATATCCCTCCACATTGACCAACTAGGGGATAACGTATACGCATTGTTCAGTCATCGTCAAAGCTTGACTAGATCCTTGTTCAATTATTTATAGTCCAAGACAAACTGCATTAGGTTTCACTATCATATGCATATACCATATATAGGCAAGCATGTTAATATCGGTAGCGACTAATGTAATTTACAGACAACTGTGCGGAATAATGGACTAATGTGCTGACACTCCCTGCTGTAATAACTTGCCAACTGCATGTTTAGACAGGTATGCTGCTTATTCCGAAAATTTGTGCAATGGAAGGTGGTCGATTTGGATCGACATAAACAGTCTCTGCAATTTGTATCAACCTACAAACTATTTGATATGCAGCAATGTTATGAATATCTAATCATATTAAACAGTGGCACGGAACAGCAGCCACAGGTATTGGTGAGATGGAACTATAGGGAGCATATGGGGTGAGGAGGAGGAGATTGAATATCCGAAGTCACTCGAAACTGCGACGATACAATAACGCAAAAGCACTAAAGTTGTAAATGATTTTCACTCAGGCTATTTATGGCCTTTGGCAACTAGTGTGATTTCAAATAGTACAGAAAACCTCACACATATATATATATTTTTCAATGTATCATATTAAATGAAATTTATGTGCCAGACTATCTAATGTTATTGAACTTTATATTGATAGGCACCATTTCTACTGTGTAAATTCTCTCGTTATATATCATCACGCCACCTGCCATATAACTTGCTTGCTTCTTCGGGAACCCTCTTAGCTGCAGCAAGATTCTAGATTGCAGTAATGCCCTACCGACAGCCTTTAAGACAATAGTATACGGTGTGCGACGAGTCTTGTGATCCAATATATCTAACTAACTTAACCAGCCTTTTGGCGACCAGGCCAGTCACGGCCATAACCAGGATAATGAACGTCTCCTCAATTCCCGTTTAGCCAACCGTTTAGAAGTCTAAAAGCTGAGGCTCGTGCTCCAGTGGGCCGACGGATTTGCCTGTAATCATGTAGTACTCGCACGTCGTCGACATTCCTGAAAGTACGCTCGGCATGTTCCTTGTTGTGGAACGCCTCGGAAGTTTGGACGCTCAGTTCGCTTCTAAGCCAAAAACGAGTTTGCAGCGAGTGGATGAGAGGCCCTGAGATACATCTAAGTCGGTGATCCAGTGTGTAACCAAGTTAATAATCAGATTATGATATCAGTTGAAGGTCGCTTTGGTATTCTGATATGTTTTTACGCAAACACATCAACATACCGTCGTTCAGTTTCATTAACTGGCTAAGCACAATGATCTTCCGGTCACTTTATGCCCCGATAATAGTTACTCAATTTTTACCTTGAACTTTTACGCTTTCTCAGTACTGGCAAATGATGTCTCGTGAGATGCCGTGCAATTGATGGTATTATTTATAATTGTAGCAGTCTTTATGATATACGTCGCATGCCCTTCTTGAATTAGAACACACTTCAATGCGACTCAATATCGGTATATAAAAAAACATCGGACCACATGGTCCCACAATGTTGGAAGTGTTGAAAAGCTGGGCAGAGATAACAACCGAATATTTACCTTTGAACGGCTGTTGTGTGAAATTATCAAATGATACAGCAAGAAAATGGTTGACGTACGTTATATACCTTGCTAAACTATCTGAGAGAGGCTGGAATTCCTTCTGTACCAGGTTTGTGTTATGCCGCAGTCTGATTCAGGAATATACGGATGGGTATTTTAATGTTTGAAACACCAGTGAACGTACGACTCACAGTTTAACATAGTTGCACTCAATTGTAGTTTTGTCGCATCCGCACATGTATGCTTCATGTTGCACAATCTGATTTAATTGCAATGCCATTTTTCAGAAAATTACACTCAGTCGTGCAATTAAAACTAGCTGGACCGTATTTCGTGCATTCCGAAAATAAGTTTTTCATTAGAACTGGGTTCTTTCGCCATTCGGTAACCCGACATATTTGATTATGCACTTTAACTACCGACTACGCTGCTAGCATTTAAAACGCCAATGCGATGTTATTTATAATATATTATTGTCTACATAACATTTGACGTGCCGCAGGAGATGAGGCAATTTAACCACGTATTCACGCGATTGACATTTGTGGACACTTATATAGAACACATCATTCACAGAGTGAAATTACTCATAATTCGAACAAAATTATGTTCTTCTTCGTGATTTATCAAGCAACGCAAAATCAATGTCTTTTTTCAGGTCTATAACATAAAAGCACAACTACAAACATAATTCTGCCATCAATTAGGAGGATATTACCAGGGCCTTAAGCGTTAGGATCATCAACAAAACTGACCGCATCCTCCCCCTAAACAAAAACAAAATCTGATAGGGTTCCCTCTGACTGGTAAAGCGATGTGTGTTTTCTTTGAGTGAACCGTGTCCTAACAGGATCTACTATCTCCTTAACTGGAAACATCAGTAAAAAATTAAGGAAGGACAGCTGCACGGGATGAGGGCATTAGTGATTGTGTCTTCTCTAGTGGAAACTACGAAAGCGAAATGACAGATCGTTTTGCATTGTTGCAGTCTTGAAACAATCAAACGTCGTTCACAAACTTGACTGAAGCACATTGTTACAACTTTTCAATAAGGCTGAACTATCCTTCATATTCATTTAAATGCAAAGATTAAGATGGCTTCAGTTTAGTGATACAGCTCAGGTTTATTGTTGTTCAAACGCTAAAATTATTCCACATAAAATTACTTTTTCGTGGTCATACGCCAGACAATTTCAAACGATCTCCTATTGGTCAGACGTAGATACATATTGTTGATTCCTCCCCCTTTGCATAACCCATTTATTAAGTGTAACATATCACTAATAGTGTCAATATATCGTCAAAGCGCACGTCAAATAGCATTGAAGAACATAAGAAGCATATTACCCTTATCGCAATATTATATGCATACAATTTATAAAGAATAATTCGGAATAAAATTCAGCTACTCATCTGCTTTCATATACAAATCCTGTGCAATTCATTATATTGCTCTTTTAATTGACTGTTTTCTCTCCCGATATGGGCCTTTCAATAGGGAAGGCTAACATAATGTTCTTTTATATCCTGCTAAGAACCAAGTACGCAGTCAAGTGAGCACTCTATGGCTTTCACTGTACGCACATAATTTCTGCTACTAAATTTCTGCTATTTCATTTCTGGCCTGCCCATCCACATGGCTACGTATTACGGTTACTTGATGCAAATACCTGGCCTTAAAATGTTACATATATTGCTCCTTTAGGCTAATTTATTATCGTCAAATCATGTCGCGTTTTTGGGACACGTGCATTTATCGACCAATCACGCTCTGCAAAGCTTATCAGAAGCTGTCGGCTGAAAATGTTCTGAAGCTGTGAACAGCCAGGACACGACCATTTGATTTGAAATTCATCTGATTGCAGCTATCAGGCAATATGGAAATCATTTGTATTGTCTCTAGGCAATTTATCTTTGCTTTCATTCCTCAGAACGAGAGGAAAGTAACCAATCCACGATGGCCCATATTTGCATAGTCAACAATACCCTAGTTACAAATGTCATTCAGAGCACCACAAGCATTCAGTTTGAATAGATTACAGTTTTATTTTCAATTTGCAGTGGTCATTTTTAGTGAGTTTATATATCTCTGTTACATGCTATTTGTGGATTATTTTCTCCAATGACATATACACTGAGGTGTGTCAGGTAAAAGGCAGTCATAGTTTAAGCAGCCACGCAGACAGCATTCCATTGATCCAGATTTGACTGAATGACTAACTACCAATGTTATTGATGGGAAGAAATAATAACTTCCCATAACGTTACAAGATTCCTTTGTTAAAATCACCTACTGTCCCGGATCAGATTAGGTTTGGACATATCTGGTTACGATATGTTTGACCAAAAGGTTAACTGCATGTTTCGGCAACGAATAGCATTGATCTTCTCCTAGAAACATTCTGAACATCATACTTTCGGATACATTGTACAGCAAAAAACAGTAAATAGGAGAACCTATTGCACTTTTATCTGCTTACTCCAATCATACGTGTGGCATGAGCTGCTATATACGCAATGGTACGTATGCATCACATACAAATGCTGCGATAATATCTGTACCATACCGCATATAACTTTTGTTTATTTGATGAATATATTCCTATGGACATGATTGGACGGTATAAGTGATAATAAAATAAAATTTTATCTTCTAGAGTGACAGATGATTAAGCCCAAGTTCAATTTCGGTGTACATGTATATAACAGCAGTGTGAAGGCACTGCATCTCATTCCGTACACGAACCTCTCGTTTTATGCATTCGCAAGGTCTGATACTCTTTAGGGAGATTTGCTTTCAACTCTTAAGCGGTATAAATCAATGCGCTTCCTATTTCACCAAATAATAAATAAACTCCTTTCCAAATCAGGCCTTAGACACCCTGACATTCACCAAAAGATATTTAGCGTGCTGTGTAATAGAGCCATATAACTGCAAAGTTGCATTCATAGTTAAGACAGGTTTGTTCCCTGATTTAAAGTACCAATAAAATAGGATCGTCACTCAGTACGAGTTTTTGATCAATCATCATTGCAAAGTGGGGATAGATACGTGCAGAGTGAGGTGCCACATTGCACCATTATAGCCTTCAGACGCCTTGCATGACCAAAAATGCCAAATCTTTATTCAATATGGCCTCCAAACCTAACTGTAAGCCACTGCATTCTTCCACCGACACGACCAGAATGTAGGCGAACATAAAATTAGAAGCTTCTACGAAGGGAGTGAATTTGAAGCTAATAAAGTAACAAACGTGTTATTGCGGAAGCACATTCAGGTTGCAAAAAAACCCATAAATATACATATTGGACGATTTAAGTGGGCTTCCTCTTACGTTTATGATAAGCCGGATTCATAAACACAGAGGGATGTAGGAAAATGCACCTGCGTTTTTGACGTTCGCGAAGACTCCTCAGCACGTCAGAATATTTGCTGCAAGGTACAAAAACAGGAAACATCTTATGCGGGTGGACAATATTTCATTCTTCTGTTTTTCCGTTAAATGCTATTATTGCACCACATTTTGCCACTTTCGCGAACTCATTTACCAAGTATTCGTTTAAGCTTGAATTACTCGAAGAGCAAACTATTCCGATTGCATTCTCTGGCACATGTTTTACTTCATATAATGCTCTGTGGTGCTTGTGATTTTAGTTTACTTTTCAATTATCATTTCGTTAGAATAGAATCATCTCCTGAAAAAGGCAGTTTATCTTAACAAAGGCAAAACATTATATAAGAAGAGTATCTCCTAATAGAATTTGACGGTATTGAAGGTCAGCAATAAACATGTCATTATCAACGCATGCATACAAATGATGGGTATTTCCTTTCATTCTGCGCAATGTAACTCACGGGAATATATGATTATGACCCCTCTGCAACTGCATAGTGAATAATGAACACCCTCAAGCTGTCTCGTTTTCGGAAACCCATATTTGTGATACATCAGGAGCATCAGACGCCGGCTTACTTGGAGTAGGATAAGCATTACATTAAACAAGCGCTATGCCCAGCCGTTATATGGGGTGCCTAGTTATTGGCTTAGGTTAGTCTATGAGACATGCAGTCCACCATGTATTAGCACCGCTTAATGCGGCGTATATATTAAATCATTATACAGTAATTGAATAAGTCGAACACAGACTTTAAGGCTCATGTCAGCGTTTGTCGGTATCGGTTCAAATGTAAGGTGCGGTTGGGTTCGTCCATATGCCCCCTTTTGGGGAATGGACGATATTAAGCAATATTTAAATGTGATCTGATATGAAGGAAATCTGCCTCTCAATGGTCAAGACAAGATTTATATGGGAGCCGACTTCATACACTATTTAGGATTGCAACATAAGATTAATTGAGGCTATGAAGTTAATTCACCAGATATCACCTCAACAGTTCATTACGTTTATTTGAATATAGTGGTACAGCACGTTTTGACATAAAATGATACCTCTTCTGCAGCAACGTGCGTTCTAACTCTTGCAAGCTGAAGAATTTCACACTGAGATAAAATCGTATTTGGTTGTGAAATATATTAAGGTTTGTAAGCTTTGATTCAGAATTTATAAAAACAAGGCGCAAGCCATGGTTATCTTAAGCGAGACGAGGACAGTGAGTGAGACTGTTAGGCCTGACATCGATAATCGACGTATTGTAAGCAGAACCACTCGGCACCGATTGAGTAATGCTGTATGCTGTTAGAACCAACATATGACAACTTATAGTGATATATTATATTTTAAGCTCTTTGCAGTAATACAGACTTGCAATACAGAATGTAAACGGCAAACTCCTCGAAATCACGAAACTTAAGAACTACGCCAACGCCAGTGTATCATTATTCATGATGCTTGCCAATAGATAGGGAGCCGTGGATACGACAACTAGCGTATGTAGGGTTACAGTCACCGCAGTGCATATTCACCGCAGTGCATATTCAAGATTATCGTTACTTCAGTCATGTGTAACGCACAACAGGACATGTAAGTCCTGACCAATGGGTTATCCGCCCAGATCTGACCTTTATTTTGCACTTAATAGCACCAGGAACATATTGCAGGCAAATATTGTATGATTAAACACACCCTCAAGGAACCAATCATAAAGTCATAAGGCAAAATCAGCCATGTTGACTACCTTTCATTTAATAATCTGGTGCTGGCAATACAAAATAACATTAAATCTAATGTGTCAAATATGTGATGTACTTCAGCTTCGTGCTGTTCAGTTTCACACAGGCTCACAGTCCAGCCATTTATGCCATAACGATGTCACATTCGAGCAAACACCTAGTAGACGATACTCAAATTATTAATTGAACAGTTGACATGAGGTAGACAGTGACTTTATCACGTCATCAGACTTCGTGGTGCGGCTGGGTATCCATTCAACCGGATATCAACGTGCTAAATTCAGTGTTTACATACGCACCATATCCTGTTTTGATGCAGCAAGATAATATACGCAGCTAATCCTATTTGCCGATGTGTTTAAGCATAATTTCTACCTTGATTCGCGCCGCAAATCGGCTGACTTATAAATACCCCATAACAAAGGGGCAATAATGAATATATTTTGTTTAATACTAAAAGCCGGGTGCATTTACGTGTTTAGTAATGAATCGACCACTATATTGATAAACCGTCAACGGCAGTAGGGTTACTCTGGGGTTACAAAATATAAACATATCATACAATTGGTTCATAGATTGACCAATCACCCGTTCATAAGGTGAAATGCAATAGAAATAAAATGCGGGTACAATTAAGATGACGCAATAGATGGACATCCCAGGGCTATAATCATTCTCTGCTTATACTTGACTACACATAGATGGACATCCCATCTATACACTGCTATGTCCATCGCATATTTTCTTATCAATGCATAAAGGTTGCTCTCAAGCAAATAATGCCCATGACAAATGGTGATATCACCGTGCAACACACCGTCATTGAGACATGTGTGACAATATTGATTGCTCATATCTGAATACATTTCCCTGTCCTAACGTCCATTTAATTGCTACGAATTTATCAGCACGGAACAAATCTCGTTAGGTTGCACTAGCGTTGACTGGCACGTTAAGCATCATAACGTAACGCGGACAATAACAGTGGCGCTTCAGTTTTCTCAATGTAAATATTGATTGGATTAAATGGGTATAGTGTGAGTGTTAGCGTCTGATAATCATGTGCAAATGAGCTGTATATTTATTGAATAGATCCCTAAATCATCTGTCACAATGTATTTTAGTTAATGAAGTAGCAAAGAAAACGGTTCGCCGTTCTTTCCAACGAATTGTTCTCTAGATCTTTTCGCAGAGCGATGCAAAGCAACACCCTACATGATTGATGTGATACAGACATGATAAGAATATATGAATACACTTGTTTACATTTAGAAGATATCTGTCATGCAAATGAAGATGTCTGGCGTTTGCATTCAGACAATCTATGTTCAATGCAGATTTTCGCAAAACACAGTTAACAAACATATACATACATGTAAGTCATCTGTATAGCGCCTGTGTCCAGGAAATAATCCTGCTCAAATGTGAATGATCAGTCAGTATGAAACCTCTATAGATGATAATCCAAACCTTTTTCTTTCTGTCTCTATCGCAAAGAAGAAGGGCTTTTATAGTATAATTCCTTTAATCATATATGACCCTGCTTGATCGTATGTAGTTGAATGGGAGTTGAACGATATCAGCCGGAAACTCCTACCCAATTCTATTACCTAGCTAGTCAGCACGATATATAGCTACAGCCTACACGATTCATGCGACGCATAGATGATAAGATCAAAATGCGTAGACTTTGTTACTAAACCCAGATTGTTTGCGCAATTGATTGAACGAGGTGTTATGTTAGGTTGTAAAATTTGAAATTAACATTACAAATGGAAGGAATCCTGGGTCCAGATGCCTTTTCGATCAATCTCTAACGGTAGGGGTTATGTTGGCTCGCATTTGTATAGCAAAAGTTATGTTTATGATTAAACAACACTTGCGCGACATTCATCAAGTGGTAATGTTGTTTTGCATATGGAAAACTAAATGGTGTAGGATGAGGTTGAATATATCCGTCTTGAGCAACTCAATGCAAGTCATTTTGACGCAAATGTGTTGAATATTGTCAGAATAGATTGTAGCTTCTAAGCTTAATTAGCATTTGGCTTGGTATTCATAACACGTGTAGTATAATACGGTTCCCTTTGAAGCCGGTCCGACAAATGCCTGGAGATAACAGTAATATATGAGGTGGAAATCATTTTTCGGATAGCCAAGTCTTTGAAACGCTTAGTTGTAAATGTCATGCATTTATTATTAAACTCTCCGACTGAGACTTAAGGTTGAACGATTAGCTAAATTCAAGGTTTACGTAGCTTTGTATGGTACATCGAAATCTTCCAAACAAATGCATGGATATTTCAGATATTTATATTGACCGACGGCAATTCGATTTGTTTGCTTCAATTTCATTGTTGTCTATCACTGAACCGCTTATTTGCATATACCTTTCCCGGACACAAACTCATACAACAGTGTTCAGAGTTCGTTTCATTAATTGATCATAAATCATTATTAATTTCTGCTACGTTAGATTATTCATGCCCAATATATTCAAATGCTTGGAAAGGTATACCTCAATTGGAATCCTAATCGGCGATAAACTCTTACTTACCAATCCAGAAAGTTATATGGTGCAACTACGTGTTGTATACAAAAAATTGTGATGCAAACAACAAAGACCTTCGGTTCTTGCAACATTACATGCATCAGTAGCATTTACCCCCGTAATGATCGTAGTTACCACACTTTGATCGTACCAGGCGGTAATTATTTGCAGAGATTACGATTCGATGGTTTAAATTACCCATAACTACAATTAGAATCAACTTATTGAATCACCCAATCTTTGATACTGCTAAAATGTAAGATTTGTAACCTGCGCCAACATTAAATACTTTCTTTTTAGATCTTGACAAATGCAAAAATTCACTGTACTTCAACGTCTTAAAAAATATTGATTGGGTGCAATATTAAGCCAAGACACTTTTCCTAGATTAAAAGTGGTCGTAAGTGTTACACATCTCTTTATCCATCCGGCGTTTTAAACTATAAGCATGCACTTAACCATATAAGGAGAGACTGGTTGAAGGTTAGGATAGCTAGTTATAGAGACGAGTTAGTCAAGGGTATTAAAGTCTCGTCGTTGTGATAACATCATTAATTTCCACGTAACATTATTATTTATGTCATACGCCAGTTAGGTTGGCAGTACTAATGCGACATGAAGGCCATAAACAATATGCATGCGCTGAACTCCACAGCTACTCCGCAATACTGGAGCGGTTGAAATTACACAAATGTGTGGTAATTTTGAGAAACACAAAACGGGCAACATGAGTGTGTTACAGTGTGTAATATTATGTTGGAATACTCTTGGGATACATATAATAAACACATTAGGAATATGCTCGAAAGTGATAAACTCAGTACTCATGCTATGCATGAGGATAAGATGTCATCCCACATTTATTCTACTACTTGCTAGACGACTTGCGATAACATTTGATACATTGCTTGTGGCGCAGAGCAATATGGTTGTGTGCGCCAGATGGCAATTGCTATTGCTTCCCTGGCGCATCAATCATATGTGGCCCTATATTCCTAGGAATAACATGTTGTATTCGTTATTACTCATGGGTTATTCAGCATTCACTTCACACTGTCATGACATCAAGAAAATATGCACGACTTATGCACTTATCGATCTTAGCAATTTCAAACCAACTAAATAACGCATGGTAAGGAGTGAAAATGTTAATATGCAACGGACCAATATGGCAATAAAATCCTACAGTATATACCGTGTAAAGCCCATTAAGTTTCTTGTTGCATCTAGATGGCGATTGCAAATTAATTATTTTGAAATATGGTTGATTAGCTGATTAAATTCAAACTGAACTTCAACTCATTGGTCGCTCTAGCAGAATATGTAGCTGGGCAATCGTACAAAATTTACTCAACATTGGCATCAGTCTATATATTTGATATTATCATATGCTAACAGTAATAGCAATATTACTATTAAAAGTGTATTTGTTTTAATGCAAACAACATGACTGCGGAAGTTGTTCCTGTTAAATTTCCTGCCGAGTATTGAACCTGTTGGCCGATGCATTTTGTTGAACACTTTATGGGATGGAAAGATTAAGCATGCAGGTTTGCAATATATCTGTCGAACATATTTATCTTCCTTGAATAGTTAATTTGTACAGTGGTAGTGATAATATCCGAACGTTTTAGTGCGCACAATGTACATACATTCTGGAGATGGGTATTGAACAAATGAAGTGCTAATGCCTACACATGTCACAAAGTGGATTAGCTATTATGAATTGGTTAATGAATGAGAACACCATAATGTCATGTATATTCATCAAATGACCTTTGGTGGGCATCAGAGAACGACCGGTCTAGACGATGGAATAACAAGTCGCAAAACAATCGTTTTAATTATAACCCACACATGACGGAATGCAATGCAATCCGTATCCTCAACTCCCGATAGACACTGAAATATCGCCAGATTCCCCCGCGCCACCTTTCTCTGCATATTTCTCACTGTCTTGATATATCCAGCAATCTTATCCGACAGATCGATTCTCGGAACATCACTTCCTTGCATTCATAATTGAAATAGCTGATTATTTCCGTCCAATACGCAAGTTTATCATCCCATCCAAGCCATACCCATTCGGAAGCTAGATCGTCTTTTCCATGTTTATTCAGAAATGATGCAATACATACATATGCTCAACGTACCTTCCTGATTTAGCCTGGTGCGTGGCTGGCACTAAATCCCGATATACTATTTTTCTAGTGCAACTGAGCTTAAGAAAACTCTGATACGTGCGAATACAATTTACAAGAGGGTTTATGAACAACATAAAGCTTATGCATACATTATCGAATCAACTCATTATCCATGTATTCAATTGGTACATGGAGTAAACATTCGACAAAATAATTTGGTTTGCCTTCATTGCCTTCAGAAGCAACGTTTAGTCAGCAGCAATTATATATATAATCTGCAATACCGTATCAGCGTCAACGCATAATCTGCTTTTCTGTTAGCATTCTTCTAGTAAAACATACTATGCCATACATGATGCGCGGTTGTTCGGGCCGCTTCTATCATGACGGCAAAGCCAGCTAGATGCAGTTAATTCAAGCGCATCACTTTAAGTTAAATGATGTATAGGATAGCCTTATCGACTGCCTTATCAAAGCTACTTCTCCAAATATGACTAACTGCAGTTTAAAGCATTAACGTACAGTATTATATACGACAATGAACAAACATCGAATGTCCCAACCGTAATACCGTTTTTGTGTATCTCCCATATGGTCAGTCATCTATTCCAAGTAGGTTAGCAAACAGGATCTTGCTTATTTTTCATTTAATAATGCACAGCTAGCATAGGACTGACGCAACACGTTGGATCCATTACAAAACAAACTTTCTCATTTATCCCATTTGCAAAGGGCAATGTGTTTTGGAAACGTTAGGGTTGATATGTCAGTTGAGCAATATTGCTCTGTGAATTATGTTCTTGTCATTATCCGGATTCATGACCCATAAAGCATTTTCCACACATTTTGTGACAAGATAATGTGTTTGTAGATAATTTCCTGTTGAACTGATGTATTTCTATGCTTAGTAACAATGTCTTACAAGATATTGAACAATATGCTTCTATTATCTCATGTCATTTTGAAAGCTTAGGGAGTTATATAATTAATTGGTTTCCATTCACTGATTTCGATATTGATTGTAAATGAAACCACTACAGACCACAAACATCATCAAGCACGGACGTTCTGACGCCTTACTGCAACCGAGGATGATTTTAACAGTTCTTGATATATGGAACGAAGAGGCCATTTGTCAGTAATTGATGATGCAAAACAAGTAAAGCGATTTTTGTCCATCATATTCCCTGGAGACAATTATTTCTTTAGGACCTACCAACGTCCCTACATTGTAACCACCAATATAAACGCATAGCGAGGCGATATATTAGCATGGCATATTGAACCAGTTGAGGATATGTCAATAAATACTCGAAAGGATAAATATGGGCAACTTGTAGATCTCAACGTCGGCTAAAGAATAAGTGGTGCGATGAGTAGCATCGGCCCTGTATCCATAAATATACAAAAACCCTCAAACAGCACGAACAGCAAACGCATTGAACATACAACTACTATATAATGTGTTTGAGCAAAACCGGTCACTGAACCATCACTGCGTTGCAATATTTGAATTCATGTGGATTGACTATAATTGAAGTCAACATTTCAGACAAGATTATTTGCGACATCTTGTCTAGTACTTAACGCACTGTAGAACAGATATTTGTCTTCGTACATTATTGATTGCCCCCTCAGAATCTGTGAAGGTGGCCATATATATAAAGCATCATACGTTGATATATATATATATATATATATATATATATATATATATATATATATATATATATATATATATATATATATATATATATATATATATATATATATATATATATATATATATCTAGATATCTATATAGAGCACTATAGATAAATATATATATATATATATATCTAGATCTCTATATCTATATATATATATCTATATCCTATCTATATATATATCTCTCTCTCTCTCTCTCTCTATCTCTCTATCTATCTATATATCTATATATATATCTCTATATCTCTATAGCTATACATATCTCAACATCGTCACCACGCCCAGCAGTCTAATACTATCCATTTACTCCAGCCACATAATCTTCATCCGATTATTCAACTTCTCTAAGCTCGCTATCCCTACGTGCGGCTAGCAAACCTTTCAAACCGCCATTTGGCAATGTGTTGAAAAAGCTCCCTAATGCTGCGTTGTACTCATCCCCTCTCAGCCTAATGTAAGGCAGGGTTATTCGGCATGTTGAAGTGTTATACTTTTACCTTGGAGACTGCATATCTTAATACCTACAAATACCCAGAGAGAAATGCATTAGCGAAGATCATAAATTAACTAGTGAACCTTCTACATCGCCCCGGGGATCCGTTAAAAAATGCTTTCATCCGTGGAATGAAAGAGCAAAAGATAGGTACAACCTTAGCAGCGCCGGAAACATCTAGTGCAATAGAATATGGATGTACCAATGCTTGATGGAAAGATGGTTGCTAGGAATAGTCGATTCAGCAAAACATAACTGTACAGGAGTAATCTCGATAG
>CM067343.1:20108192-20123666 GCA_034190875.2 Urechis unicinctus
TCATGACAACTTAAGTCGCAGAGAATAAGCTCATATATGACATGGTCATCTGTGGATTCTGATCATTCATATCATGATATGATATGATATTCATATGTTTTGCAATATAAAGACTTAACATTTATGCACGGTATCATCATGCATCATCTCTTACTACATATGGTGTATAAATCATGATTGACACTCGGTAATGTACCAAGGGTTTCTAACACTGCTCTATACATTCAAGTGCTATCTATACATCATTTATTCCAATGAGCGGCGCCTGTATATAACAATCGCCCATCATTGGCAACATTTTTTAACTTGATCAAAATCACTCTAATTTAGAACCCATGGCGATAGCTGACACAATATCACACTTCAGTGTGTAAAATAGAAAAAGCGCAAACAATACATCTGCCCATGCGTGTATTTGGAAAAAATGCTAGAAAAGTGCTAACATCACCCCATATCTAGGATGATGTCAACAATGAGTACATGCATGACTCAGACATGACATAGAAGTGCGGTCTTATTTGAGGGATCGACCTTCCATCCGCCGCTTCTATCTGACATAGCAGAGTCCTACAATTGATGGCCATGACCTCTCTTCTGAACTCCTATCGGCTTTAAGTGTGGGTCAGTGAAGGTCAAGAACGCTTTGACATCTCATCAGATATAGGTCTAACCATCATCTCACTCAGCATCACCTTATGCAACGCTATATCCCGTTTGTAGTCTTTTCAGTGGCATCGAGGCAATTTCTTCGCGATGGATGCTGCCATTGTCGCAATGATTTGAGCACGTGAACATGGCAATAAATCTGCCCAAAAAGGACGGGTACTGCAGTACTTTTTCAGATATACTTTATTCAACATATTGTCATGGCCACGACCAACATATCCCTTGTCAGGAACCCATTCGTGTGAACATTCCGGATGAGGATACAACGCTTGCTCAATTTGTTATCAGCCTTCAGCTAACATATCCAAAGTTGCATTCTCAAGTAATGAAGATGCTTGGTGTGAAACTGTATTTGCAGCATTGGTGACAATCAAAACGAAGCTCATAAATTGATTTGAAGTTGTGCTGTGCGCTTTCTGTTGTCTAGCCGCGAATCGCAGATCTGGTGAATAAAAGTCAGCACCAGAAATCCAAGTGACTGATGTGGTGAGCCATTAATATTCTCAGTGAATCAGTTTTGGTTGTGACCATCAAAGTCATAAATAATCCGGAAGATGTCTTGAAGGCCAATTGTGTGGGGTAGGGGGTAGGAGGAATGGGGTGTGAGCTTGTGGAGGGACCTCGGAAGGGGAAATATCACGAAAAAGGTGGGTACTAAACCAAAACAAACTTTCAGATGATAATAACTTTTGATGTATATGTACAGCCAGTTATATTATTTGCCAGAGACTCATAAATGACAATAACGATACCATGTTCATTTATCTTTTATAGTTGTACCTTCGTTTATATATATAGGCACGCATAAACCGACGGTCAAATGCGTGCTTTTTACACGTCAAAGTGAACACGAAAACATAAATGATCCGAAATTGCTGGATCGTATCGCAAACTCAAGTTGCGCTCATTTACAACGCAAACCATAATTATTATTATCTTCTCGAAATCGCATTTCAGTTCATGTGTCATTGTTGTCGCGTATATGTCGAGTTCTCGAGGATTCCTATTACTGTGAATAATGATAAGATCCACATAACTGTTCCGTGGTCATATATGCAATATTGAAGTCTGCATGGTGCATGTAATGGCAAGTCAGGGTGCCATTACTGTGCTGTATACCGTTACAAATCATTTATTTGCATATATTGGGAAGTCAAGCATTGCCGTCGGCCATTGATGGATTTCATCAATACATTTGCCGTGCAATAATTCATTACAATAGGCATGGATAATAAAAAAAGTTATGATATATCTTCAAACCAAGTCATACGACTTGCGGTATACAGAAGATGCTTCCAAAATATCACCAATTGAATATGGGTTTCTATGCAATACATGTCTAAGCATGCCTATTTGGGCATTTCTCTGCTTTTGAAGAGGGTCACCTACTTCCATGCGATACTGCATTGGAAAGTCAAATTTGATGCAAAATAGAAGTATCCAAAAACATTATACAATGTTTTGCAGATCTTGCGATCCAAGCTTAAGAAACAAAATGTATCTGCAAAGACATACTGATAGAATCCAATATTTGTTTAGGAATTGACTTTGGTCAACACCTATCATTGCTCAAATATTAACATAGCTTTCAAACATTGAATGAAGCTGTCTAAAACTACTAACGTTTTGAACGATTTCATTTTTGCGTTCATATTTTATTGATTAGAGTGAACAAATGAAGAGCAACGGAAGCATATCATACAGGCATTAAACTAGCATTATATGTGCAGTGGTGTTCCAAAATCAAATAAATGTGTTGCTTATATTTGTACTCATTATGTATCTGTTGGTTACAAGATTGCCTTGACACTCAAATAGTAAGATGATGATATTTGAAAAAGAATTTGTCGGATGGGGCAGTGATGCGGGAATATACAGCTTAATCATGAATCCCTCCGTCATGTGTTTTAAATCAGTATTGATCGTGCTGAATCGGCTCTTCTGTGACCTCACCGTCAGTCGTGTCATCTGTCAATTTTTTTTTTCGATATCCAGCGGCTGCCATTTGACCTTTCCTCTTCATGTGTCTGTCATGTGTCACCTATATCAGCTTCATCAGCTTTAAGGATCATTTGCTGCAGAAGTTTTTTTATGATAACTCGTGGCAGAACGCATTATGTTCAATGTATTATACTGCATATTGTCGTTGTTCATTATGCGCATCCACGCACTCCGACCCAAATTATAAAAGCGTTATAAAAGCTATCAGATTTAGCACACATGCTATTTGTCTTGCTAGGATTGTGTTTCTATCTGGATAGCCTAACTAAATATTGATATATTGAGAATTATATGCATATTAAAATTTTTAATTGGATAATGAATATGCAAATCGTTATTGGATATTCCTCCAGCAAGAATCATCAAAAACAATACATCAATGCTTTCTTGGTATAACTGTCGAGAAAATTGTTCATGAAAAACAACTCGGAATTTAACCTTCAGCTTTAAACAATTATTGCATTTGGGTGATCGCATACTGCGTGATAAAGGATAGAATGCTTCAACAATATATTTCGTATCCCTCTCGAACCTTTTTCAAAATCATGGTGAGCTTTTGTGGCAGAGCCGAACGATAATAGTAGATTGCATTCTGGCCTCGAGTATCTTCTACCGTTGACAAGTTCCTCAGATGTGAATGGAGACAGGAGTAAGACGAACATTCTTTTCCGATTGATGGCCCGATATCTTGGAGAGCCAGGTCGTGGTTTATCAACTAAGTGGTATCAGTAAATGCCAATACAGCACACATTGTACGTTTGAGTGCTAAATATAACCGAAAATTCAGTGTTCTCCTGAAGCAATATTATTTTATAGGTGAATATCAATCTTTTCGGTGTTGGAGCCATGTGAACGTACGGAGTATATCATAACGTATTGCAAATAAGTGTCACATGTAGTTTTTTTGTAAAACCCAAGCATATTTGGAAGATATTCGAAATAGGACATACGGATGATTAAGCTTCTGACTTTGATCGAAAAGGCGAGGTGGCACAGATTAGCATCTCTCAGTTGCAGATAACGCTCACTAAGTGAACAGATATTTCACGGTCGTTTTCCTTACATAAATGTCCGTTGAAATGAGACACGTTTAATGTGCATTAATGCGCCAACGGACATGTGAACGCAACTTTAAATAGCTATCATGTTGATGCTACTAGAGATATCTGTTAATAGTCACAGCAAAAAATGTATAGCAGATTTACTTGCGGTCTGTTCTAATCCCTATTTAACGGTGTGATGTATTGCATCACCAACGAAATTGAGAAAGTCAGCTGCATCTGTATTTTGTCAATGCTTCATGTGATATATTGCATATTCCCTTCACCTTTACTTGGATGAATCGTATCACGATTTCTTGCTGTATCTAAGCATGGAACCGGATGCAATACACATATCATCGCTTGATCCCGACCTCACCCCGGTCTTTCTGCCGATATATAAAAGTATGTCTTACTTTGATGTTGGTTTGTTTTGTAAATCCCAAGAGCATGACTCTATTTATATGTTTGTTTCAACTCTGCACTTGCTTGAAGGCTCTTCACATAACATACAGCAGTATTCGCCAGCAGACAAAGAATGAGCTGTCCATGGTTTGTTACATACGTTATTCATCACTGTCTTTGGAAAATATCTAAGCTTGTGAAATCCCTTATTGTAATGAGTTGTAACTCATTGGCAAATTATATGATGCAGCAAGCTGTATAGATTGTTAAACATCTACATCATGGACGCATTGATAAGAGCTGCGAGAAGTTCCCATGATCTAGCGAGGATATGTTTGTCCGTATCAATAGTCACCAATCAGAACGGAGTGAGCTGCTTCCGTTAAGACATTGAACAAAAGTTATTGGTTGCATGATAATTATAACTATCTATTATCACAACAGGACGCTCAAACTGCGCCCAACGCAATCCGTCTGATACGCTTGTATCTACCCGATTAAATGATCGTCTCGTTCAGTTTATAATGCCAATTCGACAGGCCTGTTGTAGTAGTAGCATACATGCAACAGAACGTACGCGACCATTCAGTAAGCTCTCGCAAACTTTGGACGCGCTTTGATTTATCATAAATGAAACTCATATGTATATATGGAAGCATTTTAGAATGACCACGAAGCAGCGGCGGGTTCTTCTCAATTGCACATTTTACAAATCTAAAACCCCCCAAATAATTCTGAAATTCCAACTTCCCGGGATGTTCAGTATTGTTCATCAACGTATATGATCAAGCATAAGCTCTTTATTATAATGTACCAACGAGGACCGTAATTGAAGGCTGAGTGAACATGTGCTCATAATCTGGGAATACCAACACAGAAAATCCCAAACGTATATAGCTGAATAAGACAATACCTAGGATCCTAATTGCATAGGTAGCTTTTCCAAATTTGGTGTGTCGTGGTCTGGAATCAGAAGGTGATGTATTGAATGAGATGCGCAGAATGCACCCGTGAGAATGGAGTCAATGATTTGATTACCACTTTGTTGTCAGTGATATACCGCAATATCCAATACAGCAATGTCTGTTGTTATTTGGTCAATTACAATGGTCCTTACAATTATAATTGACAAGATCAAGGTATTGGACCGATATTACAGTTGTTTAAAAGTCGATTCAACGGTGTATCGTTCCAATTGACCAGATTTTAGAATGCCGCCTTTTGAACATCATTCGTGTAGCATCTTCAATAAGGTTTGTAATGCATGTATACACATATTACCATCTAAGACCAAATGTAACCTCCCATTATTTCAACCAACGAATGAATGAATGATGACAATGCATTCTCCTGATATGCTTTGTTAATAACACGCAATAAAAAAAAAAAACACACACACATATGTATATATATAGATATATATATATATATATATATATATAGCTATAAATAGATATATAGATCAATATATACACATATATTTATATATAGATATATATATATATGTATATGTATAGAGAGAGAGATATTTATATATATATCTATATCTATCTATAAATTGATATATATATTGCTCTCTATATATAAATATATATCTCTATATATCTATCTATATCTATATACACAATTTATATATATATCTATATACATTTTATATCTGTCTATAAATCCCTCTCTCTGTGTCTCTCCCTCTATCTTTGTTTCTCTCTTTCTCTCTGGTGTCTCTGTCTCTTGCTCTCCCTCTCTCTCTCTCCCCCAGATGGGAGAGAAAAGAGATAGAGAGCCTCTCTCCCTCTGTCTCTCCCTCTCTCTCTCTCTCTCTCTCCCTCTCTCTCTCCACACAATTATATTTATATATATCTCTACATATAGATATATCTTAAAAGTCTCTCTATATCTCTCTCTCTATATATACATATATATTATATATATATATATTTATATATATATCATTCATATATACATATATATGGCATATATATATATATATACAATTGTATATATATGTACATATATAGAGAGAAGAGAGAGAGAGCGAGAGAGAGCGAGTGAGAGAGTGAGAGTGAGAGAGAGAGAGAGTGAATGAGAGAGCTATATAGATAAATAGATAGATAGATAGATAGATAGATAGATAGATAGATAGATAGATAGATAGATAGATAGATAGATAGATAGATAGATAGATAGATAGATAGATAGATAGATAGATAGATAGATAGATAGATAGATAGATAGATAGATAGATAGATAGATAGATAGATAGATAGATAGATAGATAGATAGATAGATAGATAGATAGATAGATAGATAGATAGATAGATAGATAGATAGATAGCTAGATAGATAAATAGATAGATAGATAGATAGATAGATAGATAGATAGATAGATAGATAGATAGATAGATAGATAGATAGATAGATAGATAGATAGATAGATAGATAGATAGATAGATAGCTAGATAGATAGATAGATAGATAGATAGATAGATAGATAGATAGATAGCTCTCGCTCGCTAGATAGCTAGATAGATAGATAGATAGCTAGATAGATAGATAGATCGCTCGCTAGATAGATAGATAGCTCGATAGATAGATCGCTCGATAGATAGCTAGATAGATATAGATAGATCGCTCGCTCGCTAGATAGATAGATCGCTCGCCTCGCTCGCTCGCTCGATAGCTAGATAGATAGATAGATAGATAGATAGATAGATAGATAGATAGATAGATAGATAGATAGATAGATAGATAGATAGATAGATAGATAGAGAGAGTTAGAGATTGAGAGATCAGCGCACTATGAATGGCTGCGTGACCATTCACACATCGCGCCATTTAAGCTAACTAGTTGCTAATAATTACGTGTGTATACCGCCCGTAATATTTCTGTTCCAATTTGAAAATCTGAAACTTATCTTCTCATTCGGCCTTGAACATTTCATTAAATAAACAAATTGGCGCAAATATTAGAATGTTTCTGCTTAATGTATTAACGTTATGCTTACTCGGTTCCTTTAAATGTATATGATCGGTCCGAGTAGTAGGAGAAGGTGATGATAGGGGCTGAGGGGGCGATCCCACCAATGCATAACAAGTCACATATGTTGCCCAATCATTGGGAATGTATGAATAACGCAATGCCAACTGTATGCAGGCTCTTTAAACACTAGACACCATTTATCGGTGCGTGATTACAGATGCACGCATGTTGACGCAGACTGAGACCTACCATTCGTTTAAAGTGGTATTAATTACTGGTAGAAGCTGTAAACGCACGGCATATTTTAATCTATCACCGGCATTCAATGTAGCATCAGCACCAGCATCAACTCCTCATAATTGCAATTTATATAATGACAATCTTAGACCTTAATCCTACAAAGGCGCACATTAACTACGTTAAAACCTACACCATATTTGATCGGGATCTCAATTAGTGAGGCAGCGAGATTTAATTGCTTTGGAGTTGTACCTAGCGCGTGCAGACCCCATCATCCTATGTTATCACATCCAGCTGACAACATCTGTTCAATCGTATGGGCCAATGATCATATGAGAGTTTTCTGCTGATGGTGCTGATGAGATATGTAGTATACCTTGAATCACTAACAACTTGTCACTATCGTTCATAGAAACATGTTGTGGTTTGTAGCACATAACGAACGCCATCAGTAATGCATCTAAGGCGAACGGAAAATTATTTTACGATCGGCATACATTGGCGAAGATTGCAAAAAGTTCCGTATTTCTAGGGGAACACATACCGAAACATTTATTTCATCACAAGTATAAAAACAGATCATCTCGCGCCCGGTCATAATAATATAACAGCACAAAAACGCCGCACAAGCGCCAATGAAGTACAAATGTTGCTTAACCGACTTGATCTATTTAGAAAACATTCTTCACTATTATCCGCCTCAAACAATCGACAATACAAACAAACGAACATTCACTTAGTAATTTTGACTTCATAAGCGTATAACACTTTGTGTTTTCTGTGTAGTCCTCAAATTTCACAGTATTGTAACTGCCTAAGGTTCAACTGTTCAAACAGCAGCAAATTCCATGATATCACTGCAGACATACATAAATTATCGCCCACATATTTAAATGACATCTTCTTCGTGACATTTGTCACTTCGCAATGTAATAAGCAGTGATTACTATCTTATTGGGACTGTGCAGCATATAATTGAAACTGATACTGAGCGCTAGAGAAATCGCCGGTACCAAACATTGCCTGCTGCAGAAGCGTGTACTTACAACCTCGGCGCGGCGAACTTATAATTGTTACTAAGAATTTTAATGCTTCACAACCATTGCTGCGACCATTATTAGGATAAAAACAATTATAATAAAGATTTATTTTATTTTGTGAGACATCATGCCACATACATCGGCAACATAGCGTGCATTATTATAGACATGATCATTATTAATAAACCTTTTTAACTTGCGTGTTTTATAACTACTTTCCATGAAATTGATTATTGATATTGACATGACATTAAAAGGTTGCTGTCCCGTGTGTCATTTGAGTTATTGATATTCATTTCGGTGAATGCCACTTATTGGCACAATGATTTTTAACAATTATTGCCGTGAAACGTATGCCAACATATTGCTGTAATCATATTTTGCTTTCCCTGGCTGCAAAATCTGCCAAATATGTAACCGAGTGCATGTTAAATGAAAACTGGAGTCTATGCGCAGAGCCCAGGTAATATACTGGCAGATAGTTCACAAAGCATTTGCATCAAAATAAGACCAGGCTACCTCTGTTGGGGACCCAATGATGATTACAGCCTCGTTGAGATCGCATTTCGACACGTGTCCATCTTATCGTTTTCAAATGACAATCTGATTTTGCTCTCTCACCAAAGTTCAATTAACAAGTTGCTTAGTCCATTATTACGTAACCATTATAAAAATGTTACATACGTGGTTTGACTAAGAAAGCCATATCATGCTCTTCGAGCGCAACCTTTCATAAACGTAACCAGTTATTTGTGTTCAGCTGCAGTTATATTTGTTCATCGTTTATGCAGGAGAAATTATCAAGAATTGCTTCTATTGAGCCCAGAAACTGAGATTGAGCGATAAACTTGACCAAATTCACTGATATAATCCCTCAAATCCACTGATTCAAATCATTCTGTATATAATTTTACATTTGCAGTGTATACATTTACCTATTCTCTTAGCTAGTCACTGCTCGACCTACTGTCATGATACATTGATATTTTCCAAAACTGAGAATGCTCATTAGTATCAACATGTTAAGGAGCCTGTTTGCACAAGCTTATTATCTATTATCACACCCAGCTGGCTACATCTGGTCAGCTCTATTGACCTATGGTTCGAATAGAGAGATAAAACTGTACTTGCCTCTGTTGTCGATGATTTATATAATTTTTACCGAATTATGTACCACTGCTCACATATCAGCACTGTTTGCTGATACCATATGTTTATCTGGAAGATGCTCTACCGTCATAGGAAAGGAAAAAACCCGGGCGGTTGTTGGATGATGTTGCACGTTTTTCATTGCATCATGCGTGTATTTCACAGCTGCGATAAATAATTTTGAAAATGACGTATGAGAAATTATATTGCGGTTTTCAATAGTTAATTGCTGTTTGCGGTATTGTTATGAAAGCTGCCGTACTTGGTATCTTTATTATTTTGTACCAACCAATCGAAATAGGCGCAGAAATTCAACTTCAAATAGTGGTATTTTCAACAGTTCTCCCGCTTTTGACGATATTACACCCGTCTGTAACATTTATGGAGATAAGCCTTCCGAAGCTTGGCGCAAAGATCGAGTGGTAATCATGGGTGTCCCGCAGCTGTAAATAAAAAAAAGACATAGAACTAGAATTGATATAAATATCTCAGAGATCAGGTAGCAGTATTGTATCCATGAAGCGTGTGCCATGAAACTAGACAGGCGTATACCTTATGTACAATCCGTCGAACAATAGCAATCATATCAATAAACTTACCTACCTGGTGTAGGTTACATTAATTGTCAACGTAACCGCAGCATAATCATTAAAACAAGATATATATTTGACTGCAGAAGCAGTTTGTTTGATTCGATCGATTAATTGTGCCTTGTCTGTGTCTGATTTACACTGCTAAGACTATGACTATATGATGACGGCTGCTACTGTATCAATGCAAAGAAAAACCGATTCGTCTGGATAGACTGGATCTCATTGATATGTGTTTTTTTTACATGGGAGACAATTACAAATACACTTCAACTGCACATCGATGACCAAAACTGAATTGATAGGCATACCCAAGTGCCCTGCCTTGGCTCACCATGGCCAAGCGTATATGTAACAAAACCCAAAGTATAGGGTCCACTGGATATTTCGAGGGGTCCCAAATGGGTCAACATAGTTCACTACATAATTCATTCTGTAAGTTGTATAATCACCCGTACCATGTTTAAACACTCCAGGTGACTAACATAAAGCCACTGATGATTAACAGTTTTAAAGAGTCATCAAGTCGACAAGGAACGTGCTCTGCCCACGACTATTGCAACCAGTTTGCCGGCTTCGCAGAAAAGACTGTGATCCAAATCAACTTGTCCTTTAAGGAACTCGCCGCCATGTTACAACGAGCATGAGTTGTTCATTAGAATAAATTATCGTCGTCATTCAAGCGATGTCTATTTCTTAGTGATGTCTGCGTTGGCTATTGATGGTGCGTGTGAGTCATAACATATTCCACATCCATTACTGCGCGATATTACTTCGTTATTAAAAATAGCGTTATCCCTAACATTACAGTTGCCATGATCGCTTACCATACGATGTTTTATTGCGCGAAGATAGCATTTGTTACATGATCTGTGGTACAGATAAGCTTCTCTGTTTTACCTGGGTCAGTTGCCTCGATATTTAATATATCAAACTCATAACATACGCTTGGCGAAAGGTTATCGTATTTTTATGCGAATCCCTGGGCAATATTGTGACTGGTCATGGTGGATATGCATGGGATAAATCTAAATGTTACCATTAATATGTTTTACTACGTATTATTATTTATCTATATATATGTTCTAATGTTGCTCTGATATTACAGTAGGCTAACCCATGAACGTTAAGCACTTCACCTGCGGACAAATCGACGATATGAAGTTGGATCTGGTTGTGATAAGTACACAGAATTGCTTTGATCCTCACATTACATCGAGCTGAGTAATGGAAGGATTCTCAATGTGCTTCTGTGTCGTGACAGTTGGAACTAATGTGGATATTTATTCAGAAACACGGCGTGTTTCATTGTCAATGCTGAATTGGTCGAGAGTCTTTGCATTGTGATATTTTCTTTGGCCATGACATTACATCAGATACATCATGTGATCCAGAGCAAGCTGTATCACGTGAATGATCCAATTCCGGTTAGGGTATAGTGGAGGGTAAGAGTTCAATTTAACACGAAATGTGATATTCAAGCTATGAAAATCTGTAGAGAGATGACTGGTTTATGTCCGGATAAATCTAACCATAATGCGCTGTTCAACACGCCGTCGTTCGAATATTTATTAACTTTATTGGCATTATATGAGTTTAAGGGAATGCAAGCATTGCTTGTGTCGACGCATGCACGGCGCATATCTTCATTTATGGTGCTTTATTGGGCCCAACGCAAGCTCTACAATGATTCGAAACATCTCATTAACACAGAACTTTATCCACTTTATCGCAGGATAGAAGAAATAGAAACATAAGCTCTGATCTAAGTAATCAAATTTAGCCCCTTATGTTATAAGGTATACGGTTTAGCATTTCATATATTTTGTAGAGAATGCATTACAATTATGAGAGCAATCCATCGTGTGTATGGATTCCCTGGATTAAGTTTCATAATGTATATAAGCAGGTTCTGTAACAAAGCAAATAGAATATGGCAAAGAACACGAAGTTGTCGTAATTGGCGCTCAGAGTATTACCAACAATGGTGGTTAGAATAGATGTAGAGGGGGGGGGGGTGTTAAATTCGAATATGAAAATCAACTGTACCTGATATGACGTCAGGACATATCACGAGTAAGTGCTGCCAGATACTCTTCCCTAATGGACACGTTATTACAATTAGCACAATTGAGAAACCGCAGTTGCTGCACAGCTGAAAATCTCACAGCTTCATTTTACTGCCCCTTAGATGGGTTCATTGCTTTGTGTATTGCCTTCACGGAATCCGTGATAAGAATACACGATCATCGACTCCATTACACATTGACCATTGGGTAGAATTTCGCTATTTTCAAGGTTCCGCAGAGGCATTGCAGTCACGTGATCAGATGTAAAAATTAAATGAAATCAATGTTCTAATGTTTCGAGGTTTATTCAGACTATTCAGTCCATTACATAATGGATTGTTCTACCAATGTTGTTGTTTCAGTTAAACAGTGGTTCCTGTTACCTGGTCAACATGACAACCGACTTAACTCTCAACGTAATTGTTCGACGAGTATGAACCGCTCAACATTAACATTGTGCTCGAAAATTGCTCATGAGTGAAATAACAATGCCAAGTGTGTTTCATGCGGTGGTGAGATTCAGGATGAGGTTACATCCTGCAAAGATTATGCTATCTAGCGCAAATACAATCATACCACATTTGTGTTATTGTATCATGACTCAATACAACCACTGGCTACAGTCTTCATATAAGATATATTTTTACTGTCATCATTTTTTTACAGTTCTACTATGGAAGCGCATGAGAACGACCCTGAAGAAGACGGCTGATAAGGTGTGCCATATTGACAAGTGTCACTTAGGACAATTAAACGCCCGTGAAGTGTTGCTTGATTGTGTAAACAATAATGATCTATGAATCTCACAGTGTTTATGCGTTTCATATGTGGTGCAACATATATGGCTTCAGACTATTCAACTCTGTATACATTACGTTATCATCATAGCACACCTGTTACGATTAATTGATTACAGACATTCACTGAACTGGGAACACCAATACATCACTGGTGTTCTCTCTTAGTGGCCAAACTCTGTATCTATCGTTTCGAATATAGGCGCGCAAGACAGCATTGATATCTATAACATGACTAAGGAAATATATCAGATATGTGTCTGTTCATTGAGTCACATAATGCAAAAATCCTCTGACACTATGGAATAAGCATCGGCCAACGTATCCCCGTGTTATCGAATGCTTAGCAGTGAGATGCTTTGATTGCTTCGTCTGCATATAACACGTATACGACTAATAGGTATCGCCTTGTGTAATGGTATACATCGATCCATAGGCTTACGCAAAACACAGATATTCCATCGTATCCTCGATAGAAAAAAACTGCAGTTATCGTTAGATGTAATGACGATGCTTAAAAATCTTTAATTCAGATATATGCATCAACATGCATTAATGCAACATGAATAAACAGTAATCAGACTTCGTATCAGTCGTCTTCCTATTGCACGACACAGCCCACAATGATCAGCATTATCTAATCAAGCACCCTGCGTGTACCAGACGCATGAACAAACTGGGTGAAAATAAATTAGTGTTGGCCTATCTTTTGCGTTATTGTATCGTCGCAGTTTCGAGCGACTTCGGATATTCACACCTCACCTCCTCCCCTGATATGCTCCCTATTAATCCATCCCTCCTAGACATATGGCTGCTGTTCCGGGCCAAAGCTTTAATATAATTAGATATTCATAGCATTGCTACAAATCGAGTAGTTAGTGGGATACAACTTGCAAAGACTGTTGACGTCGATCCAAATCGAACCATTTAGAACAATGAATCATTTTCGGAATAAGCAGCATGCCTGTCAAAATATGCGATGCACAAGTTATGACATCTAACAAAAAGGTAAACAATGGCCAGGAATGTTTGTTGTCAATTTGCTTATCATCTACATCAGCGGACATCACGCAATACGGCATGTTAGAGTATTTGTGACCAACACGCAAAAAGAGCCCAATCTCTACCATAATCATGTTTCTAGGTCATTCAGGGTGATCAATCATCCTAATGCGGGTGCCTAACCGAAAGCACTTTTCTTGGCGATTGATGTCGTATATGCTGTGTACAGTCGCGGATCCGTACTATAGCATAATGAGATCGTCAACAATTTGATATATAAATAAATGCTTTAGACTTGGCAATTATATTATTTCCTCTCCGTTACTGTATTGGTTATTCACGCGACATGAATGAACTTAATGGTTATGAATAGTATACTGATTATAGTTCACACATGACGATTCACACATCAAGATCAAATAATGAATGGTCCAAGACGCTGGGTGAAGTCATAATTTTGACATGGGCGTCCTGATAAACTAGAGACGTTCATCAAATAGTTTCATCTAGTGCACATATCACTTCACCGCATCAATAGAGATGTCGCTTTACTCTATTTATAGACATATCACTTTTTTTTATAGACACATACCTTTACCATTTGATGTATAGCTACCCAAACCTTATTAATACCTCTGTGCCGTAATTAGGGCATCTATCGTTAGTGTATTTGATATTTTAAAAGAGAAAATAAAGGAACAACCGTTTTTCCTATTTCCTATTCTAAATTTGCAAAACAAATAAATGAAATTTAAAGCATTTCCGCTTACCATTTGTCATTACAGCGCGGTTGGTTGGAACTTGTGATGCGTTGCTGCTATGTGCCTCTATAATGCACAATAAAAAAATATAACCACTTATTCATACCCCATGTTTAGTGGGGCATCAATACTAACAATGACCTGAATACAACATGCATTTCTGCTGGTAATGATATGTGATGTTCGCGCGCAATGCAACCAAAATGGCATCGAATTGGTAACTTATTGCAAAGGTTTACCCTCAACAAAGATGTCAAGCGCTTTCTGTATATCACAATGCAAAGGCTAATATGGATCGAGCTGCTTCCCAATCTTGAAGTATATGAAATGAAACAATATCTCGACCTATGATAAAACTAAGTAAACCAAAAATGACGGCAAAAACCCGTTCTGATATATGACATTTTCAGAGTTGCTACAAGATATGAATATAGCGCCTAACATATAATTAATTCACCATGCCAATGAGCAATAAAGGACGAAACGCCATAATTCTACCGCACTCGTTAAACATGTTTTGAACCACTTCTTCTCAATCTCCTATCGTATTGCCAATAACAAGCTCGCACTAGTCCGTATCTCAGTTGGCTCATTTGTAATTCTCATCACCAACGCCAAGGGCAACAAACCCTGATCAAGTTGGTCTTGCACTCGATACCCCTTCACCAATATAATATTACAATTGTAACCTCTGCGACTGACCAGATTCGGCCATTCGCCAGACTTAGACCGGA
>CM067343.1:20131506-20187422 GCA_034190875.2 Urechis unicinctus
AACGTAACGCGGACGATAACAGTGATGCTTTAGTTTTCTCAATGTAAATATTGATTGGATTAAATGGGCGTAGTGTTAGGTTGATACAAGAGGCGAAGGAAATTTTAACGTTTGTATGATAAGCATATTTTGGTGATCAAACATCAATATGATCAACAGTAATATTGCCGAGGACATAGGGCGGCTGCAGAACGAAGCTTTGTAAGCTATATCTGATCGTATGTATGCACCAATTCATCACATATGTGTTGGTATATAAATATAGAAGTTGTCGTGATGAATGAGTAGACCATAATGACATATTTTCTCTTCACATGACCTATGGAGGGTAACAGAGAACAACCGGTCAAGACGATTGAATAAATCGCAAAACTGTCTATTGATGTTATAAGTATTATACTATAGCCACAAACCAGCTGGATGCGTTTACAAATGACCAAGATTTTTGTAACATTCTGGGCCAGATGGCGCTTATTAACTTTTGAACCCATCAACACATGACTGGGATCTTACGGACCAAACATTCGTCATGTGCCGGTCACCCTTCACGGAACGATATTGAGTGGCCATCTTCGTACATCTCTGTTATTATTATCAAGTGCCTTCAGTGATGTTTCTTAGGAACATAACTAGGTCATGACAACAATCGAACGAACTTAGACCTGAATTACTCCATGTGAATTTAATAGTAAGCTGTTCATCACTGGGTCTGCTCTCATGCTTCAAAATCAATAATGGGGCAGAATTTTATTTTTGACTATGACCACTAATGCATATTAAGCGCGCTATATATCACCAAAACTTCAGTTACATAACGACGTATTCAGGGCACTTATGCTTAAAAAAAACACATCCACCACTATTTCTCCTGTTATTTGGGTTTTAAACTGTTTCCAATATAATTGTTATCGTGTTATCGTATACGACGAAACAAATTGTGAATTGATGGTATGAAATTAGGCTTCATGTTTGACGAAACAATATGCTATCTTTGGCGAGCAAGCTTTAAATACATCTACTTGATAATTGTATCTATTAGAGACCGCCCACTACCCAAAGCATAGGATGTTCTACCATAAGTTTTTAGGCACTTCCGTTGAGTTGTTGCATCTTTTGCAAGCAACAAATTGGTGTTTTAGGTGACTTATATACAGCTATAGACAAACATGCTAGGTTGTTTTAATGCAAATAATACGGCTGCGGAAGATGCTCCTGTTATATACCTTGCCGATTATTAAACCTGCTGGCCAATGCATTTTGGTGACCACTTTATGGCATGGAAAGGCTAAACTTTCAGGTTTGCAATTTATCTGTCGAACATAGTTATCTATCTGAAATAGTTAATTTGTACGATGGTAGTGATTATATTTGATTTGAACGTTTTAGTGCTTACATCGTACATACAGCGTGGGGATGGGTATAACCTTTTGTATTGGTTAATGAATGAGAACACCATAATGTCATATAATGTCTGTGTTTGGCATCAGAGAAAAACCGGTCAAGACGATGGAATAACTAGTCGCAAAAAGATTGCTTAATTAGAACCTACGCACGACGGGCGCCTCCCAAAAAGGAATTATTCAGTTTATAAAAAAATGGTCATATGCGACAGATTAAAACTATGACTTTCAAATTCTGGTCATCATAGTGACTGGCGAAGCGTTGCTGTTATGTGCCTCTGTAATGCACAATTCAAATGTAATCACTTATTCATAGCCCATGTGCATCAAGATGAGCAATGACCCGAATACAGCATGCATTTCTGATGGTAAAGATTAGTGATGTTCGCATTACTGTACCTCGAAACTGCCTTTTTCTACCGCACACCTTGAACATATAGTTCCATGTCCACATAACATCAAGGCACCTTTTCTTTCAAAATGCGTAAACATATTTTGGTTTGACCATCTTAATATGATAGTCTGGTATTAATAACGTACAAGGATAATCTTTTACGAATGATTTCTTTGAATTTTAAATATTTTGGCGAAATCAAATCATAACAGCTAACCTTTCGTTGACTTTACCCGATAACCTCAATATCGACCCTAGAACCATACATCCTTGCGTTTCTGTAATGGCACTGGTATTATCATAAGTATAGGATTAATTGTAGGGATACCTAGAAAAATTCTATACAAGTACCTCTAAATGACTTCGCAGATCGATGGGAAGTTCATATTTATCACAGAAACATTACAGAAGGTAGCTGTCTCATTGCAGCTTTGTGATAAATTTATAGCTGTAAGCAACAATGATTATATCGCTTTGAAACCGTCTATATAGACATATAACTGCTAGGATAATGTTCGGTTATGTAAACATAACCGGCGGTTGAGTACAAGGCATACAATTACTTTGATTTACTGCCGTTATTTGAGAATAATGATTTGGGGTAAGGTAGGCAATCACAAAAAACCAACACCACTGAACAAGGGTTAAAATAAGTCATTAAATAGGTTGGCAGACGCGATACCCAAGAACCAAGCTTGCAATAAAGTTTGCCAAAGTAAAAATCTAGGTGATATTTCAAAAAAGCTATGTATTAGCAGACCTTCCCCAGTCCTAGATTCAAAGCCTGATCTACTTGCACTTTGAACTGAGATCAGTTACCGTTCTATAACAGTAATCGGGCACTGGTCTATTGTGTCTGACGATGAATGTATGCACTGTTTTTTTAAATCCGTATTATCGGGCAAAAGCAATCACGCAACAATCACGCAGTTAATGTGAACAACATCATTCTAGGGTTGCGCAAAATCACAAAATATCAGTTCATGTTGCTGTCCTGAAAAGCAATCGTAATTTTTGTAGATTACCTTAACGTACCAATTATACACCTAGCTAACGAATGGAATGCATGTATCTTACCCAAGAACCATATGATGGGGGGGGGGGGGGGGTTCTATACCCGCAGATATACGACCTTGGTGTTGAAACCTATGGGAAAACACCAATGTTTTTGTTCGATTCGTTTTATGCAACAAACTCTGATTACACTGACGAGGAAAAATATGCTATTTAACGCATATGATAACATATTTTATATTGCAACCTTCCCTTCAAGAGCACCTTCGCTATTAACACATTCGCAACCTAAAGTCGCTGTCCTTATAGGTGTCTTGTTTGACGAAAGTCTTTGAATGTGTCGATCAAATTCCACGACCCTTCCACCATCGATGTTTATTACACTTGCATATATATATAATGAACATATATGAGTTAATGAACCCTTTAAGGTGCAGTGCCTACCTCATGTAAGCTTATGACGCGGTCCATTTTTAATGATCAAAGAGCTACATTAAAGGTTTTAAGGATGAAGTGTTGTATTTGCAAAAGACACAGATATGTCGTAGTCTAGTATACACCTGCTTTTAATATGACATTGCATATAACGCCATAATGCAAGCAGTATGGTATACCGCTGCTTGGTTTAACAAATCTGTTCACCCTGACCATGATATTCTACCGCTTTCCCTTGTTATGCCTACTTTGCATTATTCAGGGCACACAAAAAGGAGCTCAACAAACTACTGGCATTCAATCACTTGAGTGGTTAGGCTAAGAATTTTACATAATTGAAGACGATTTATCCGCTTTGTCGAAATATTATACACACACACATTCCATCAAAGTCATCACTCTGTTTACGTACCATGTAGTGTAATGGACAACAGCGCACAATATTATAGCGATGCGAATAGACGCATATCATTGTCACTAGATAAGAAGGCTACGTTAACGATAATGATTCAGCAGCCTATAAACTAGATTGTACTGTCAACATACCAAGCACAATGCTCTTGCGTATTTTTAGCAATATTATATGATACTGTACACCAGACAATTCCCAAATGAAACCTTAGCAAATACAAATGGCGTGGTGCCTAGAGTTCCACACGATTCGAATAAGTTTTTCTCATTATCTTCTCTCTTACCTGACGCATTGCAATGATCAATCTTCATCCATCCGAATGATCCAACCACGATGCCGCATTTGTCAGTTGGACAGCGAAGCAGGAGATGAATTAGATAGAGTCGGCTTATTCGCTGAGGCTTTTCCGCAGCATACATCTATCGAGATTACAGTTACTTCTCTACAGTTATGTTTTGCTGCATAGACTATTCTTAGCAACCATCTTTCCATCAAGCATGGTGCAGATTATATAAAACAAATTGAATCAGATGTAACGCCATATTCAATTGCCCCAGATGTTTCGACACTGCTAAGGTTGTACCTACCCTTTGCCCTTTCATTCCACGGATGAAAGCTCCCCAGAAGCGAGGTAGAATGTGCAATAGTTCTGACGTTTATGTTTTTTGCTCATGGTCTTCTCGCCGGGCATTTAAAGGTTTTAACATATGCTGCATTCAAGGCAAAAATATTACACTGCAACATTACCCTGCCTTACTTGAAACCCTGATAAAGCTGAGAGGGAAGGGGATCAACAACGGGAAGCTCGTGCATAGAACGCATCATTGCTGAGCCTATAAAAATGCATCGCCAAAATCGCGGTTTGGATGGTTTGCTAGACGCACGTGGAGCGAGCTTACATAAGTTAAATAATCGTACAAAAAGACTATGTACCAGGAGTATATGGACAGTATTACACTACGGAGCGTGGTGAAGATTTTGGTATAATTGCTACAAAGTGTCTGCTAGCCAATAGGGGAAAAGCAGACCCCAAGAAAAATCAGTAAGTTCGCGGTATAGCAACGCCAAACATAACCAAGTGTCATGATAATGTAGAACACACGACATACATATAATTGTTCATATACATATATATATATATATATATATATATATATATATATATATATATATATATATATATATATATATATATATATATATATATATATATATATATATATATATATATATATATGAAGAGAGATAGAGAGATAATATAGATATAATATATATATATATATATATATATATATATAACATATATAGATATATATATATATATATATATATATATATATATATATATATATATATATATATATATATATATATATATATATATATATATATATATATATATATATATATATATATATATATATATATATATATATATATATATATATATATATATATATATATATATATATATTTATACAAGTTTACCTGGATGTCATTTGAACATTAAGGCAGAAAGGGTATATCTTAAGCTAACGTTCAACATTTTGTTCTAATGCAAATGTTTTGTCAGATACATTTGGATGAGTGAAATGTGTTAGGAAAGGTGTCGACCTCGTGTTGCATATAAGATGTTTAAGTCAATGTGGTCGATTACGTTAATTTCGGAACAACAATCATACCATGCGGTTTTGGTTCAATGACTTGCCACTTATTTTTGTCGGTTTACCGTTGACCTTCCATCGTAATCTCATACATTTTCAGTGAACCTACAAAGCACACTGTGTTGGTTTTAATGCCTGCTTTAAGCTTAGCTATAGAGTACACTTCATGCGTGACCAGGCATGTCACAATGCTTCTGTTACCACTAACAAAACATAACACAAGCTGAAAGTTATGGGCATATTGGGACAGGTTGCCGGCGGTCCATTACTTGTGTCATATGTCAGGCAGGTGTGCTAGGTATAACAAGTTGTGAGTTTTCCCGTTTCGTTGTTTAACGCAATTATTCGTTGTTATTACTACGGACACAGATGGCATTGCAAAATACAGATGAAGAATGAATGATCATGTAATAATGTATATCGCAATATATTAATATATTATTTCTATTTGTCAATGACTCAAACGAAAAAATACACTCATACTCATTATGAGACATTAGGATAAATAACGAATATTCATAGGGTTGGTTGTTGCCTTGTCGTACGCACGGTCATGTCAACTTATGTCGCTGGAAATAAGCTAATATATGACATGCATAACACCGTCATCTGTGGATTCTGATCATTCAGATCATCACCAGAAGTGATATTCATATGTGTTCCAAACAAAAACAGCTAGATATTTATGCACGGTATCATCATTCTATTTCTCACAACACATGGTGTAAAACTCATCATGGACACTCAGTAATGTACCAAGGGTTTCTAACACGCATTGCACGTTACATTTATGCGCTATTTTTACATCATTTAACTTAAAGTGAGGTGCTTGTATTAACTGCATCTAGCTGGTTATGCTGTCATGATAGAAGTGGTAGAACAATTGCGCATCATTGGTCATTCTTTTACTTGATCCAAATGACTCGAATGTCGAAACGATGGCTATAGCAGACACATAATCAAACTTCAGTGCGTTACATAGAAAATGCGCAAACAATCCATTTGCCCATGCGTATCTTTGGTAAAATGATAGAAAAGTGCTAACATCACCCTATATCTAGGATGATAAAAAGTGCTGGTTTGTATGATCGATTGCGTCCATAAATCAACTCAGAGAGGTCAACAATGTGTACATGCATGACAAAGACATGACACAAAAGTGCCGTCCTATTTCAGGGACCGACCTGCCACCCGCCGCTCTTATCTGACATAGCATAGCCTACAACCGACGGCCATGACCTTTCATCTGAACTCCTATCGGCTTGAAGTGTGGGTCAGTGAATGTGAAGAACGCTTTGACATCTCATCAGACATGGTTTAAAATCCGCTCACTCAGCATCACCTTATGCAACGCTACATCCCGCATGTAGTCTATTTCAGTGGCATAATGGCATTTCTTTACAATGGATGCTGCCATTATCGCAATGATTTGAGCACTTGAAAAATGGCAATAGATCAGCCCCAACAGGACGGGTACTGCAGTACTTTACTCACAACGTATGAAAGAAAATAAAATGTTTGAAAGCGGGCCCTGTGATTTGTTGTTTTACTCTGGTATCACTATTCAACACCCCTTGTAATGCTGTTCATGAAATGTTAAATAAGGCGCAGCTAGTGGCTTTATGTTGGGGAAGCTAAAATATTTTTTGTTTCGTAGGTAACATAATTTATATCATAGCATGTATTTACTGGAAAAGCAGACTATGCGTTAACGCTTATACGGTTTTGCAGATAATTTTACATAATTGTTGTTGGCTAAACGTTGCTTCTAAAGGCACCGAAAGCAAACCCAATTATTTTGTCGAATGTTAACTCCATATCCCAACTGAACACGTGGATCAGGAATTGATTTAACAATATATGCGTAAGCTTTATGTTGTTCGTAAACCCTTTTGTAACTTGTATTAGCAAGTTTCACAATTTCTCGAAGCACAGTTGCACTTGGGGATCTTATGTCAGCCACGTATAATACTCGATAATGTGGCTACGTTGAGGTATTACATCCATTCTGAATAAACATGGAAAAGGCGATCTAACTGCCGAAAGGGTATCAAGTTCATTTATCTGCTTCTAGTTTACATCAACACAGTCAACAATAATTTGCTTTGACTTTACATTACTGCTATGGGTCTCAGCGGCCTTACAAATGGGTCTCTGATCAACTATAACCTGATTACAATGCCACCGCAGGGTCAGATCAGCCACACTTTTTAGTTATGCTCAAGCATATGAAATGGTTAGTATGTCAACCATAATTACGAATAATAGACGGTCCGTGATAGGGGAGCTTCGGCTAGGCTGTACGTGAGCCTCAAACTCGGACATGACCTTCAATATGGCTTTGGTGTGAAATATTGTTACAGAGGGAGTTCATATATTAACATACTTTGCAAACAATGACTGAAAATACTACAAGTTCTGAACAATACCATGTTTACGTTCATATTTCATTGATAAAGATGCACAAATGAAGAACAACACCCGCGTTTAATACAGATATTAACCTAGCATTGTATGTGCAGTAGTGCTCCAAGATCTAATAAATGTGTTGCTTAGATTTGTTCGCCGTTTAGAGGCTCATTATGAATCTGTTGGTTGATACTAGTACAAGATTGCCGTGTCATTCAAACAAGAAAAAGATGCCAAATAGATTTTCCTCTTTACAATTTGACAGCTGGTATCCCCGTATTCTCGTATAGAAGCTGTGTGCCATTATTAGATTGGCTGTAAACCATTCCTTATGTAACATGAAAACTTGGGATCCTCTTGAAGGATATTTGATAAAGAATGTGTCGGGAATACCTCTCTAATGCCTAAGGCTGCATGTATTTTAAATCAGTATTGATCGCGCTGAATCGACTCTTCTTTGACCTCACTGTCAGTCTTGTCATCTATCAAATTGTTTTTATCGTTATCCACGCGACTCTTCCTACTTTTTCTGTCGCTGCCAAATAATTTAGAAACGAGGCTATTGTTGTAATGCCATATATAATCATATATGGTGCGAAGTCATAGGGTTTAGCAGCTAATATATATATAGCAGGCGGCTACCATCTGACCTTTCCTTTTCATGTGTCTGTCAGGTGTCACCAATATCACATTCATCAGCTTTAAGGGACAATTGCTGCAGACGTTTTTATGGTAACACGTTGCAGAAGGCATTGTGTTCAATGTTTGATACTACATATCGAAGTGGATCATTATGCGCATCCACGCACCCCGACCCAAATAATAAAAGCAGATTTGCGTTATGAATGTACGCATACTATTTGTCTCGTTAGAATTGTGTTTCTACATGCATACCTTAAATAAGTTTTGATTTAGTGAGAATTCTATGCCTACTCAACTTATAATTGGATAATGACTATGCAAATCGTTTAATGGTCGGGTCGTTGTTTGATTGTTTTTTGTTGAGCAAAAATAAGAAAAACCAAGCAAAACATGAAGGCCTTCTCGGACAAATTGTCGAAAACATAGTTTGTAAAAAATGAAAATCCTTATTTTGCGATGTGTTCCATTACATCGGCAACAAAATTGAGGTAGACAGCTGCATGTATGACCATGTAGATCGGCTGATCTAGGCTGACAGCACATGGATAGGGTAATATTCAGATCATCATTATATGCCGCACTCGATGTTGCACCATGCCTTATAATGTTAGTTGTGTGAATTTCGTGCATCATTTAGGGAGTAATTGCAATCAATTATTGTTCATGGCTATAATTGGTTATGTCGCAATTTGAGAAAGTTGAAGATTTTCGTTTGACCCCTATGTATTAAACAGTTAATAGGCTTAAAGCATTGTGTTAAATTTTATTCGAAGCTGTTAGATATATTTCCATGGCAAATAAAATTTTTTGTTATCATGTTATATTCAAATCAGCATGTTACGAGACCCCATTGTATAAAACTTTTTCCCTCTAGACGTATCATGTAGAGCCGACTTACGTACTTGTTCTTGCATATTTGGTTATATAGTTTGTTAAATAACTTATTGAGAACACTAAGTAAGTTAGATTCACTTTTAAGCATTGCGCCAGCTTGATTATTGGGTCATTTTACCAATTTGCACTCTCCCATTCGCGCTTTAATTATACCTGTGACTTAATCAGGTTTTTGCGGATGATTTTGTGACAAATGCTCTTAGTGCTACAGGTGAGATTAATGTTATGCTTTGTTTTATACATTCTGCAACCCCCAAAAACATTTGTACCATCAGGCGGAATTTGAATTTGGTTATGAAAAGCAAAATGTACCAGATTTCGGAGAACTGTCAGCCGGATAAATAAGGTGCATTGATTTAACCAATCGAACAATGATAGTTCTAAAGTATCACCTTATGTTAGCGGAGCGGTTATAAAGTTAACCATGTCGCAGAAATTTCACTCAAAGACCATTCTCACCCTAACCCTAGTAATTTCAGCGATTATTTCAGCACATTCAAATTCATACCGAGTGATCCATCCTGTCTAACTAATTTACATGCGGTCTGTTTTAATTGTCATCGCGTACCGTGCCCTCTTTGTACAGGGTTTATCTGGGTTCCAGACTGATCATGTAGCACTTGTGTTTAACATTGAGCCGTTATACGATTTCGGGCTGGTACGTCTGGTGGTAATTGAACTCTACTTTTGCCTTATGTAATGTACACTAAGGCAATCATTTACTTGCAAATCATCATGTGCTAGCAGTGTTGGCTGTGTCTCAGATGAACGCACTGTGAATGGCTGCGTGATCTTTCACATATCGAACAATTTAAGATAACTAGTTGCTATTAAATACATATGCTATTCTAGAATACCGCCCGTAATATTGCGTTGCCCATGTGAAATTCTGAGGAGGTTCTTCTCATTCACCCTTGAACATTTCATCAAAGACACAAATTTGCACAAACTTTAGAAAGTTACTGCTTAATGGATAAGCACTATGTACGGCCCTGTGAACCTCCATTATGCTTCCCGGTTACATTTAATAAATATATTTGGTCAGATTAGTAATAGCAGGTGATGATAGAGGCTGAAGGGGTGGGATGGATGGGATAGTGAGTAAGGTGCAGGCGGGTGGTAGGTTGTTTGTGGTGGACTACCGATTCCACCAATGCATAACACAATGTCAAACGTTGCCGTCGCTCGTAGCACTTAGTCCCATAAACGTCAGTACGTTTATTCAATCCATTGCATCTGGGAATTTATTTCAATAAGTCATTTTTTTAATTTGTGGAAAGACTTTTCATATTGTTGCTGTGTACAGCCAGCTTTCTCTAAAACCTTCATGGGGAATCCCAGCGACTTAGTATGACAATCATTAGGAATGTATGAATATCGAAATGCCAACTGTATGCAGGCCCCATAAACGCTAAACACCATTTATCAGTGGATGATTTCATAGGCACGCATGTTGACGCAGACTGAGATCTAACATTCGTTCGAAGTGGTATTAATTACAGGTAAAAGCTGTAAACGCTCGGTATATTTTAATCTACCATTGGCATTCAATATAGCGTCAGCGTTTGCATTACATTCTCAGTAGGAAATAATTGCAATTTATACGATGACAATCTTATACATTATTTCTAGAAAGGCGCGTATTAACACCGTTAAAACCTACACCATTTTTTATCTGGTTCTCAATCAAGATCTCCTTCAGAGAGGCAGCGAGACTTAATTGCTTTGGAGTTGTACCTAGCGCGTGTAGACGCCATCTTCCTATGTTATCACATCCAGCTGACAACATTAGTTCAACAGTATGAGCTAATGATTACAGGAGAGGCTTCTACTGGTGATGCTGTAAAACATATGTACTGTATATTGAACCACTAACAGCTTGTCACTATCGTTCATAGGAAAAACCTGTTAAGATTTGCAGCACACAATCAACGCCATGGTTAATGCATCTAAGGCGAACGGAAAACTATTTTAAGATCGGCATTTATTGGCGAGATTGCGAAAAGTTCCGTATTTCTAGGGGAACACATACCGAGATATTGATTTCATCACGAGTTGTAAAACATCAATTATAAAAATACATGATATCGCGCATGTATATAATAATATAAAAGCTCAGCAACGTCGCACAGTCGTTAACGATGTACACATGTTGCTTAAATGACTTGAAAACATTAAACTGAGTGCTAGTATTCATCACTATTATCCACCACAAAAAACCCGAACATTCAGTCAGCAATTTTTAATGTCGGTATAAGTGCATGACACTTAAGTATTCTGTATAGTCATTGGTATAATCATGACCTGCATACTGCGTGGAACAAATTTAACAGTTATGTTACTGCCCAATGTTCAACTGTTCAAACAACAGCAAATTCTATTAAAACTTGTTGCCGAGAAACGTATGGCAACATATAGCTCTAGTCATACTTTGCCTTCCCTGTCGGCAGTCTATATTAATCTGCCCAACATGTAACCGAGTGCATGTTAAGTGAAAACTGGAGTCTATGCAGATAGGTGAGTGTAGTAGGCGTTCTTGTGCGCTTTCAACCATCCAGGTTGTCTTTGTGAACGGCAATATATAACAGTTATCCTGGATTGCTTAGATAAGAGCGCCTTAGTGTTATCATTTCTCCACCTTGCTGTGTAAGGACACTTGTCTCATATGAGGAGTATTATTGGATCTCTCAAGCAACCATAGTTCAGCATATATCACCTGATAATAACCGATACAACATTGATGGCCAAACAGATGGCAATCATCAGATGCACTTCATCCCTAATCCCATCTAGGTGATTTCGTTTAGATATGCTTCAAACCACCCATTTTCATGGAAACAGCGTTTATATGGCTTATTATTGAGTACTGTTGTTTTATGTTGGGGGGATCAGTTATTGAATACCCGCGTTATTGTACGGTCTTTTTTCGCCACCTACATGAACAATACAATTACATATCATTCATCGGAAGATAAAATGGGAATTAATTATAGAACTTCTTATAGAGTTTCGGGCTGTCAGAACATTTAGGGTTTCGAGCTCATTTTACGGGGGCATTAGCAGATTCCCATATAACCGCGGTGTAGTTATTACGGAAAATACAGAACGGAAAGTACTAGAAACAAAAATACTGTAGGTTACCATACTCTGCGAGCGTTAAAACCAGAGCCCGGGTTATATACTTGTTGATAGTTCACTAAGCATTTGCACCAAAACAAGATCAGACTATCTCTATTGGGGAAATGATGTTAATTACAGAATTGTTTGCGTTGAGATCGCAGCAAGACGTGTGTCCATCATCTCGTGTTCAAATAACAATCTGGGCTTGCTCTCTCACCAAAGTTTGATGCACTGATTGCTAAGTCCATTATTATGCTACCATCATTGCGATATTATATGCGTGGTTTTACTTACCATGTTACGTAGGAAGCCATATTCCATTGCGATTTAGTTGGACAATCGACCAGTATAAAATTCTGCACTGAATGACGCTCGTTACGTGAACGAATGTTGAGTGGTCGTTGTTCTTCCTACGTATATTATTGGTTGGTGGGTCATTACCAATACGGAAAACTTCCATCTTGAATCGGCGGATTATCATCACCAATCAACGCTTTCTTAAATATAAACCAACATGATAAATAGCAACTGCATACACATTGACCACTGCAAAATCTAACTCACAATAACATTATAATTAATGTGGGTATATACATATATATTTATGTATATACATAAAAATAAATGTGTGTGAGCGCGCGCGCGCGAGCGCGGGTGTGTGTGTGTGTGTGTGTGTGTGTGTGTGTGTGTGTGTGTGTGTGTGTGTGTGTGTGTGTGTGTGTGTGTGTGTGTGTGTGTGTGTGTGTGTGTGTGTGTGTGTGTGTGTGTGTGTGTGTGTGTGTGTGTGTGTGTGAGTGAGTGAATGGTTAGCTGCATGACATAATGGCTAAAATTTCACCGCAGCATTTCAATAAAACACCAAGCTACACATTTCTATGCTTTTCGATATATTATATGCGTTTGGATGTGATAGAAATAAATCATTACCAACGTTTTGATAATAATGTGTAGTGTTCGACAAGATGGGGTATTGTGATATTGCTACTACACATGAGAAACTGGTTGTGGTATTTATTTCACCCTAATACATTTCCTGCTCACTCTGCCTACATATTTCTGTTCTGAGGCAAAGTCTTTCAATAAACTTCCCCATGAATTTCTTCCATAAGCAAAGGTGCTATAAGTGTATCACTACGATTATGTTTGAATGCTAGAAAAAGACAAACGTTATTTCATAACCACTCCATTAATAATGAATTTCCTGATTATTCAATTGCATACGTTTTTCTGCTTATTTCCAGTAACACCTGGTAGATGCCCTGAGCATTATCAGTTCACAATCCTATAAGAAAAAAATTGTTCGTGTTACCAACAAGAATTTGAGTTCCTTGTCGAGAACATTCCTCACAATTGCAGAATTCTAAAACTTCTTGAGGCAGTGAACCATAATCATTGAAGTGCAGCTTCATTATATAACAAATGGGCGCGTGATTCGAGATCAGATTTATTGGTTCTTATGAGGAAATCAGGCCTTCGAAACAAAGGCCCGTTTTGAAATGTGATCATTAAAGGCCGTTCAGTTTAGCGGAATTCATTTTCACTTTGAACTCCGTGAAAAAATTGCTTTAATCAAACTATCTAACAGTTATGCAGCATTGATGAGACAAACATCACACGGCTCAAGCGACGATATGTTCTTAAATGCGGTCTGTACTGCCCTTTGTATAGATATTTTATGATTGCAACTAATTGTTACTTTATACCTATGTGGTTCACTGCAAAGAGGTACATAAGTTACATTAATGCAACTAGATTAAAATGACCCTCATGTCACGCTGCTTTGTTGTTCATTGCTTGATATAATCTATGAATCTTCCGACTCTCATAGCTTTATTGCGCTGATATTATCCATTGCATATATAATCCAGGGAATAATTCCAAGTTACATAACTTGAATTTGAACTGTGCATTAAAGCTGTGAGACCACGGCAATAAAAGTCTTTGTATTGATATGATATTCAATAATTTACTTTGGTAGCCCAAATCAGCATGTTACGAGAACCCGTTGGATAAACTCTTGAAACAAGATATATCATGTGCAGCTACTTGTGATATTCTTGCAGATCTGACTATTTCATCTCTAAAATTAGTTGGCTTTTTGAGAGAAGTGCAAGTATATGAAATTCACTATTATGCATTGTGCCAGCTAGATGATTTGGTCATTTTACCGATCTCATTCGCCCATAAATTATATCTTTGACTTTATCAGGTATGTTGATGTGAATATATTACGAATACGCTATGTGCTAGACGTAAGCTTTATGCTTGTATATACTGCACGCCCCAAAACGCATTTGAACCTCCAAATCATCAGAACTGTACTAGCTATTTTAATTTAACTAACGATACTGAAATCAATTATGAATAGTTTTAGCACAATATACTAGATTATGTATTGTGCTTCATTATTAATGGAATTAGGTTTATTAAGTTAATCGATCGAACAATGATAGTTCTTATGTATCATCATGTGTTAAGCTAAATTAAGTTCAAATAAAACGCTAAAAGTTTATTCGGAATAATTAATTCCGTTACACGATGGATTGCGTTCCCAATGTCTTTGTTTCACTTAACCAGTAGTTCCTAATACCTGGTCAACATTGCAACCGGCTTAACTTCCAACGTAATTGTTCGACGAATTTGAACCGCTCATCATTAACATTGTGCACGAAAATTGCTCATGAATGAAATAACAATGCGGTTCCGAGATTCATGATGAAGTTTTAATCCTGCAAAAACAATGCTATCAGCCGCAAATACATTCATATCACATATTTGTTGTAATATCAAAACCCAATGCAACCACTGGCTAAAGTCTTCATATGAGGTAAATTTATACTGTCATCGGTATATACAGGAAACCTTCCACTATGGAAGCGCATAGAGCCACATAATGCCAATATCCTCTGCTGCTATGGATTGAGCATTGGCCAACGTATCTCTTCGGAATATTGTGATATCGAATGCTTTGCAGTGAGATATTTTGATTGCTTCGTATACTACTCATTGGTATCTCCTAATATGATAATATCTAACCATAGGCTTAGGCAAAACACAGATATTCCATCTTATCCTCGATATAAAAAACCGACAGCTATCGTTAGATATAATGACGATGCTTCAAAAACTATGCATCAATTCCACCAAACTCATTAATGCAGTATGAATTAGCAGCAATCCAACTTCGTATCAGTCATCGTCCCATTGCACGACACAGTCCACAATGATCAGCATTATCTTGTCAAGCATCTTGCGTGCACCAGGCGCATAACCAATCTGGGTTATTAACTGTCATCTAAAATCTTCATTACCATTCACTCAATGATATAGAATGCTGATAAACTCCATTTATCTACTGGCCCTGTTTCACATCTCGCCTAAACCCTTAGCCTAATGGCACTACGCATTCGGCTTACTTATTATTGGATAACATCTTGTGGAAAACAATGTAGCCGTCAATTGGAGTAAATCATATCATATGCATCACACTAGCAGGACGTCAACGGCGTATTGGATATTTAAATCGCATCCCGTAGACATTTTGATCACATGCTTCATTTTAACAGTCAACATTAGTTGGCATAATCGTTAAAAGTGTATATATTGAGCCAGAGACATCTAACGTATTAACTGATAGGATCCGACCTGATACACCTGGTCGATTACTCGGACCTGCAGCTGGTAGATGTTTTATTGGCGGTCATTTATACAGGCATACCAGACTTCACTGTGGACAAACTTTCGTCAGGTGGCGTGATGATATATAACGAGAGATACATAAATGTACACAGTACAAATGGTGCCTATCAATATAAAGTTCAATAACGCTAGATAGTCTTGAACATAAATTTCATTTAATATGATACATTGGAAAATATATATATATATATATATATATATATATGTGTGTTTTACTGTACTATTTGATATCACACTAGTGGCCAAAGGCCATAAATAGCCTGAGTGAAAAACATTTACAACTTTAGTGCTTTCGCTGTCCAACTGACAAATGCGGCATCGTGCTTGGATCATTCGGATAGATGAAGATTGATTGTGTCGTGTGGTCTACATTTTTTTAGACACATAGTTATGTTTGGCGTAGCTATTCCGCGAACGTACTGGGGGTCTTCTTTTCCTCCATTTGCTAACAGAAACTATGTAGCAATTAGACCACTTGCCAGCCATAGCACCAAAATCATTTTTCAGTTGGACAGCAAAGCAGGAGATGAATTAGATTGAGTCGGCTTACTTGCTGAGGCCTTTCCACAGCATACTTCTATCGAGATTACTCCTGTACAGTTATGTTGTGCTTAATCGACTATTCCGAGCCACCATCTTTCCATCAAGCATTGGTAAAAAATTTAAAAGATGCCACCCCATATTCTATTGCACTAGATGTTTCCGGCACTGCTAAGGTTGTACCTATCTTTTGCTCTTTCATTCTACGGATGAAAGCATTTCTCTGACGGATCCCCGGGGCGATGTAAAAGGTTCACTAGTTAATTTATGATCTTCGCTAATGCTTTTCTCTCTGGGCATTTGAAGGTATGAAGGTATGCAGCCTCCAAGGTAAAAGTATAACACTTCAACATGCCTAATAACCCTGCCTTACATTAGGCTGAGAGGGGATGAGTACAACGCAGCATTAGGGAGCTTGTTAAACACATGGCCAAATGGCGGTTTGAGAGGTTTGCTAGCCGCACGTAGGGATAGCGAGCTTAGAGAAGTTGAATAATCGTATGAAGATTATGTGGCTGGAGTAAATGGATAGTATTAGACTGCTGGGCGTGGTGACGATATATATGATATATATATATATAATATATATATATATATATATATATATATATATATATATATATATATATATATATATATATATATATATATATATATATATCTTCGTATATATATATATATTAGAATCATCAGCAAGCAATATTGCTCAACTGACATATCAAACCCTAACATTTCCAAAATGACACATTGCCCTTTGCAAATGAAATACATCAATGAGAAAGTTTGTTTTTCTTGTAATGGATCAAAATGTGTTTATGCGTCAGTCCTATGCTAGCTGTGCATTATTAAATGAAAAAAATAAGCAAGATCCTGTTTGCTAAGTCCTACTGTGGAATAGATGACTGACCATATGGGAGATACACAAAAACGGTATTACGGTTGGGACATTCGATGTTTGTTCATTGTCGTATATAATACTTACTGTACGTTAATGCTTAAAACTGCAGTTAGTCATATTTGGAGAAGTAGCTTTGATAAGGAAGTCGATAAGGCTATCCATACATCATTTAACTTAAAGTGATGCGCTTGAATTAACTGCATCTAGCTGGCTTTGCCGTCATGATAGAAGCGGCCGTACAACCGTGCATCATGTATGGCATAGTATGTTTTACTAGAAGAATGCTACAGAAAAGCAGATTATGCGTTGACGCTGATACGGTATTGCAGATTATATATATAATTGCTGCTGACTAAACGTTGCTTCTGAAGGCAATGAAGGCAAACCAAATTATTTTGTCGAATGTTTACTCCATGTACCAATTGAATACATGGATAATGAGTTGATTCGATAATGTTTGCATAAGCTTTATGTTGTTCATAAACCCTCTTGTAAATTGAATTCGCACGTTTCAGAGTTTTCTTAAGCTCAGTTGCACTAGAAAAATAGTATATTGGGATTTAGTGCCAGCCACGCTCCAGGCTAAATCAGGAAGGTACGTTGAGCCTATGTATTGCATCATTTCTGAATGAACATGGAAAATACGATCTAGCTTCCGAATGGGTATGGCTTGGATGGGATGATAAACTTGCGTATTTGACGGACTTATTCAGCTACTTCAATTATGTATGCAAGGAAGTGATGTTCCGAGAATCGATCTGTCGGATATGATTGCTGGATATATCAAGACAGTGAGAAATATGCAGAGAAAGATGGCGCGGGGGAATCTGGCGATATTTCATTGTCTTGCATTGCATTCCGTCATGTGTGGGTTATAATTAAAACGATTGTTTTGCGACTTGTTATTCCATCGTCTAGACCGGTTGTTCTCTGATGCCCACCAAAGGTCATTTGAAGAATATATATGACATTATGGTGTTGCTCATTCATTAACCAATTCATAATAGCTAATCCACTTTGTGACATGTGTAGGCATTAGCACTTCATTTGTTCAATACTCATCTCCAGAATGTATGTACAATGTGCGCACTAAAACGTTCGGATATTATCACTACCACTGTACAAATTGACTATTCAAGGATGATAACTATGTTCGACAGATATATTGCAAACCTGCATGCTTAATCTTTCCATGCCATAAAGTGTTCAACAAAATGCATCGGCTAACAGGTTCAATACTCGGCAGGAAATTGAACAGAACAACTTCCGCAGTCATGTTGTTTGCATTAAAACAAATACACTTTTAATAGTAATATTGCTATTACTGTTAGCATATGATAATATCAAATATATAGACTGATGCCAAAGTTGAGTCAATTTTGTACGATTGCCAAGCTACATATTCTGCTAGAGCGACCAATGGGTTAGAGTTAAGTTGGAATTTAATCAGCTGACATCGTGCCTGCGTGAATAAAATTGTTACTAAATTCGATCAAATTTGTTGAATAAGAAATCGCTTTCTTTTTAAGAACATAATATAGGAACATAATATTTGATATTATTAATTGCAGATTAATTTTCAAGTGTCAAGCTTGTTATTCCAAGTTTTGAGGCGGTCCGATCGATAGGATTTGGGTTTTAGGTGTTCGATAACATAATATTTGTTATAAGTAACAATAAAGAGAATTATTCGCATATAATCGACCATATTTCAAAATAATTCATTTGCAATCGCCATCTAGATGCAACAAGAAACTTAATGGGCTTTACACGGTATATACTGTAGGATTTTATTGCCATATTGGTCAGTTGCATATTAACATTTTCACTCCTTACCATGCGTTATTAAGTTGGTTTGTTATTACTAAGATCGATAAGTGCGTAAGTCCGTGCATATTTTCTTGATGTCATGACAGTGTGAAGTGAATAATAACCCATGAGTAATAACGAATACAACATGTTATTCCTAGGAATATATGGCCACATATGATTGATGCGCCAGGGAAGCAATAGCAATTGCCATCTGGCGCACACAATCATATTGCTCTGCGCCACAAGCAATGTATCAAATGTTATCGCAAGTCGTCTAACAAGTAGTAGAATAAATGTGGGGATGACATCTTATCCTCATGCATAGCATGAGTACTGAGTTTATCACTTTCGAGCATATTCCTAATGTGTTTATTATATGTATCCCAAGAGTATTCCAACATAATATTACACACTGTTACACACGCATGTTGCCCGTTTTGTGTTTCTCAAAATTACCACACATTTGTGTAATTTCAACCGCTTCAAGTATTGCGGAGTAGCTGTGGAGTTCAGCGCATGCATATTGTTTATGGCCTTCATGTCGCATTAGTACTGCCAACCTAACTGGCGTATGACATAAATAATAATGTTACGTGGAAATTAATGATGTTATCACAACGACCAGACTTTAATACCCTTGACTAACTCGTCTCTATAACTAGCTATCCTAACCTTCAACCAGTCTCGCCCTATATGGTTAAGTGCATGCTTATGTTTAAAACGCCAGATGGATAAAGAGATGTGTAACACTTACGACCACTTTTAATCTAGGAAAGGTGTCTTGGTAGACAAGGTCCCCCAGCCTGATGGCTGCGGGCGCTGTTTACATGTTACTGATATTCAATAGTCTCGCCTTCAGGTCTGGGCGAGCTTAATATCTTGAATTGGACAGGCATCCCAGATTTGGGATGCTCTAATCACAAGCCGTGTCTCTCGGTCACTATCTGATACTTTTAAGTCGTTGTCTCTTATTGGTCAGTTCTACAAGTTCCGAAGAACTAGTCCAACCGGTGGAGTGATTTTTATGAGCCGGGCACACATCCTATAACACTCCGATTTGTTGTTTCACGCTGAGTGGCACCATTAATCACACAGTCGGCGAGAGAAGCAGACACACAACTGGTTCTTTTTAACTGACTATTACGTAAACATACTATCGTGCAGCTAAGCAATTAAAGCGCTTGTTGTGGTGCCAATTTGAACTTTTGGGACGCCCCATGATTCCAGCAGACATTCAATGTGTTCTCATTGGCAGCAGACAACTACACCGACGTCACATAGAACCGAGGGTGCGTATCACAAGCCAGTTCCATGATCCAGACACGTGCAATTGAGGTCAATCCGGGTCACAACCTTTGCGTTGATTGGTCACGAAGATTAACGAACGTGTCTAATGAATATTCGGACGCGCCACTTTTAGAGCTGGTCGTGTCGTAGACTCTAGGACGAGAAGCGAAGCGGAACCCCTGGAGTCTGGGACGCAGACTAGTGTCTTGGCTTAATATTGCACCCAATCAATGCTTTTTAAGACGTTGAAGTACAGTGAATTGTTGCATTTGACAAGCCTAAAAAGATAGTTTTTAATGTTGGCGCAGGTTACAAATCTTTCATTTTAGCAGTATCAAAGATTGGGTGATTCAATAAGTTGATTCTAATTGTAGTTATGGGTAATTTAAAACAACGAATTGTAATCTCTGAAATAATTACCGTCTGGTACTATCAAAGTGCGGTAACTATGATCATTACGAGGGGGGGGAATGCTACTGATGCATGTAATGTGGCACGAACAGAAGGTCTTCGTAGCTTGTATCACAATTATTTGTATACTACACGTATTTGCACTATATTACTTGCTGGATTGGCAAGTAATTGTTTATTTCAAAACATTTTAATATATTGGGCATGAATAATCTAACTTAGCAGAAATTAATAATGATTTATGATCAATTAATGAAACGAACCCTAAACACTATTGTCTGAGTTTGTGTCCGGGAAAGGTTGTTCTTTGATATATCGAAACTTTTCTTAAGGTTTTCGTTGATTATCCTTTGTCTTATCTTGGGTAAAGATTTATAATGTTCCTAATTACGGTATTATGTTATATATGCAAGTTGCGGACGATATTTAAGGGTCAGCATCGCGCAAGAAATAATTGAAAGTCAGCATTTTGTCACATTAAACACAGCTACCAGCAATAATAACGATACATTTTGCACAGCAATACTTGGTCAAAACTCATAAGCTGTTCAGTGATAGCCAGCAACGAAATTGAAGCCAAAAAATCGAATTGCCGTCGGTCAATATAAATATCTGAAATATCCATACATTTGCTTGGAAAATTTCAACGCACCATACAAAGTGACATAAACCTGGAATTTAGCTAATCGTTCAACCTTAAGTCTCAGTTGGATTGTTTAATAACAAATGCATGGCATTCTCAACTAAGCGTTTCAGAGACTTGGCTATCCGAAAAATGATATCCACCTCATATATTACTGTTATCTGCAGACAGTAGTCGGACCGGCTACAAAGGGCAGCGTATAATACTACATGTGTTATGAATACCGAGCCAAATGATAATTAAGCTTAGAAGCTACAATCTATTCTTGATGACAATATTCAACACAATTGCGTCCAAATGACCTGCATTGAGTTGCTCAAGACGGATATATTCAACCTCACCCTACACTATTTAGTTTTCCATATGCAAAACAACTTTACCACTAGATGACTGTCGCGCAAGTGTTGTTTAATCATAAACATAACTTTTGCTATACAAATGCAAGCCAACATAACCCCTACCTTTAAAGATTGATCGAAAAGGCATTTGTACCCAGGATTCTTTTCCATTTGTAATGTGAATTGTACAACCTAACATAACACCTCGTTCAATCAATTGCGCAAAAAATCTCTGTTTAGTAACAAAGTCTACGCATTTTGATCTTATCATCTATGCGTCGCATGAATCGTGTAGGCTGTAGCTATATATCGTGCTGTTAGCTAGCTAATATAATAGGGTAGGAATTTCCGGCAGATATCGTTCATCTCCCATTCAACTATATACGATCAAACAGGGTCACATATGACCAAACGAATTATACTATAAAAGCGCTTCTTATTTGCGATAGAGACAGAAAGAAAAAGTGTTGGTGATTATCATAAATAGAGGTTTCATACTGACTGATCATGTACATTTGAGCAGGATTATTTCCTGGACACAGGCGCTATACAAATGACTTACATGTATGTATATGTTTGTTAACTGTGTTTTGCGAAAATCTGCATTAATCGTAGATTGTCTGAATGCAAACGCCAGACATCTTCAGTTGCATGACAGATATCTACTAAAGGTAAACAAGTGTATGCATATATTCTTATCATGTCTGTATCACATCAATCATGTAGGTTGTTGCTTTGCATCGCTCATTCATTGTGCTCGGCGAAATGATCTAGAGAACAATTCGTTGGAAAGAACCGTTTTCTTTGCTACTTCATTAAATAAAATACATTGTGACAGATGATTAATGGATCTATTCAATGAATATGTCGCTCATTTGCACATGATTTGGAAAGAACCGTTTTCAGACGCTAAACACTCACACTGATTAATGGATCTATTTAATCCAATCAATATTTACATTGGGGAAACTGAAGCGCCACTGTTATTGCCCGCGTTACGCTATGATGCTTAACGTGCCAGTCAACGCTAGCACAACCAACGAGATTTGTTCCGTGCTGATAAATTCGTAGCAATTAAATGGACGTTAGGACAGGGAAATGTATTCAGATATGAGCAATCAATATTGTCACACATGTCTCAATGACGGTGTGTTGCACGGTGATATCACCATTTGTCATGGGGCACTATTTGCTTGAGAGCAACCTTTATGCATTGATAAGAAAATATGCGATGGACATAGCAGTGTATAGATGGGATGTATAGCCCTGTATAGCAGTGTATAGATGGGATGTATAGCCCTGTATAGCAGTGTATAGAGGATGTATAGCCCTGTATAGCCCTGTATAGCAGTGTATAGAGGAGATGTATAGCCCTGTATAGCCCTGTATAGCAGTGTACAGATGGGATGTCCATCTATTGCGTCATCTTAATTGTACCCGCATTTTATTTCTATTGCATTTCACCTTATGAACGGGTGATTGGTCAATCTATGAACCAATTGTATGATATGTTTATATTTTGTAACCCCAGAGTAACCCTACTGCCGTTGACGGTTTATCAATATAGTGGTCGATTCATTACTAAACACGTAAATGCACCCGGCTTTTAGTATTAAAAAAAATATATTCATTATTGCCCCTTTGTTAGAGGTATTTATAAGTCAGCCGATTTGCGGCGCGAATCAAGGTAGAAATTATACTTAAACAACATCGGCAAATATGATTAGCTGCGTATATTGCAATAGCGGTGCAATATTATCTTGCTGTATCAAAACAGGATATGGTGCGTATGTAAACACTGAATTTAGCACGTTGATATCCGGTTGAATGGATACCCAGCTGCACCACGAAGTCTGATGACGTGATAAAGTCACTGTCTACCTCATGTCAACTGTTCAATGAATAATTTGAGTATCGTCTACTAGGTGTTTGCTCGAATGTGACATCGTTATGGCATAAATGGCTGGACTGGTGAGCCTGTGTGAAACTGAACAGCACGAAGCTGAAGTACATCACATATTTGACACATTAGATTTAATGTTATTTTGTATTGCCAGCACCAGATTATTAAATGAAAGGTAGTCAACATGGCTGATTTTGCCTTATGACTTATGATTGGTTCCTTGAGGGTGTGTTTAATCATACAATATTTGCCTGCAATATGTTCCTGGTGCTATTAAGTGCAAAATAAAGGTCAGATCTGGGCGGATAACCCATTGGTCAGGGCTTACATGTCCTGTTGTGCGTTACACATGACTCAAGTAACGATAATCTTGAATATGCACTGCGGTGAATATGCACTGCGGTGACTGTAACCCTACATACGGCTAGTTGTCGTATCCACGGCTCCCTATCTATTGGCAAGCATCATGAATAATGATACACTGGCGTTGGCGTAGTTCTTAAGTTTCGTGATTTCGAGCAGTTTGCCGTTTACATTCTAAGTCTGTATTACTGCAAAGAGCTTAAAATATAATATATCACTGTTAGCTGTCATATGCTGGTTCTAACAGCATACAGCATTACTCAATCGGTGCCGAGTGGTTCTGCTTACAATACGTCGATTATCGATGTCAGCCCTGACAGTCTCACCCACTGTCCTCGTCTCGCTTAGGATAACCATGTCATGCGCCTTGTTTTTATAAATTCCGAATCAATGCTTACAAACCTTAATCTATTTCACAACCAAATACGATTTTATCTCAGTGTGACATTCTTCAGCTTGCAAGAGTTAGAACGCACGTTGCTGCAGAAGAGGCATCATTTTATGTCAAAACGTGCTGTACCACTATATTCAAATAAACGTAATGAACTGTTGAGGTGATGTCTGGTGAAGTAACTTCATAGCCTCAATTAATCTTATGTTGCAATCCGGAATAGTGTATGAAGTCAGCTCCCATATAAATCTTGTTTTGACCATTGAGAGGCAGATTTCCTTCACATCAGATCACATTTAAATATAGCTTAATATCGTCCATTCCCAAAAAGGGGGCATATGGACGAATCCAAACCGCACCTTACATTTGAACCGATACCAACAAATGCTGACATGAGCCTTAAAGTCTGTGTTCGACTTATTCAATTACTGTATAATGATTTAATATATACGTCGCATTAAGCGGTGCTAATACATGGTGGACTGCATGTCTCATAGACTCACCTAAGTCAATTACTAGGCACCCGATATAACGGCTGGGCATAGCGCTTGTTTAATGTAATGCTTATCCTACTCCAAGTTAGCCGGAGTCTGATGCTCCTGATGTATCACAAATATGTGTTTCCAAAAACGAGACAGCTTGAGGGTTACTTAGATGAATGAAACGAGTTCATAACATCTCTTTTACTCATGAATTTACTGCAGAATCGGTTCACTAGTGATATACCTGACTGTTTGCGCTCGCTGATATTGAAAATGTTAAACTCGTGTTTGCTCATTATTCACTATGCAGTTGCAGAGGGGTCATAATCATATATTCCCGTGAGTTACATTGCGCAGAATGAAAGGAAATACCCATCATTTGTATGCATGCGTTGATAATGACATGTTTATTCCTGTCGTTCAATACCGTCAAATTGTATTAGGATATACTCCTCTTATATAATGTTTTGCCTTTGTTAAGATAAACTGCCTTTTTCAGGAGATGATTCTATTCTAACGAAATGAAAATTGAAAAGTAAACTAAAAACACAAGCACCACAGAGCATTATATGAAGTAAAACATGTGCCAGAGAATGCAATCGGAATAGTTTGCTCTTCGAGTAATTCAAGCTTAAACGAATACTTTGTAAATGAGTCGGCAAAAATGGCAAAATGTAGTGCAATAATAGCATTTTACGGGAAACCAGAAGAATAAAATATTGTCAACCCGCATAAGATGTTTCCTGTTTTTGTACCTTGCAGCAAATATTCTGACGTGCTGAGGAGTCTTCGCGAACGTCAAAAACACAGGTGCATTTTCCTACATCCCTCTGTTTTTATGAATTAGGCTTATCATAAACGTAAGAAGAAGCCCACTTGAATCGTCCAAGATGTATGTTTATGGGTTTGTTTTTGTCACCTGAATATGCTTCCGCAATAACACGTGTGATACTTAATTAGCTTTGAATTCACTCCCTTCGTAGAAGCATCTCATTTTATGTTCGCCTGCACTCTGGTCGTGTCGGTGGAAGAATGCAGTGGCTTACAGTTAGGTTTGGAGGCCATATTGAATAAAGATTTGGCATTTTTGGTCATGTAAGGCGTCTGAAGGCGATAATGGTGCAATTTGCCACTTCACTCTGCACGTATCCATCCCCACTTGGCAATGTTGATTGATCAAAGACTCGTACTGAGTGATGATCCTGTTTTATCAGTACTCTAAAACAGGCAACATATCTGCCCTAATTATGAATGCAACTTCGCAGTTATATGGCTCTATTATGCAGCACGCTTGATATATTTGTGTGAATGTCGAAGTGTGTTTAGCCTGAGAATGATTTGAAAAGGAGTTTATATAATATTGGGTGAAATAGGAAAGGCATTCATGTATACCGCTTAAGAGATGAAAGGGAATTTTCTCAAAGAGTATCAGACCTTGCTAATGCATAAAACGAGAGGTTCGTGTACGGAGTGAGATGCGGGGCCTTCACACTGCTGTTATATATATGTTCACTAAAATTGACTTTGGGTTTGAATCATCTGTCAAATCATGTCCATAAGAATATATTCATCAAATAAACAAAAGGTATATGTGGTATGGTACATATGTTATCGCAGCATTTGTAAGTGATGCATACGTACCATTGCGTATATTGCAGCTCAAGCCACACGTATGATTGGAGTAAGCAGATAATAGTGCAATAGGTTCTCCTACATGTTTTACTGTTTTTTGCTGTACAATGTATCCGAAAGTATGATGCTTAGATTTTTTCTAGGATGCTATTCGTTGCCGAAACATGCAGTTAATCTTTTGGTCAAACATAAGTGTAACCAGATATGCTCAAACCTAATCTGATCCGGGACAGTAGGTGATTTTAACAAAGGAATCTTGTAACGTTATGGGAAGTTATTATTTCTTCCCATCAATAACATTGGTAGTTAATCATTCAGTCAAATCTGGATTAACGGAATGCTGTCCGTGTGGCTGCTTAAACTATGACTGCCTTTTACCTGACACACCTCAGTGGATATGTCAATGGAGAAAATAATCCACAAATAGCATGAAACAGAGATATATAAACTCACTCACTAAAAATGCACCACTGCAAATTGAAAATCTATTCAACCTGAATGCTTGTGGTGCTCTGAATGACATTTGTAACTAGGGTATTGTTGACTATGCAAATATGGGCCATCGTGGATTGGTTACTTTCCTCTCGTTCTGAGGAATGAAAGCAAAGATAAATTGCCTAGAGACAATATAAACGATTTTCATATTGCCCGATAGCTGCAATCAGATGAATTTCAAATCAAATGGTCGTGTCCGGGCCGTTCACAGCTTCAGAACATTTTCAGCCGACAGCTTCTCATAAGCGTTGCAGAGCGTGATTAGTCGATAAATGCACGTGTTCCCAAAAAATTAACCTAAATATATTATGAGCAATATATGTAACATTTTAAGGCCAGGTATTTGCATCAAGTAACCGTAATACGTAGCCATGTGGATGGGCAGGCCAGAAATGAAATCTCATTTAGTAGCAGAAATTATGTGCGTACCGTGAAAGCCATAGAGTGCTCACTTTACTGCGTACTTGGTTCTAAGCGGGATATAAAAGAACATTATGTTAGCCTTCCCTGTTATGAGGCCTATATCGGGAGGGAATATCGCCAATTAAAAGAGCAATATAATGAATTGCACAGGATTTGTATATGAAAGCAGATGAACGTAATTTTATGTGGAATAATTTTAGCGTTTGAACAACAATAAACCTGAGCTGTATCACTTAACTGAAGCCATCGCTTGTCTTAATCTTTGCATTTAAATGGATTTGAAGGATAGTTTAGTCTTATTGAAAAGTTGTAAAAATATGCTTCAGTCAAGTTTGTAACCGACGTTTGATTGTTTCAAGACTGCAACAATGCAAAACTATCTGTCATTTCGCTTTCGTAGTTTCCACTAGAGAAGACACAATCACTAATGCCCTCATCCCGTGCAGTTGTCCTTCCTTAATTTTGTACTGAAGTTTCCAGTTAAGGAGATAGTAGATCCTGCTAGGACACGGTTCACGCAAAGAAAACACACATCGCTTTACCAGTCAGTATTGTTGATGGTCCTAACGCTTAAAGCCCTGGTAATATTCTCCTAAGTGATGGCAGAATTATGTTTGTAGTTGTGCTTTTATGTTATAGACCTGAAAAAAGACAATGTATTTTGCGTTGCTTGATAAATCGCGAAGAAGAACATAATTTTGTTATGAGTAATTTCACTCTGTGAATGGTGTGTTCTATATAAGTGTCCGCAAATGTCAATCGCGTGAATACGTGGTTAAACTGCCTCATCTCCGGCAGCACGTCAAATGCCATGTAGACAATAATCTTCTATAAATAACATTGCATTGGCGTTTTAAATGCTAGCAGCGTAGTCGGTTGTTAAAGTGCATTACCAAATATGTCGGGTTACCGAATGGCGAAAAGAACCCAGATTGGGTTACAATTAAAGCAGATTGTGCAACATGAAGCATCCATGTGCGGATGCGACAACACTGAAATATAGTGCAATATGTTGAACTGTGAGTCACTGGTGTTTCAAACATTAAAAAAACCCATTCGTATATTTCTGAAGCAGACTGCGCCATAACACGCACCTGGTACAGAACGAATTCCAGCCTCTTTCAGATACTTTAGCTAGATATAGAACGTATGTCAACCCCCCTCATATAGGATAACAACGTACGGAACTTATTTTGAATATTTTTAGTCCCACATCCACGACACACGACAACAACAAGAACAACAAACATGCGTATGTACAGATATGGACAGTAGATGACCAGGATGACATAGATGGCTTGTTTAGTAAGATAACACTGATGTCAGGATCAACTGGGAGTGTTTGGTACAGTGTGGCACGACGATGGTCTATCTACGAGCTCGACTCAGAGCAAGAATCATAGCAACAACCTTCCCAAAAATAGGCATAATGCAAAGTCATCAAAATCCACAGAAACATTATTTATGCCATTGACAGCGTGTGATCCTGTTCATTGGTTTTCCTCGAGCAGACCCTTTGATATATTGGACCACGCCATCCTCCAGGGGACAGGGGCCCTCTTTGGATACGAAAAACAGCGCTGTCCTAGTCCCATCTCAGACTTTAAAGGAAGTGGTTGTCGTCAATGGTCTTTCTAACCCATATCGATTCCCGTTTGGTGAACCCCAGGGATAGATATTTTGGTCGGTATTGTACTCTGGTGCTCTTTGGCTATACCTTGCGGATTGATTGTTGCATGAGCTCGTTTGTGGGCCTGCCCAATACACTGTGATAAGAGCTTTCAAGAACTTTGCGGTAAGAGAAATGACACGTGTTGCCCAGAGTGGCTGTATCATGCGTATTCAGAGGCAGCCGGCCAGCGCAAAATACGTAATGCTGTTACCAACTAACATAGAATAAGCGTAGCGCATTCGACGCTGACCGAACAATGTCGACCTACGTTGCTCAGATATATGATGTAGGATAACGAGGATCAATAGCACTCTAGGGCTTGGCCGTAGATCAGCTTGAGGCATTTTATTTACACCTGATTTACAGACTGCATGACACGGCCATGATGATACAATTACGTTAGTTCAGATAACATGACCGGCATTAGACGCAGCTGCTGTGATAGATATTGTAGCTTTTAATTATAGTTAGCCAAACATGATGTGGATGGGTTCACTACCGGTCTAACGAAGCGTACCAGCCTGATAAGGAGCATCAGCTCTTGCGACTCCCTGATGAAGCTGAGCGTTGTAAGCAGAGGGGAGGTTACGTAGAGCAATTGTTAGGAAGCACGCGATGGCCTGGTCGTCTGATGGCTTCTGTCAAACATTCATCTCTTGACACACTCTTTCCTCATTTCCCAGGTGACACCAAGATTAGATACAAATCATATGCCACCTTCAGTGACCCATACGTGCACTTGACCCCGATTTATGCACCTGACTTATTCCCATCGTTAGAGATGCGCCATACAAATAATGACATAAATAAAATGGTTTTAGACTACTGCCAGTCTCTATCGAAATTTATCCTAATCCTGTAACATTTTCTCGCTGTATCATTTTGGTAACTATTAGAAGTGATTTCACACATCAGCCATTCAAAGGTAAATATTCGGTTGCCATCTCTGGCCAGCGTTCCAACACTTCCAACATTGTGTGACCATGTGGTTCGATGTTGTTTACATACCGATGTTGTGTCACAATGAAGTGTGTTCTAATTCAAGAAGGGCATGCGACGTATATCATAAAGACTGCTACAATTAAAAATAATGCCATCAATTGCGCGGCATCTCACGAGACATCATTTGCCAGTACTGAGAAAGCGTAAAGGTTCAAGGTAAAAATTGAGTAACTATTATCGGGGCATAAAGTGACCGGAAGATCATTGTGCTTAGCCGGTTAATGAAACTGAACGACTCTCTGTTAATGTGTATGCGTTAAAACATATCAGACAACCTTCAACTGATATCATAATCTGATTATTAAATTGATTATACACCAGATCACCGACTTAGATGTATCTCAGGGCCTCTCATCCACTCGCTGCAAACTCGTTATTGGCTTAGAAGCGAACTGAGCTTCCAAACTTCCAAGGCGTACAACAACAAGGAACATGCCAAGCGTACTTTCAGGAATGTCGACGACGCTATGTGCGAGTACTGCATGATTACAGGCAAATCCGTCGGCCCACTGGAGCACGAGCCTCAGCTTTTAGACTTCTAAACGGTTGGCTAAACGGGAATTGAGGTGACGTTCATTATCCTGGTTATGGCCGCGACTTGCCTGGTCGCCAAAAGGCTGGCTAAGTAAGTTAGATAAATTGGATCGCAAGACTCGTCGCACACCGTATACTATTGTCCTAAAGGCTATTGGTAGGGCATTACTGCAATCTAGTATCTTGCTGCAGCTGAGAGGGTTCCCAAAGAAGCAAGCAAGTTATATGGCAGACTAAACTGCCAGTCCCGAAGCATATTCTACAATCAAAGTTTGTCTTGGCTCGCCAAGCTGATCTCCTGTTTCTCTCTCATGATGGCTTGAAACGGTGGACGTCAGTATTCCCTCACAGTAGTGGACGTGGTCTAACGATACAAAGCGGCACAGCCATTGACTACTACAGAGACTAAAAACGTTGATGGCGCACTTGAAAGAAATTCTAGCGAGAACCACTCAGTTGGCCTCAACTGCTTCAGGTCGATCCGGTAGACAGGGCTGCTGTGCAATGCTTTCACCGCATTGTTGCTGAGAGGCTCTTTGGATACCACTATGCCGTGGAGCCAAAACTTACATCGGGGGTGCAATCAACCGAGTGGGTTTCTCGGCTGCAAGCTGTTATCTCTGCAATAAACAACAAGGTGACCTGCTTGACTGAAAAAACACTAATACGCTATCAAGGCAAAAGCAGCTGCTCAAAAGCCCTCCCCCGTAACAACCAGGGCGTTTGGCAGGGCTTAAAGAGAAAAGTCGTTCCTTTGGTATTCGCTATCTCTACCACACAGGTTAGCTGGAGAAGTAAGGTTGACTAACCCCATTACCCCTGTGTCCGGTCTATGTCATTACATATATATTACCACAAATGAAGCACGTGACAGCGTACCGCGTGTAATGATCACTAAAGTACCAAGTAGACACCAACCAAGTGTCATTTAGCATCTCCTTCCAGTTCAGTAATGTGTGATAGGGTAAGTAACATTGATAGTTTTACCGTGGCATGCACACAGCACCTCGAAGTCTGATGACGTGATAAAGTCACTGTCTACCTCATGTCAACTGTTCAATAAATAATATGAGTATCGTCTACTAGGTGTTTGCTCGAATGTGACATCGTAATGGCATAAATGGCTGGACTAGTGAGCCTGTGTGAAACTGAACAGCACGAAGCTGAAGTACATCACATATTTGACATATTAGATTTAATGTTATTTTGTATTGCCAGCACCAGATTATTAAAAGAAAGGTAGTCAACATGGCTGATTTTGCCTTATGACTTATGATTGGTTCCTTGAGGGTGTGTTTAATCATACAATATTTGCCTGCAATATGTAACTGGTGCTATTAAGTGCAAAATAAATGTCTGATTTGGGCGGATAACCGATTTGTCAGGGTTTACTTGTCCTGTTGTGCGTTACACATGACTCAAGTAACGATAATCTTGAATATGCACTGCGGTGAATATGCACTGCGGTGACTGTAACCCTACATACGGCTAGTTGTCGTATCCAGGGCTCCTTATCTATTGGCAAGCATCATGAATAATGATACACTGGCGTTGGCGTAGTTCTTAAGTTTCGTGGTTTCGAGCAGTTTACCGTTCACATTCTAAGTCTGTATTACTGCAAAGAGCTTAAAATATAATATATCAATATTAGCTGTCATATGTTGGTTCTAACAGCATACAGCATTACTCAATCGGTGCCAAGTGGTTCTGCTTACAATATGTCAATTATCGATGTCAGACCTAACAGTCTCACCCACTGTCCTCGTCTCGCTTAGGATAACCATTCCATGCGCCTTGTTTTTATAAATTCCGAATCAATTCTTACAAACCTCAATCTATTTCACAACCAAATACGATTTTATCTCAGTATGACATTCTTCAGCTTGCAAGAGTTAGAATGCACGTTGCTGCAGAAGAGGCATCATTTTATGTCAAAACGTGCTGTACCACTATATTCAAATAAACGTAATGAACTGTTGAGGTGATGTCTGGTGAAGTAACTTCATAGCCTCTATTGATCTTAAGTTGCAATCCGGATTAGTGTATGTAGTCGGCTTCCATATAAATCTTGTTTTGACCATTGAGAGGCAGATTTCCTTCACATCAGATCACATTTAAATATAGCTTAATATCGTCCATTCCCCAAAAGAGGGCATATGGACGAATCCAACCGCACCTTACATTTGAACCGATACCAACAAATGCTGACATGAGCCTTAAAGCCTGTGTTCGACTTATTCAATTACTGTATAATGATTTAATATATACGTCGTATTAAGCGGTGCTAATACATGATGGACTGCATGTCTCATAGACTCACATAAGTCAATTACTAGGCACCCCATACAACGGCTAGGCATAGTTCTTGTTTAATGTAATGCTTATCCTACTCCAAGTAAGCCGGCGTCTGATGCTCCTGATGTATCACAAATATGTGTTTCCAAAAACGAGACAGCTTGAGGGTTACTTAGAATAATGAAACGAGATCATAACATCTCTTTTACTTATAAATTTACTGCAGAATCGGTTCACTAGTGATATACCTGACTGTTTGCGCTCGCTGATATTGAAAATGTTAAACTTTTAAACGTTCGCGTTTGCTCATTATTCACTAAAGATTTTATTCTAACGAAATGATAAAATTATAAGCACCACAGAGTATTATATGAAGTAAATGACGAATGTGCCAGAGAATTGTGCAATTAGATGAATTTCAAATCAAATGGTCGTGTCCTGGCCGTTCACAGCTTCAGAACATTTTCAGCCGACAGCTTCTCATAAGCGTTGCAGAGCGTGATTGGTCGATAAATGCACGTGTTCCCAAAAACGCGACATGATTTGACGATAATAAATTAGCCTAAATATATTAGGAGCAATATATGTAACATTTTAAGGCCAGGTATTTGCATTAAGTAACCGTAATACGTAGCCATGTGGATGGGCAGGCCAGAAATGAAATCTCATTTAGTAACAGAAATTATGTGCGTACAGTGAAAGCCATAGAGTGCTCACTTTACTGCGTACTTGGTTCTAAGCGGGATATAAAAGAACATTATGTTAGCCTTCCCTATTGTAAGGCCTATATCGGGAGAGAATATAGCCAATTAAAAGCGCAATATAATGAATTGCACCGGATTTGTATATGAAAGCAGATGAGTAGCTGAATTTTATTCCAAATTATTCTTTATAAATTGTATGCATATAATATTGCGATAAGGGAAATATGCTTTTCATGTTCCTCAAGGCTATTTGACCTTCGCTTTGACGATATATTGACACTATTAGTGATGTATTACGCTTAATAAATAGTTTATGCAAGGGGGAGGAATCAACAATATGTATCTACGTCTGACCACTAGGAGATCGTTTGAAATTGTCTGGCGTATGATCACGAAAACGTAATTTTATGTGGAATAATTTTAGCGTTTGAACATCAATAAACCTGAGCTGTATCACTTAACTGAAGCCATCGCTTGTCTTAATCTTTGCATTTAAATGGATTTGAAGGATAGTTAAGCCTTATAGAAAAGTTGTAACAATGTGCTTCAGTCAAGTTTGTAACCGACGTTTGATTGTTTCAAGACTGCAACAATGCAAAACTATCTGTCATTTTGCTTTCGTAGTTTCCACTAGAGAAGACACAGTCACTAATGCCCTCATCCCGTGCAGTTGTCCTTCCTTATTTTTTTACTGAAGTTTCCAGTTAAGGAGATAGTAGATCCTGTTAGGACACGGTTCACTCAAAGAAAACACACATCGCTTTACCAGTCAGAGGGAACCCTATCAGTTTTTTTTTTTGTTTAGGGGGAGGATGTGGTTAGTTTTGTTGATGGCCCTAACGCTTAAGGCCCTGGTAATATCCTCCCAATTGATGGCAGAATTATGTTTGTAGTTGTGCTTTTATGTTATAGACCTGAAAAAAGACAATGTATTTTGCGTTGCTTGATAAATCGCGAAGAAGAACATAATTTTGTTCGAGTTATGAGTAATTTCACTCTGTGAATGATGTGTTCTATATAAGTGTCCACAAATGTCAATCGCGTGAATACGTGGTTAAATTGCCTCATCTCCTGCGGCAACGTCAAATGTCATGTAGACAATAATATATTATAAATAACATCGCATTGGCGTTTTAAATGCTAGCAGCGTAGTCGGTAGTTAAAGTGCATAATCAAATATGTCGGGTTACCGAATGGCGAAAGAACCCAGTTCTAATGAAAAACTTATTTTCGGAATGCACGAAATACGGTCCAGCTAGTTTTAATTGCACGACTGAGTGTAATTTTCTGAAAAATGGCATTGCAATTAAATCAGATTGTGCAACATGAAGCATACATGTGCGGATGCGACAAAACTAAATTGAGTGCAACTATGTTGAACTGTGAGTCGTAATTTCACTGGTGTTTCAAACATTAAAAAACCCATCCGTATATTCCTGAATCAGACTGCGGCATAACACACACCTGGTACAGAAGGAATTCCAGCCTCTCTCAGATAGTTTAGCAAGGTATATAACGTATGTCAACCATTTTCTTGCTGTATCATTTTGGTAATTTCACACAACAGCCGTTCAAAGGTAAATATTCGGTTTGCTAACTCTCTCTGTCCAGCTTTTCAACACTTCCAACATTGTGGGACCATGTGGTCCGATGTTTTTTTATATACCGATATTGAGTCGCATTGAAGTGTGTTCTAATTCAAGAAGGGCATGCGACGTATATCATAAAGACTGCTACAATTATAAATAATACCATCAATTGCACGGCATCTCACGAGACATCATTTGCCAGTACTGAGAAAGCGTAAAAGTTCAAGGTAAAAATTGAGTAACTATTATAGGGGCATAAAGTGACCGGAAGATCATTGTGCTTAGCTAGTTAATGAAACTGAACGACTGTATGTTGATGTGTTTGCGTAAAAACATATCAGAATACCAAAGCAACCTTCAACTGATATCATAATCTGATTATTTACACACTTGATCACCGAATTAGATGTATCTCAGGGCCTCTCATCCACTCGCTGCAAACTCGTTATTGGCTTAGAAGCGAACTGAGCGTCCAAACTTCCGAGGCGTTCCACAACAAGGAACATGCCGAGCGTACTTTCAGGAATGTCGACGACGCTATGTGCGAGTACTGCATGATTACAGGCAAATCCGTCGGCCCACTGGAGCACGAGCCTCAGCTTTTAGACTTCTAAACGGTTGGCTAAACGGGAATTGAGGTGACGTTCATTATCCTGGTTATGGCCGCGACTGGCCTGGTCGCCAAAAGGCTGGCTAAGTAAGTTAGATAACAATGGATCGCAAGACTCGTCGCAAACCATATACTATTGTCCTAAAGGCTATCGGTAGGGCATTACTGCAATCTAGAATCTTGCTGCAGCTGAGAGGGTTCCCGAGGAAGCAAGCAAGTTATATGGCAGATTTAACTGCCAGTCCCGAAGCATATTCTACGATCAAAGTTTGTCTTGGCATAATGAGGCTCGCCAAGCTGATCTCCTGTTTCTCCCTCATGATGGCTTGAAACGGTGGATGCCAGTATTCCCTCACAGTAGTGGACGTGGCCTAACGCTACAAAGCGGCACAGCCATTGACTACTACAGAGACTAAAACCGTTGATGGCGCACTTGAAAGAAATTCTAGCGAGAACCACTATATTGGCCTCAACTGCTTCAGGTCAATCCGGTAGACAGGGCTGTTGTGCAATGCTTTCACCACATTCTTGCTGAGAGGCTCTTTGGATACCACCATGCCGTGGAGCCAAAACTTCCATCTGGGGTGCAATCAACCAAGTGGTTTTTCTCGGCTGCAAGCTGTTATCTCTGCAATAAACAATTAGGTGACCTGCTTGACCGGAAAAACCCTAAGACGCTATCAAGGCAAAAGCAGCTGCCAGGGCGTTTGGCAGGGCTTGAAGAGACAAATCGTTCCTCTGGTGTTGTGTTTGCCATCTCTGCCAGCCAGGTAAGCTGGAGAAGTAAGGCTGACCCCATTGCCCCTATGTCTGGGCCATGTCATTACATATATCACCACAAATGAAGCAGTGACAGCGTACCATGTGTAAGGATCACTAAGGTACCAAGTAGACACCAACCATGTGTCATTTAGCATCTCCTTCCAGTTCAGTATGTGTGATGGGGTAAGTAACATTGATGGTTTCACATTGGCATGCACACAGCCCTTTCTCCAGATATCCGTAAAGGTCATCAATGATCCATTAGGGATGGAGCGGATACAAATATGACCGTCATGTTTTCTTTAAGTCTCGCCCATGCCTGCTTCTACTTGGCACCATTAATAAACTCACGGGGCCGAGCAGAAACATTGTACAACTTAACGTCATCCGGTGGCATGCTGGGACAAGAATAAAGAAGGATGAAAGACCGCCTATTTAACGTTTTCTATTGGTTTAAGTCACGCATACATGACTATAATTATAGGTAATGGTAATATTGGGGTTAACGTCACTTTCAACAACGAAGTGATATTGCGACGGTGATGAATAAGCATGATTTTGATGCTTGAACAGCTCCCCTCATGTGGCAGCGCCCACTTAGACAGCTCCGATTAAGTGCCAATTCCCACATGGCACAAACCCGTGGCCCAGACCGGAAAGCAAAATCTACGCCACTTGGATGAAGGTCCGGTACGGTATATTGAGCTACCAGGTCGGGTGCATCCCCTTTCAGTAAAGGGACCGCCATTTAACATGGTCATCCGAGTCGGGGTGAACCAGTGAGGTTTTTACACCTTAGCATCGAACTTACAATCTATGGGCCCAACGGCGACGCAGTTTACCAATACGCCACAGGAACCGGATGTGCCCATAATGATATGGTCCGATTAGGAGCTATCGGAATAAATTAGATATCACACAAAAATTCAATATCGACCAATGCCATATCATTTACAGTGATATAAGAATCTTTGAAAATCCTTTGTTTTACCATTTTGTTTCAAGTTCTGTGCTGCAGCACTGTATAGATAAGCCGTTGGGCAATAATCTTCAGCCCTGGGTAAAGTGCCGGATAACAGCAGCAATAGCAGGACATAAACTGCATTAATGCGCAATATGCGTTTTGTGATTCAATATCTGCATTGGATGAATCTGTTCCAAGTATTCGTAATGTAATATCGCTTATGTATCTGACGCAGTTTTACATCTCGGATATTGCAGAAACCCTATATGCCATGGCACCTAATCCAATAGAATACTTATTTTGTGCAGATGACGATATCCGAAAACTAGGCAATGTTTTTGTCATTGAGGTGCAATAGCTGTTATCCAATTCCTAATTTGATATCATTGTTATTTCACATTTTTCGCAAACGTACACCGATAAGCAAGATTCAATTCGTGTGGCATCGAAAATACGTATATATTTACAAACACACACATATATATATATATATATATATATATATATATATATATATATATATATATATATATATATATATATATATATATATATATATATATATATATATATATATATCTATATGTATTTATATATATATGTATATAATATATATATATATATTCATATAAATATACAACATCATACATATATATATATGTATGTATATAAAGGTATATATATATATATGTATATATATATACATATATATACACACACACACACATATATATATATATATATATATATATATATATATATATATATATATATATTTATATATATATATATATATATTTATATATAGATATTATGGGTGTGTTGCCTTTCGACAAAAGCTGTTCATACCGATGCATTCGGTTGTGTGAGTGGACTTTGTGTTGAGTATCGAATTGATAACAAAACTACCCTTCCTCATAAAGTACCCTCTCAGTCATCAGTTGATGGAATAACCTATTCTCCACCACTTGTCGTATCGTGATCTGTGGGTGGAGATGCACACGATACGCACTTGTGATAGTGAAGACTCGAACTCTCAGTGTAGGGTTTATAAGAACTTGAACCTAATTAGCTTCAACTTTCGAATTTTTGATTTAACTTAGCCTGAATTTCTTAGAGGGATGTGTTTAGATCGGAGGTGAGGAGAGAACTGATTTTTTATATGTAAAGTACTTCACTCAACGACTGAGGCACGCCATCCCAATTCGCATGGGACATGCAGAAGCCAGGGCTTAGAGGGTTTGGGCTTTCGGGCATTGCCTGGGCAGGATTGCCATGTGGCTCTGTAATATGGGGTATGTTTGAGGAGAGGGGAGTAGTGCAGGGGACATGTAGGTCACTCGTGGATCTGGGAAGCTAGGGTTTATAATTAATATCAGCTGCCGGGATTACACCATCAACTGATAACAGAGAGGGTACGTTATGATGAAGGGTAGGTTTGTTATCAATTTGGCACTTAGCATATGATATGCATAAATGAAACCACTATGCCGCCCAATGTAACGTCAGTGTCTTTTTATGAGTGCAATAATTCTAAACTGATAATTTTAAATGGCTATTGTCGACATTACCTGCGTTTTAAAGGCGACAATCAACCACATGCATTCGCGTGTTGTCATATAGCCTCTTTGTGTTAGCCATAGCACTTGCTACATGAATAAGCTCAATTCAAAGAGCGTATCTGTTTGTGGGGGGGGTTAATTTTTATCTTGTTGCGATAATTGATCGGTGATTGTACCTTATCAAACGGTTCTTAATGTGATCACGTGCTTATATTGTTTATGGCAAATCAAACTTTTGTGATATAGCCAATACAGTTGCAACCGTGTTGCAGATCTTGTGAGGCGTCGGATTATAAGACACATATATTCTACATAACCACTTGGCATTGACAGACGTTGCATGATAGATATTTAAAGTCAGCATATAACCTAGTGCATGACCTCATATTGACGTTGCGCATGATGAATTCTTCATTTAAACTCGCACAGAAGCTTTCAGTAAGGCCTAATTTGCTTCTCACTTCTTATATATATATATATATATATATATATATATATATATATATATATATATATATATATATATATATATATATATATATATATATATATATATATATATATATATATATATATACTATATATACAAATTACGGCCTATGATATATATATATATATATATCATATCATATATATATATATATATATATATATATATATATATATATATATATATATATATATATATGTGTGTGTGGGTGTTTCCCTTCACTCAATATATTTTGCCTATTTTGTTTTGGTATATCTTCATCTGCACAATATATGCAATAGTCAATTTGGTTAGGTGCCATGGCTTATAGGGGTTTCTTCGATATCCGAGAACTGCGTCCGATAAATAAGCAATATAACATTACGAATACTCGGAATTGCTTCATTCTATATAGATATTAAATCACAAAACGCATATTGCGCATGAATGCAGTTTGTGTGCTGCTAATGCTGCTGTTATCCGGCAAAAGCTTAACTTGACAGTATTGCAGCACAGAAATTGGTAAAACAAAATGGTAAAACAAAATATTTTCAAAGATACTTATATCTCTGTAAATTATATGGCATTCTGCAGTATGGAATTTGTGTGTGAAATCAAATTTATTCCGATAGCGCTTGTTTGGACCACATGGTTACGATAATAGCCGGTTCCTGTGGAACAGTGGTAAGCTGCATCGCCGTTTAACCCACAAGTTGTAAGTTCGATACCAAGTTGTGAAAACCTCACTGGTTCACCATGACTCGGATGACCGAGGGAAATGCCGGTCCCATCTCTTAAAAGGGATTCACACGACCCGGTAGCCCAATAGTACGGTTCTGGACATACGCCTCAAGGGCGTGGGTTTTGCTACCCGGTCTGGGTAACGGGTTTGTGCCAAGTGGGAATTGGCACTTAATCGGAGCTGTCTAGGCATCACAATCATCCTCAATTATCACCGTCGCGATATCACCTCGTTGTTGAGAGTGACGCTAAACCCCAATATTACCATTACCTATAATTATGGTCATGAATACGTGACCTACACCACTGGAAAACGTCAAATAGGCGGTCTTTCATCCGGCTTTATCTCGTGTCCCCGCATTCGGCTTTACACGTGGACTTTGATGCGTTCAGACCGGATGAAAATGTACAATGTGTCTGCTTGGCCCCGTGAGCTTATTGATGGTGACAAGTAGAAGCATGGTACTTTGCATAACCCATTTATTAAGCGTTATTTAGTACTACAAGTGTCACCATCTCGTCAAAGCGCGGGTCAAATAGCATTTAGCTGCCAAAAAACCCATCTCACTCGATTTATTTCTCTAAGACCTACTGATATATGTAATCATAACAGTTGCTGAACTAGTGCGGGTAGAAATCAGTCTTCCTCCACCATCTATTGCCTAGTGCGCAGCCCGAGGACCGTGATTTACGAGCCCGGGTCTTGTTCAAAAGGGCTCTAAAAGTTATCATTACCGGGCTGATCAAATAAAATTTGGTATCGTCAAATCATGTCGCGTCTTCGGAACACGTGTATTTATCGACCAATCACGCTGAGCTACGCATATCAGGAGCTGTGGACTGAAAGGTCTCTCAGTGGCCCTGTACGATTTCTAACATTTAATGTTAGCGTATTGTGCCTTTGATCTTACAAGAATGATCCTTGGGGCACGGTGGAATTATGCTCTGAGAAAGAGTGTCGCATATTTATCCTATGATTGAATTGGCGGCAAATTTGAATTATGGCTTCCACTGGTTTTTCATTTTTACAGTAGCTCAGTTTCTTGGATGCGAAATGCAGTAATTTACGCTAGCAGCTACCTAACTACATATATCTGGACTTCCTCTCACGGCCATTCATGTACACCACTGGGTGATCGCCTCTACAGAGTGACCTAACATTGGGAATAGCAAAGACCAGAAGACACCATTGCCAATCTACCTTGGCATCATGCTCGTGCAGAGGATAGTATACATATGTCAAGGCGATCCTTGATTCTGTGGTGTATTGTGTTTTCAATTGAATACTACTATGGAAGACAGTATTTGCTTTTTAGTAGAGTAGGGATTGCTGTGGATTGATTAATACAACATGTGGACATGGGAACATAAAATATATATTTTCCACATTCCCTTACCCATGACCATGCTCATGCAAGTAGTCTTAATATTATGATTTATTCAGAATGGGTGAAACTGTGAACGGCCCGGACACGTCCATTTGATATGAAATTCATCTGATTGCAGCTATCAGGCAATATCAAAATCGTTTGTATTGTCTCTAGGCAATTTATCTTTGCTTTCTATCCTCAACTCGAGAGGAAAGTAACCAATCTACGATCCCCCATATTTGCATAGTACGCAATCACCCCACTTGCTAATGTCATTCAGAGCACCACAAGTATCCACGTTGAATTGATTACAGTTTTATTTTCCAATTGCAGTTGTCATTTTTAGTGAGTTTATATATCTCTTTTACTTGCAATTTGTGAATCATTGTCTCCATTCACTTATACACTAAGGTGCGTCAGGTATAAGGCAGTCATAGTTTAAGCAGCCACACGGACAGCATGAATACCAATGATCCAGATTTGACTGCATGATTAACTACCAATGTTATTGATGGGAAAAAATAATTACTTCCTATAACTAACAAGTTTCCTTCATTAAAATAGCTTCCTGTATCGGATCAGGTTAGGTTCGAACATATCTGGTTGGACTTATGTTTGATCAAAAGGTTACCTGCATGTTCCGGAATCGAATAACATTGATCTTTTCCCTAGAAACATTCTGAATATCATACTTTCGGGTACATTGTAATGCAACAATCAGTGAAACATGTAGGTGAACCTACTGCACTTTTCTACGCTTACTCCAATCACATACAAATGCTGCGATTACATATGCTAAGTACCATACCACATGTCTCTTTTTATATTTGATGAATATATTCCTATGGCCATGCGTGGAAGTTATAGGTGACAATGAAATAACATTGTATCTGCTAGGGTGACAGATAAATCTAACCCGAATCTAATTGTAGTGTACTGCAGTATCATATATATAACAGCAGGATGAAGGCACCGCATCTCACTACGCTCACGGATTTTTCGCTTTGTGCATTGGCAAGGTCTGATACTCATTTGGCAAATTTCCTTTCAAATCTTAAGCGGTATAAATCAATGCCCTACCTATCTCACCAAATAATATATAAACTCTTTTCCAAATCACTCCCAGATCTAAGACACCTTGACATTCACCCAACGATATTTAGCGTGTTGCGTAATAGAGCCATATAACCGCGTAGCTTACTGTAAGCCACTTCATTTTTCCACCGACACGACCAGAATGTAGGCGAACATAATATCAAAATCTTCTACGCAGAGAGTGGATTTAAAGCCAATAAAGTATCACAAGTGTTATTGCGGAAGCATATTCAGGTTGCCACAAAAACCCCAATAAACATGCATATTCAAGTAGGCTTCATGTTATGTTTATGATAAGCCTGATTCATAAACTCAGAGGGTGGTAGAAAAATTCACCTGTGTTTGTAACGATCGAGAATACTCTCCAGCGCGTGCAAAATATTTGCTGCAAAGTGCAAAAACAGAACACATCTTAAGCGGTTTGACAATCTTCATTCTTCTGGTTCCCCGGAAAATGCTGTCATTGCACTATATTTTGCCACATTCGCAAACTCATTTACCAAGTATTCATTTAAGCTTGAATAACTCGAATAGCAAACTATCCCGATTGCGTTCTCTTGCACATATTTCGTTAACGTCATCTAATGAGCTGTGGTGCTTATAATTTTTGTTTACTTTTCAATTATCATTTCGTTAGAATAATATCTTCTCGTGAAAAAGGCATTTTATCTTAACATAAGCAAAACACTCAATAATAGGGTCAGCTCTAACTAGAATTGAGATGGTATCAAACGGTAGGAATAAAACATGTCAATATCAACGCATGCATACAGATAAGGGGCATTTTCTTTCATTTTGCGCAATGTAACTGACGTTAATATATGATTATGACCCCTCTGCAACTGCATAGCAAATAATGAGCAAACGCGAACGTTTAAAAGTTTTGCATTTTCAATTTAAGTGAGTGCAAACAGACGAGTGAACCGATTCTGCAGTAAATTGATAAGTTAAAATGATGTCATGAACTCGTTTTATTATTCTAAGTAGCCATCAAGCTGTCTCGGTTTTGGAAACACATATTTGTAATATATCAGAGGCATTCGGACGCCGGTTCGCTTAGAGTAGCATTATCATTGCACTAAACGAGAATTATGCCCAGCCGGTATATGGGCCGCCTAGTGATTGACTAAGTTGATTCTATAAGACATGCAGTCCATCATGTATTACCACCGAGTAATGCGACACATATATTAAAACATTATACTGTAATTGAATAAGTCGATTTCAGACTTTAAGGCTAATGTCAGCGTTTGTCGGTATCGGTTCAAATGTAAGGTGCGGTTCGATTCGTCCATATGCCCCCTTCGGGGTAATGGACGATATTAAGCTATATTTAAATGTGATCTGATGTGAAGGAAATCTGCCTCTTAATGGTCAAAACAAGATTTATATGGGAGCCGACTTCATACACTTTTTTGATTGCAAAATGAGGCGATAAAGTCACTTCACCAGATATCACTTCACCAGTTCATTACGTCGATTTGAATATAGTGGTACAGCAACGTGCATTCTAACTCTTGCAAGATGAAGAATGTCATAGTGAGATAAAATCGTATCTTGTTGTGATATAGATTGATGTTTGTAAGCATTGCTTCGTAATTTATAACATTTAATTTAACGCATGATAAATCCTTCTAGTGATCAGACCTGATAGTGCAATCGTTCAGTAAGTTATTCCAAATGATAATATATCATTACCACATGCCTGTTATTCCGTTGATATAGTTGCTACGTAATTATGAATGAGAATTATTCGTCTCATTAACTAAATACTAATGCTGCAACTGGGCGCATGCCATGGTTATCCAATGAGACACGGGAACATTGGGTGAGACTGACAGATAATAATCTGACTGACTGATATATTATATCTTAAGCTCTTTGCAGCAATACAGACCTAGAATAGAAATGGCAAACTACTCGAAATCACGAAGCTTAGGAAGTACGCCCGCGTGATTGTATCATTATCAATGATGCTGCCCAATAGACAGGGAGCCAAGGATACGGCAAGTAGCCGTCTGTATGACTACATTCAACACCACAGTGCATATTCTAGATTATTATTACTTGGGACATGTGTGATGTTGCGCACAACAGTGCACGTAAACCCTGGAACAAAGGAAAAACAGCCGTTGCATTTCATGGGCTATACGCCCAGATCTGACAGTTATTTTGCACTAAATAGTATTAGGAAAATGATGCAGGCAAATGATGTATGATTAAACACGCCCTGAAAGAGCCAGTCATCAGTCGTGCCATGAGAAAATGAGCCATATTGACTACCTTATTTTTAATAATATGGTCTGGGTAATAGAAAATATCTCCCTTATTAAATCTAATGTATCAAATAAGTGACGTTCTTTAACTTCGTGCTGTTCAGTTTCACCCAGACTCGCCATTCCTACCATTCCTACCATAACGACATCACATTCGAGCAAACAACTAGTAGACGATACTCAAATTATTCATTGTACAGTTGACATCATGTGGCGACTGACTCTATATTTTTATTGGACATCGAGGTGCGGCTGGGTATCCATTCGACCGGATATCAACGAGCTCAATTCAGTGTTCACATGCGCACCTGACTCTGCATTGATGCAGCATCATAATATTGTACCACTCAGAGCGTCAACTTGCACGTTAAGCATCATAACGTAACGCGGACGATAACAGTGATGCTTTAGTTTCCTCAATGTAAATATTGATTGGATTAAATGGGCGTAGTGTTAGGTTGATACAAGAGGCGAAGGAAATTTTAACGTATGTATGATAAGCATATTTTGGTGATCAAACATCAATATGATCAACAGTAATATTGCCGAGGACATAGGGCGGCTGCAGAACGAAGCTTTGTAAGCTATATCTGATCGTATGTATGCCCCAATTCATCACATATGTGTTGGTATATAAATATAGAAGTTGTTGTGATGAATGAGTAGACCATAATGATATACTTTCTCTTCACATGACCTATGGAGGGTAACAGAGAACAACCGGTCAAGACGATTGAATAAATCGCAAAACTATCTATTGATGTTATTAGTATTATACTATAGCCACAAACCAGCTGGATGCGTTTACAAATGACCAAGATTTTTGTAACATTCTGGGCCGGATGGCGCTTATTAACTTTTGAACCCATCAACACATAACTGGGAACTTACGGACCAAACATTCGTCATGTGCCGGTCACCCTTCACGGAACGATATTGGGTGGCCATCTTCGTACATCTCTGTTATTATTATCAAGTGCCTTCAGTGATGTTTCTTAGGAACATAACTAGGTCATGACAACAATCGAACGAACTTAGACCTGAATTACTCCATGTGAATTTGATAATAACCTGTTCATCACTGGGTATGCTCTCATGCTTCAAAATCAATAATGGGGCAGAATTTTTTTTTGACTATGACCACTAATGCATATTAAGCGCGCTATATATCACCAAAACTTCAGTTACATAACGACGTATTCAGGGCACTTATGCTTAAAAAAATACACATCCACCACTATTTCTCCTGTTATTTGGGTTTTAAACTGTTCCCAATTTAATTGTTATCGTGTTATCGTATACGACGAAACAAATTGTGAATTGATGGTATGAAATTAGGCTTCATGTTTGACAAAACAATATGCTATCTTTGGCGAGCAAGCTTTAAATACATCTACTTGATAATTGTATCTATTAGAGACCGCCCACTACCCAAAGCATAGGATGTTCTACAATGCGTTTTTGGGCACTTCCGTTGGGATGTTGCATCTTTTGCAAGCAACAAATTGGTGTTTTAGGTGACTTATATACAGCTATAGACAAAACATGCTTGGTTGTTTTTAATGCAAATACTGTCACTACGGCTGTTCGGTTAGATCCTCATTAGTTTATGATGACGCAGCGCCGATTATTATCAGCAGCAGCTGCTGGCCAATGCTATTTTCATTACCACTTGTATGGTCAAAAGGTGGAAAGGAGCTTTCAATCGGAAATATTTTCAGGTTTCAACGAAATATTCTACAATCAAATGTCGAACATAGTTATCTATCTAATAGAAAATAGTTATTTTGTACGGCTGCGGAAGATGCTCCTGTAGTGATTATATTTTTTGGTGATTTGAACGTTTTTCAGTTTGCAATTACATCGAACATAGTTATCAAATACAGCAGTGGTACGGATTATATTTGATTTGAACCTTTTGCGCATATTGGTGAATGAATAAGAACACCATAATGTCATATAATGTCTGTGTTTGGCATCAGAGAAAAACCGGTCAAGACGATGGAATAACTAGTCGCAAAACGAATGCTTAATTATAACCCACGCACGACGGGCGCCTCCCAAAAAGGAATTATTCAGTTTATAAAAAAATGGTCATATGCGACAGATTAAAACCATGACTTTCAAATTCTGGTCATCATAGAGACTGGCGAAGCGTTGCTGTTATGTGCCTCTGTAATGCACAATTCAAATGTAATCACTTATTCATAGCCCATGTGCATCAAGATGAGCAATGACCTGAATACAGCATGCATTTCTGATGGTAAAGATTAGTGATGTTCAGCATTACTGTACCTCGAAACTGCCGTTTTCTACCGCACACCTTGAACATATAGTTCCATGTCCACATAACATCAAGGCACCTTTTCTTTCAAAATGCGTAAACATATTTTGGTTTGACCGTCTTAATATGATAGTCTGGTAATAATAACGTACAAGGATAATCTTTTACGAATGATTTCTTTGAATTTTAAATATTTTGGCGAAATCAAATCATAACAGCTAACCTTTTGTTGACTTTACCCGATAACCTCAATATCGACCCTAGAACCATACATCATTGCGTTTCTGTAATGGCAATGGTATTATCATAAGTATAGGATTAATTGTAGCGATACCTAGAAAAATTCTATACAAGTACCTCTAAATGACTTCGCAGATCGATGGGAAGTTCATATTTATCACAGAAACATTACAGAAGGTAGCTGTCTCATTGCAGCTTTGTGATAAATTTATAGCTGTAAGCAACAATAATTATATCGCTTTGAAACCGTCTATATAGACATATAACTGGTAGGATAATGTTTGGTTATGTAAACATAACCGGCGGTTGAGTACAAGGCATACAATTACTTTGATTTACTGCCGTTATTTGAGAATAATGATCTGAGGTAAGGTAGGCAATCACAAAAAGCCAACACCACTGAACAAGGGTTAAAAATAAGTCATTAAAGTGCAAGTAACGTCTATTTTCGAATCCCTAATCAAAGTGGAATAAGGTGTATTTCAGCCTGTGAAAGACGTTTCCGACAATATTTTCGTCCATAGATGTCGTTTTGTGTGTTTTTTTTCAATATTTCCATCGATTTTTCGGACCGTTTTGGCATATGCGCAAAAAACGACGGCCATTGGCTCCTGAGTTTGTGACGTCATATGTCACCGTCCAGCCGGATAGCGCAGTCATTTCCTCGTTTGTTTACATGGGAACTGTGGTAGGTGTGAGCATAATCGTATTTTATACCGTCATCATGTACATCATATACCGCAACGAATCACATCATTTAATGTGGCATGGAGTACTTGTTCGCCTAGAATACATTAAATTGTGATAAACTTCTATTATGTTGGGTGAAAACGTCAACCAAAGGGGACCGAGCGATAATACAGGCAGTACTGGAACAGAGGTCTGCACCTCGATTTCAGGCCCGTTTAATGGTTATCAATGATTGATTCACCATTTGCCTGTCCTGTTACGGAGAATATCTTTTCTTGTGCTTTTATTTGATTTAATCGCAAATGAAAACTGATACTACATTAAATGGGGATTTCACTCGATATTTCGTTTTTGCTATAAATTGAATAAAATTTCAATAATTTATATTCTCCTTGACAACAGAAAATATCAATTTTATTTTAAATATTGGCTCTGGTTTTGGGAACCGAGACCTATCAGGGATAAGCTGTTACAATTGAATATACCTCTCCAGTGAATTGTACAGGATCCAAGTTCAGTGACATGTTTATGACTACATATATCATAGGCCTTTAAAGAGTTCAAGGCCTTACACTAGTTCTTTGAATTACCTGGGGTACCAACCTCAATAATACATACTTTATCTTGTCCTTATTAGTTTTATATTTATTACTTACACCTAGTACAGTGCATAACTGCCATTATGCTTTGCTTTTATTATATGTCAAGGGAGCAAAATGTCCTCATCGTCCTCATATACAGACAACTCCGGAAGCGATGAGCTTGATTACAGCAGAAGAAGAACTAAAGAAGAGGAACTAGGAACCTAAGGGGGGCATACAGACATGCAGATTTGAACCTCCAGCTAAGACAAGGCCTGCAAATTCTCCTCAAAAAGAAGAGGACTTGAGCCGACTGGGTAACAGCACTTGGTATTGGCACATTTTAGTCCAAACAATCTTTGCAGATATTTTTCTCTTTACTTTACAGTTGTCCTTAAGTCTTGCTTCAAGTCATCTTCTTATTCATGTTTTATGTCAATTTTTTGTTTGCTGAAAAGCTAGTTATTCATTGTAATTATGTTCTGTACTAGGTGCTCATTTGGGCCAATTCCTGCGTCCCTCGACACTAGAAACAGCATATATTGCTTATATCCAGAGGTACAAGAAGAAAGTTACTACTCAGCATAAGTGAATATACTTAAAAATGGTCTGGTTCAGATGATAACTGATGAAAAATATTCATGTACTCTTTTTATTGCCGGTTATTCCGATTCACTGCATATCGGCAGTTGGTACGGTGGTGATGGAGTAATCTAGGCAGACATCATAGAGTGCCACTCCCAGCTTGTTCTGTACTTAAAATTAGAGATGATTTCCCAAGGGTGAATCAGTTTATGTTGGTTTCAAACTGCCAGCATTACAATAATAAAGGGACAAAAAAGCATTATGTGTCTTATTCTGTTATTTACATTCAGCTATGATGATACTACATGCTGATGACAACCAGCAACAAAATTCAGTTAAGGCCAGTCCACCTAATTTATTATACCATATGCATAAAATGATAGGAAGCATCAATTCCAAAATCATGACATACCTGCAGGGCATCTTGTTCCTGTATCCTGTATCTCGTACAAAAGATATTTTATCACTCAAATAACAGTATGTTAATTGTCGTTTAATAATTTTTGCAGGATATTTTATATATCCTGTGCCATTGCACATCAATCATCATGATTAAATTTCGCGGGCACATTATACAAATAATGCTTATGCAATTCTGCTCACAAATACCAACAATGTCTGGTTCTTATTCAATAGAAATGGCAAAATATATACACCAGTCCAACATATATATTTACAAAATTAATTCTCAGCAAGCCACAAAGAGGAATCATATAACAGTGTTTGAGTTTCACCACAGCTTAGCTTACCTTAGACCCATTTAACATTCAAATTAAGTCATAAAGCCATACACATGCTGGATGATTTGAAAATAAAAATGGTTAATATTGTTGTTTAACATCACTTTCAACATCAGAGGTCATATTGTGGCGGTTACCTCACCAATGATGTTTAAGATGATAGGTCCACAACTGTGGTCTAGCAGGGTGGGTGTTTGTCTAGTTTCCCAAATGTGGCAAGTTCAAATCCCACTGTGTGCTATGCACGGTGGTGCCATTTGGGCGATAGGATCTTAAACTCCAATGTTTGTTCGTCATCTTACACCACCAGTTTGAAATGACCTTTGATGTTCAAAGTGAATTTTAACCCCAATATTTACCATTTATTTTGTAAGTATGATGATAAGAAATAGTTATGTCCTTGTGCACTTGTTAACAGATAGGTAAAATTAAATGTTACAAGCTTGACTTAGCTGAAGCCAAAGCTAAAAAATAAACAGAGCTTAGATATTACTTGTAAACAAGCAAATATCAATCGGCCAACCACCAATATAATGCCTAGGCCACCACCATCAACTCCATCACCACCCCTCCCCTACCCCATCACTACCACCACCATCATTCATCATCACCTTTAGATACCTTACTACATGACTCATCTAAAGAAGAAACCTCTCCATATGCTGCCTCTCAGCCTCCTCCTTGTCAGGGTAGTCATACATTTCAGCAAGTGCACCTGGTTCATTGGTCATCACGGATGTACTTATTGATACTCGTGTGCCTATCGGTGATGATGCAGTCCAACTGGAGTCCTTGGTCATCCAAACGAAATGACATGCTTCGTTTGAGGCCCTAGATGCGAATTATTGCAGTACTGGTACTCACATATTCGAACAATGATGATACAGACTGGAAGACATAAGGGTAAAGTTATATGAAGCAAATTTGACAGTAGGCCAGAACTGACTCACTGAGCACTGGGCATCGTCCGAGGATTGTTTAGGACAAGTGTAAGCTACTGTCAGGCTAGCATACATCTACATATTGCAGCCTAACGAGACAAATCTATATGTTATCTGTGAAACAGCCTTATAAAACTTGAGCCGCCCCACACTGATCACTACCGGCCATGTCAATTTTGTCAACGGGCAAGTGCAAATTCTGTTTTCAAAATCAGTACGGAAACATAACTAATGAATTCTAATTCGACTTTCATATTGGAAATGTAAGGATGAGTATACTTACAGATTCTCAAGAAACCATGGATACAAAAACGCTGATGAGTTTCTGTAAATAGCGATAAATTAGTACGACAGCTAGTTCGCGAATAGAAACGGCGTCCGTGGTAACATAGATCTTCTGGTGACATATGACGTCACAGCACCTTCGTTCATCTTCGGTGTGTGGTCGGGAAGTTCCGGAATGTGTTGTTTGTTTTTGCTTATTTCTTGTTTACTACGCGTCGGATCGAAAAAAGAACTGCGAATTATTGATCAGAAAATCGCGTTCTATAAGATCCCGAAAATTCATATTTTACCCATTACTTGCACTTTAAATAGGTTGGCAGACGCGATACCCGAGAACCAAGCTTGCAATAAAGTTTGCCAAAGTAAAAATCTAGGTGATATTTCAAAAAGCTATGTATTAGCAGACCTTCCCCAGTCCTAGATTCAAAGCCTGATCTACTTGCACTTTGAACTGAGATCAGTTACCGTTCTGTAACAGTAAGCGGGCTTGTGAACTGGTCTATTGTGTCTGACGATGAATGTATGCACTGTTTTTTTAAATCCGTGGTATATTTATCGGGCAGCTTAAAGCCAATTTCGTATTTGAAACAATCACGCAGTTAATGAGAACAACATCATTCTAGGGTTGCGCAAAATCACACAATATCAGTTCATGTTGCTGTCATGAAAAGCAATCGTAATTTTTGTAGATTACCTTAACGTACCAATTATACACCTAGCTAACGAATGGAATGCATGTATCACCCAACAACCATATGATGGGGGGGGGGGGCGGGGTTCTATACCCGCAGATATACGACCTTGGTGTTGAAACCTATGGGAAAACACCAATGTTTTTGTTCGATTCGTTTTATGCAACAAACTCTGATTACACTGACGAGGAAAAATATGCTATTTAACGCATATGATAACATATTTTATATTGCAACCTTCCCTTCAAGAGCACCTTCGCTATTAACACATTCGCAACCTAAAGTCGCTGTCCTTATAGGTGTCTTGTTTGACGAAATTCTTTGAATGTGTCGATCAAATTCTTCCACCATCGATGTTTATTACACTTGCATATATATATAATGAACATATATGAGTTAATGAACCCTTTAAGGTGCAGTGCCTACCTCCTGTAAGCTTATGACGCGGTCCATTTTTAATGATCAAAGAGCTACATTAAAGGTTTTAAGGATGAAGTGTTGTATTTGCAAAAAAGACAGATATGTCGTAGTCTAGTATACACCTGCTGTTAATATGACATTGTATATAACGCCATAATTCAAGCAGTATGGTATACCGCTGCTTGGTTTAATAAATCTGTTCACCCTGACCATGATATTCTACCGCTTTCCCTTGTTATGCCTACCTTTGCATTATTCAGGGCACACAAAAAGGAGCTCAACAAACTACTGGCATTCAATCACTTGAGTGGTTAGGCTAAGAATTCTACATAGTTGAAGACGATTTATCCGCTTTGTCGAAATATTATACACACACACATTCCATCAAAGTCATCACTCTGTTTACGTACCATGTAGTGTAATGGACAACAGCGCACAATATTATAGCGATGCGAATAGACGCATATCATTGTCACTAGATAACAAGGCTACGTTAACGATAATGATTCATCAGCCTATAGACTAGGTTGAACTGTCAACATACCAAGCACAATGCCCTTGCGTATTTTTAGCAATATTATATGATACTGTACACCAGACAATTCCCAAATGAAACCTTAGCAAATACAAGTGGCGTGGTGCCGAGAGTTCCACACGATTCGAATAAGTTTTTCTCATTATCTTCTCTCTTACCTGACGCATTGCAATGATCAATCTTCATCCATCCGAATGATTCAAGCACGATGCCGCATTTGTCAGTTGGACAGCGAAGCAGGAGATAAATTAGATAGAGTCGGCTTATTCACTGAGGCTTTTCCGCAGCATATCTATCGAGATTACAGTTACTTCTCTACAGTTATGTTTTGCTGCATAGACTATTCTTAGCAACCATCTTTCCATCAAGCATGGTGCAGATTATATAAAACAAATTGAATCAGATGTAACGCCATATTCAATTGCCCCAGATGTTTGGACACTGCTAAGGTTGCACCTACCCTTTGCCCTTTCATTCCACGGATGAAAGCTCCCCCCCCAGAAGCAAGGTAGAATGTGCAATAGTTCTGACGTTTATGTTTTGCGCTCATGGTCTTCTCGCCGGGCATTTAAAGGTATTAACATATGCTGCATTCAAGACCAAAATATTACACTGCAACATTACCCTGCCTTACCTGAAACCCTGATAAGGCTGAGAAGGAAGGGGATCAACAACGGGAAGCTCGTGCATAGAACGCATCATTGCTGAGCGTATGAAATGCATCGCCAAGTCGCGGTTTAGATGGTTTGCTAGACGCACGTGGAGCGAGGTTACATAAGTTAAATAATCGTACAAAGACTATGTACCAGGAGTATATGGACAGTATTACACTACGGAGCGTGGTGAAGATTTGGATATAATTGCTACAAAGTGTCTGCTAGCCAATAGAGGAAAAGCAGACCCCAAGAAAAATAAGTAAGTTCGCGGTTGGTATAGCAACGCCAAACATAACCAAGTGGGCATGATAATGTAGAGAACACACGACATACATATAAGGGGTTCAGAGAGAGAGGAGAGAGATGAGAGAGAGAGGAGAGAGATAGAGAGAGAGAGAGATAGAGAGAAGAGAGAGAGAGAGGATAGTATAGAGAGGGTATAGATATATAGACCAGATAGAAGGATAGAGATAGAGATATATAGAGATAGAATGAGATATATATATATTAGATATATATGGAAATATATATATATATTTATATATATTACTCATAAATGAATATATAGATATATTGTAGATATAAACTATAATAACTATATACATATATATATATATATCTATATATATATAGAGAGATAAGATATATATAGATATATACATATATATATATATATATAGATATATATATATATATTTATATATATATATTTGTACAAGTTTACCTGGATGTCATTTTGAACATTAAGGCAGAAAGGGTATATCTTAAGCTAACGTTTAACATTTTGTTCTAATGCAAATGTTTTGTCAGATACATTTGGATGAGTGAAATATGTTAGGAAAGGTGTCGACCTCGTGTTGCATATAAGATGTTTAAGTCAATGTGGTCGATTACGTTAATTTTGGAACAACAATCATACCAAGCGCTTTTGGTTAAATGACTTGCCACTTATTTTTGTCGGTTTACCGTTGACCTTCCATCGTAATCTCATACATTTTCAGTGAACCTACAAAGCACACTGTGTTGGTTTTAATGCCTGCTTTAAGCTTAGCTATAGAGTACACTTCATGCGTGACCAGGCATGTCACAATGCTTCTGTTACCACTAACAAAACATAACACAAGCTGAAAGTTATGGGCATATTGGGACAGGTTGCCGGCGGTCCATTACTTGTGTCATATGTCAGGCAGGTGTGCTAGGTATAACAAGTTGTGAGTTTTCCCGTTTCGTTGTTTAACGCAATTATTCGTTGTTATTACTACGGACACAGATGGCATTGCAAAATACAGATGAAGAATGAATGATCATGTAATAATGTATATCGCAAGAGCTAATATATTATTTCTATTTGTCAATGACTCAAACGAAAAAATACACTCATACTCATTATGAGACATTAGGATAAATAACGAATATTCATAGGGTTGGTTGTTGCCTTGTCGTACGCACGGTCATGTCAACTTATGTCGCTGGAAATAAGCTAATAGATGACATGCATAACACCGTCATCTGTGGATTCTGATCATTCAGATCATCACAAGAAGTGATATTCATATGTGTTCCAAACAAAAACAGCTAGATATTTATGCACGGTATCATCATTCTATTTCTCACAACACATGGTGCAAAACTCATCATGGACACTCAGTAATGTACCAAGGGTTTCTAACACGCATTGCACGCTACATTTATGCGCTATTTCTACATCATTTAACTTAAAGTGAGGTGCTTGTATTAACTGCATCTAGCTGGTTATGCTGTCATGATAGAAGTGGTAGAACAATTGCGCATCATTGGTCATTCTTGATCCAAATGACTCGAATGTCGAAACGATGGCTATAGCAGGCACATAATCAAACTTCAGTGCGTTACATAGAAAATGCGCAAACAATCCATTTGCCCATGCGTATCTCTTGGTAAA
>CM067343.1:20195373-20390373 GCA_034190875.2 Urechis unicinctus
GGCTTTAAGCTGCCCGATATATATACCACGGATTTAAAAAAACAGTGCATACATTCATCGTCAGACACAATAGACCAGTTCACAAGCCCGCTTACTGTTACAGAACGGTAACTGATCTCAGTTCAAAGTGCAAGTAGATCAGGCTTTGAATCTAGGACTGGGGAAGGTCTGCTAATACATAGCTTTTTGAAATATCACCTAGATTTTTACTTTGGCAAACTTTATTGCAAGCTTGGTTCTTGGGTATCGCGTCTGCCAACCTATTTAATGACTTATTTTTAACCCTTGTTCAGTGGTGTTGGCTTTTTGTGATTGCCTACCTTATCCCAAATCATTATTCTCAAATAACGGCAGTAAATCAAAGTAATTGTATGACTTGTACTCAACCGCTGGTTATGTTTACATAACCGAACATTATCCTACCAGTTATATGTCTATATAGACGGTTTCAAAGCGATATAATTATTGTTGCTTACAGCTATAAATTTATCACAAAGCTGCAATGAGACAGCTACCTTCTGTAATGTTTCTGTGATAAATATGAACTTCCCATCGATCTGCGAAGTCATTTAGAGGTACTTGTATAGAATTTTTCTAGGTATCCCTACAATTAATCCTATACTTATGATAATACCAGAGCCATTACAGAAACGCAAGGATGTATGGTTCTAGGGTCGATATTGAGGTTATCGGGTAAAGTCAACGAAATGTTAGCTGTTATGATTAGATTTCGCCAAAATATTTAAAATTCGAAGAAATCATTCGTAAAAGATTATCCTTGTACGTTATTAATACCAGACTATCATATTAAGATGGCCAAACCAAAATATGCTTATGCATTTTGAAAGAAAAGGTGCCTTGATGTTATGTGGACATGGAACTATATGTTCAAGGTGTGCGGTAGAAAACGGCAGTGTCGAGGTACAGTAATGCGAACATCACTAATCTTTACCATCAGAAATGCATGCTGTATTCACATCATTGCTCATATTGATGCAAATGGGTTATGAATAAGTGATTACATTTGAATTGTGCATTACAGAGGCACATAACAGCAACGCTTCGCCAGTCTCTATGATGACCAGAATTTGAAAGTCATAGTTTTAATCTGTCGTATATGACCATTTTTTTATAAACTGAATAATTCCTTTTTGGGAGGCGCCCGTCGTGCGTGGGTTATAATTAAGCATTCGTTTTGCGACTAGTTATTCCATCGTCTTGACTGGTTTTACTCTGATGCTGAACAAAGACATTATATGACATTATGGTGGTCTTATTCATTAACCAATTCAAAAGGTTTTACCCGTCTTCACGCTGTATGCGCGATGTAAGCACTAAAACTTTCAAATCAAATATAATCACTACCACTGTACAAAATAACTATTTCTGACAGATAACTGTGTTCGACAGATAATTCGCAAACCTGAAAAATTAGCCTTTCGATGCCATAAAGTGGTCACCAAAATGCATTGGCCAGCAGGTTTAATAATCGGCAAGGTATATAACAGGAGCATCTTCCGCAGCCGTATTATTTGCATTAAAACAACCAAGCATGTTTGTCTATAGCTGTATATAAGTCACCTAAAACTCCAATTTGTTGCTTGCAAAAGATGCAACATCCCAACGGAAGTGCCCAAAAACGCACTGTAGAACATCCTATGCTTTGGGTAGTGGGCGGTCTCTAATAGATACAATTATCAAGTAGATGTATTTAAAGCTTGCTCGCCAAAGATAGCATATTGTTTCGTCAAACATGAAGCCTAATTTCATACCATCAATTCACAATTTGTTTCGTCGTATACGATAACACGATAACAATTATATTGGAAACAGTTTAAAACCCAAATAACAGGAGAAATAGTGGTGGATGTGTTTTTTTAAGCATAATTGCCCTGAATACGTTGTTATGTAACTGAAGTTTTGGTGATATATAGCGCGCTTAATATACATTAGTGGTCATAGTCAAAAATAAAATTCTGCCCCATTATTGATTTTGAAGCATGAGAGCAGACCCAGTGTTGAACAGCTTACTATTAAATTCACATGGAGTAATTCAGTTCTAAGTTCGTTCGATTGTTGTCATGACCTAGTTATGTTCCTAAAAAACATCACTGAAGGCACTTGATAATAATAACAGAGATGTACGAAGATGGCAACTCAATATCGTTCCGTGAAGGGTGACCGGCACATGACGAATGTTTGGTCCGTAAGATCCCAGTCATGTGTTGATGGGTTCAAAAGTTAATAAGCGCCATCTGGCCCAGAATGTTACAAAAATCTTGGTCATTTGTAAACGCATCCAGCTGGTTTGTGGCTATAGTATCATACTTTTAACATCAATAGATAGTTTTGCGATTTATTCAATCGTCTTGACCGGTTGTTCTCTGTTACCCTCCATAGGTCATGTGAAGAGAAAATATGTCATTATGGTCTACTCATTCATCACGACAACTTCTATATTTATATACCAACACATATGTGATGAATTGGTGCATACATACGATCAGATATAGCTTACAAAGCTTCGTTCGGCAGCCGCCCTATGTCCTCGACAATATTACTGTTGATCATGTTGATGTTTGATCACCAAAATATGCTTATCATACAAACGTTAAAATTTCCTTCGCCTCTTGTGTCAACCTAACACTACGCCCATTTAATCCAATCAATATTTACATTGAGGAAACTAAAGCATCACTGTTATCGTCCGCGTTACGTTATGATGCTTAACGTGCAAGTTGACGCTCTGAGTGGTACAATATTATGATGCTGCATCAATGCAGAGTCAGGTGCGCATGTGAACACTGAATTGAGCTCGTTGATATCCGGTCGAATGGATACCCAGCCGCACCTCGATGTCCAATGAAAATATAGAGTCAGTCGCCACATGATGACAACTGTACAATGAATAATTTGAGTATCGTCTACTAGTTGTTTGCTCGAATGTGATGTCGTTATGGTTGGAATGGTAGGAATGGCGAGTCTGGGTGAAACTGAACAGCACGAAGTTAAAGAACGTCACTTATTTGATACATTAGATTTAATAAGGGAGATATTTTCTATTACCTGCACCATATTATTAAAAATAAGGTATTCAATATGGCTCATTTTCTCATGGCACGACTGATGATTGACTCCTTCAGGGCGTGTTTAATCATACACCATTTGCCTGCATCATTTTCCTAATACTATTTAGAGCAAAATAACTGCCAGATCTGGGCGTATAGCCCATGAAATACAACGGCTGTTTTTCCTTTGTTCCAGGGTTTACGTGCACTGTTGTGCGCAACATCACACATGTCCCAAGTAACAATAATCTGGAATATGCACTGTGGTGTTGAATGTAGTCATACAGACGGCTAGTTGCCGTATCCTTGGCTTCCTGTCTATTGGGCAGCATCATTGATAATGATACAATCACGCGGGCGTACTTCCTAAGCTTCGTGATTTCGAGTAGTTTGCCATTTCTATTCTAGGTCTGTATTGCTGCAAAAAGCTTAAGATATAATATATCAGTATTATCTGTCATAAGTTGGTTCAAACAGCATACAGCATTACTTCCTCGGTGCCGAGTGGTTCTGCTAACAATACGTCGATTATCGATGTCAGACTTAGCAGTCTCACCCAATGTTCCCGTGTCTCATTGGATAACCATGACATGCGCCCAGTTGCAGTATTAGTATTTAGTTAATGAGACGAATAATTCTCATTCATAATTACACAGCAACTATATCAACGGAATAACAGTCATGTGGTAATGATATATTATCATTTGGAATAACTTACTGAATGATTGCACTATCAGGTCTGATCACTAGAATGATTTATCATGCGTTAAATTAAATGTTATAAATTACGAAGCAATGCCTACAAACATCAATCTATATCACAACAAGATACGATTTTATCTCACTATGACATTCTTCATCTTGCAAGAGTTAGAATGCACGTTGCTGTACCACTATATTCAAATCGACGTAATGAACTGGTGAAGTGATATCTGGTGAAGTGACTTTATCGCCTCATTTTGCAATCCTAAATAGTGTATGAAGTCGGCTCCCATATAAATCTTGTTTTGACCATTAAGAGGCAGATTTCCTTCACATCAGATCACATTTAAATATAGCTTAATATCGTCCATTACCCAGAAGGGGACATATGGACGAATCCAACCGAACCTTACATTTGAACCGATACCGACAAACGCTGACATTAGCCTTAAAGTCTGAAATCGACTTATTCAATTACAGTATAATGTTTTAATATATGTGTCGCATTACTCGGTGGTAATACATGATGGACTGCATGTCTTACAGAATCAACTTAGTCAATCATTAGGCGGCCCATATACCGGCTGGGCATAATTCTCGTTTAGTGCAATGATAATGCTACTCTAAGCGAACCGGCGTCCGAATGCCTCTGAGATATTACAAATATGTGTTTCCAAAACCGAGACAGCTTGAATAATAAAACGAGTTCATGACATCATTTTAACTTATCAATTTACTGCAGAATCGGTTCACTAGTGATATACCCAACTGTTTGCACTCACTGAAATTGAAAATGCTAAACTTTTAAACGTTCGCGTTTGCTCATTATTTGCTATGCAGTTACAGAGGGGTCATAATCATATATTAACGTCAGTTACATTGCGCAAAATGAAAGAAAATGCCCCTTATCTGTATGCATGCGTTGATAGTGACATGTTTTATTCCTGCCGTTTGATACCATGTCAATTCTAGTTAGAGCTAACCCTATTATTGAGTGTTTTGCCTATGTTAACATAAAATGCCTTTTTCACGAGAAGATATTATTTTAACGAAATGATAATTGAAAAGTAAACAAAAATTACAAGCACCACAGCTCATTAGATGAAGTTAACGAAATATGTGCAATGGAACGCAATCGGGATAGTTTGCTATTCGAGTTATTCAAGCTGAAATGAATACTTGGTAAATGAGTTTGCGTATGTGGCAAAATATAGTGCAATGACAGCATTTTCCGGGGAACCTGAAGAATGAAGATTGTCAAACCGCTTAAGAGGTGTTCTGTTTTTGCACTTGGCAGCAAATATTTTGCACGCGCTGGAGAGTATTCTCGATCGTTACAAACACAGGTGAATTTTTCTACCACCCTCTGAGTTTATGAATCAGGCTTATCATAAACATAACATGAAGCCTACTTGAATATGCATGTTTATTGGGGTTTTTGTGGCAACCTGAATATGCTTCCGCAATAACACTTGTGATACTTTATTGGCTTTAAATCCACTCTCTGCGTAGAAGATTTTGATATTATGTTCGCCTACATTCTGGTCGTGTCGGTGGAAAAATGAAGTGGCTTACAGTAAGCTACGCGGTTATATGGCTCTATTACGCAACACGCTAAATATCATTGGGTGAATGTCAAGGTACCTTAGATCTGGGAGTGATCTGGAAAAGAGTTTATATATTATCTATACCGCTTAAGATTTGAAAGGAAATTTGCCAAATGAGTATCAGACCTTGCCAATGCACAAAGCAAAAAATCCGTGAGCGTAGTGAGATGCGGTGCCTTCACCCTGCTGTTATATATATGATACTGCAGTACACTACAATTAGATTCGGGTTAGATTTATCTGTCACCCTAGCAGATACAATGTTATTTCATTGTCACCTATAACTTCCACGCATGGCCATAGGAATATATTCATCAAATATAAAAAGAGACATGTGGTATGGTACTTAGCATATGTAATCGCACATTTGTATGTAATTGGAGTAAGCATAAAAAGTGCAGTAGGTTCACCTACATGTTTCACTGATTGTTGCATTACAATGTACCCGAAAGTATGATATTAAGAATGTTTCTAGGGAAAAGATCAATGTTATTCGATTCCGGAACGTGCAGGTAACCTTTTGATCAAACATAAGTCCAACCAGATATGTTCGAACCTAACCTGATCCGATACAGGAAGCTATTTTAATGAAGGAAACTTGTTAGTTATAGGAAGCAATTATATTTTCCCATCAATAACATTGGTAGTTAATCATGCAGTCAAATCTGGATCATTGGTATTCATGCTGTCCGTGTGGCTGCTTAAACTATGACTGCCTTATACCTGAAGCACCTTAATTCACAAATTGCAGGTAAAAGAGATATATAAACTTACTAAAAATGACAACTGCAATTGGAAAATAAAACTGTAATCAATTCAACGTGGATACTTGTGGTGCTCTGAATGACATTAGCAAGTTGGGTGATTGCGTACTATGCAAATATGGGGGATCGTAGATTGGTTACTTTCCTCTCGAGTTGAGGATAGAAAGCAAAGATAAATTGCCTAGAGACAATACAAACGATTTTGATATTGCCTGATCGCTGCAATCAGATGAATTTCGTATCAAATGGACGTGTCCGGGCCGTTTACAGTTTCACCCATTCTGAATAACTCATAATATTAAGACTACTTGCATGAGCATGGTCATGGGTAAGGGAATGTGGAAAATATATATTTTATGTTCCCATGTCCACATGTTGTATTAATCAATCCACAGCAATCCCTACTCTACTAAAAAACAAATACTGTCTTCCATAGTAGTATTCAATTGAAAACACAATACACCACAGAATCAAGGATCGCCTTGACATATGTATACTATCCTCTGCACGAGCATGATGCCAAGGTAGATTGGCAATAGTGTCTTCTGGTCTTTGCTATTCCCAATGTTAGGTCACTCTGTAGAGGCGATCACCCAGTGGTGTACATGAATGGCCGTGAGAGGAAGTCCAGATATATGTGGTTAGGTAGCTGCTAGCGTAAATTACTGCATTTCGCATCCAAGAAACTGAGCTACTGTAAAAATGAAAAACCAGTGGAAGCCCTAATTCAAATTTGCCGCCAATTCAATCATAGGATAAATATGCGACACTCTTTCTCAGAGCATAATTCCACCGTGCCCCAAGGATCATTCTTGTAAGATCAAAGGCACAATACGCTAACATTAAAATTTAGAAATCGTACTGGGCCACTGAGAGACCTTTCAGTCCACAGCTCCTGATATGCGTAGCTCAGCGTGATTTGTCGATAAATACACGTGTTCCGAAGACGCGACATGATTTGACGATACCAAATTTTATTTGATCCGCACGGTAATGATAACTTTTAGAGCCCTTTTGAACAAGACCCGGGCTCGTAAATCACGGTCCTCGGGCTGCGCACCAGGCAATAGATGGTGGAGGAAAACTGATTTCTACCCGCACTTGTTCAGCAACTTTTATGATTACATATATCATTAGGTCTTAGAGAAATAAATCGAGTGAGATGGTTTTTTTGGCAGCTAAATGCTATCTGACCCGCGCTTTGACGAGATGGTGACACTTGTAGTACTAAATAACGCTTAATAAATGGGTTATGCAAAGTACCATGCTTCTACTTGTCACCATCGATAAGCTCACGGGGCCAAGCAGACACATTGTACATTTATATCCGGTCTGAACGCATCAAAGTCCACGTGTAAAGCCGAATGCGGGGACACGAGATAAAGCCGGATGAAAGACCGCCTATGACGTTTTCCAGTGGTGTAGGTGACGCATTCATGACCATAATTATAGGTAATGGTAATATTGGGGTTTAGCGTCACTCTCAACAACGAGGTGATATCGCGACGGTGATAATTGAGGATGATTGTGATGCTTAGACAGCCAATTCCCACTTGGCACAAACCCGTTACCCAGACCGGGTAGCAAAACCCACGCCCCTGAGGCGTATGTCCAGAACCGTACTATTGGGCTACCGGGTCGTGTGAATCCCTTTTAAGAGATGGGACCGGCATTTCCCTCGGTCATCCGAGTCATGGTGAACCAGTGAGGTTTTCACAACTTGGTATCGAACTTACAACTTGTGGGTTAAACGGCGATGCAGCTTACCACTGTTCCACAGGAACCGGCTATTATCGTAACCATGTGGTCCAAACAAGTGATATCGGAATCAATTTGATTTCACACACAAATTCCACACTGCAGAATGCCATATAATGTACAGAGATATAAGTATCTTTGAAAATATTTTGTTTTACCATTTTGTTTTACCAATGTCTGTGCTGCAATACTGTCAAGTTAAGCTTTTGCCGGATAACAGCAACATTAGCAGCACACAAACTGCATATATATATATATATATATATATATATATATATATATATATATATATATATATATATATATATATATATATATATATATATATATATATATATATATATATATATATATATATATATATATATATATATATCCTATATAAGAAGTGAGAAGCAAATTCAGGCCTTACTGAAAGCTTCTGTGCGAGTTTAAATGAAGAATTCATCATGCGCAATGTCAATATGAGGTCATGCACTAGGTTATATGCTGACATAAAATATCTATCATGCAGCGTCTTCCAATGCCAAGTGGTTATGTAGAATATATGTGTCCTATAATCCGACGCCTCACAAGATCTGCAACACGGTCGCAACTGTATTGGCTATATCACAAAAGTTTGATTTGCCATAAACAATATAAGCACGTGATCACATTAAGAACCGTTTGATAAGGTACAATCACCGATCAATTATCGCAACAAGATAAAAATTAACGCTCCCACACAAACAGATAAGCTCTTTGAATTCAGCAAGCTTATCCTTCAGTTATGGCTTGGTCAATCCACATGTACAGCGCTAGGTGTATGTGCTATTATGGCTAACAAAAAGAGGCTATATGACAACATGCGAATGCATGAGCTAACAAGGAGGATGTGGGTGATTGTCGTCATCAAAACGCAGGTAATGTCGACAATAGCCATTTAAAATTCTCAGTTTAGAATTATTGCACTCATAAAAAGACACTGACGTTACATTGGGCGGCATAGTGGTTTACACGTGTTTCATTTATGCATATCATATGTTAAGTGCCAAATTGATAACAAACCTCCCCTTCACCATAACGTACCCTCTCTGTTATCAGTTGATGGTGTAATCCCTGCAGCTGATATTAATTATAAACCCTAGCTTCCCAGATCCACGAGTGACCTACATGTCACCTGCCACTACTCCCCTCCTCTCAAACATACCTCATATTACAGAGCCACATGGCAATCCTGCCCAGACAATGCCCGAAAGCCTAAACCCTCTAAGCCCTGGCTTCTGCATGTCCCATGCGAATTGGGATGGCGTGCCTTAGTCGTTGAGAGAAGTACTTTACATTTAAAAACTCAGTTCTCTCCTCGCCTCCGATCTCAACACATCCCTCTAATAAATTTAGGCTAAGTGAAATCGAAAATTCGAAAGTTGAAGCTAATAAGGTTCAAGTTCTTATAAACCCAACACTGAGAGTTCGAGTCTTCACTATCACAAGTGCGTATCGTATGCATTTCCACCCACGGATCACGATACGACAAATGGTGGAGAATAGGTAATTCCATCAACTGATGACTGAGAGGGTACTTTATGAGGAAGGGTAGTTTTGTTATCAATTCGATACTCAACACAAAGTCCACTCACACAACCGAATTCATCGGTGTGAACAGCTTTTGTCGAAAGGCAACACACCCATAATATCTATATATAAATATATATATATATATATATATATATATATATATATATATTATATATATATATATATATATATATATATATATGTGTATATGTATATATATATGTATATATAAATATGTATATATATATGATATATATATATTTATATACATATATGATATTTTATATATGTATTATGTTGTATATTTATACCCTCATATATCTATATATAGATTTTATATATACTATCTCCTTATCTCCCTATATCTCTCTCTGTATATTTATATATCTCTATCTATCTATCTATATCTATATCTCTATCTATCTCTCTCTATCTCTCTCTATCTCTCTATCTATATCTATATATCTATATCTCTATATATCTATCTATATATCTATCTTGTGTGTGTGTGTGTTTGTAAATATATACGTATTTTCGATGCCACACGAATTGAATCTTGCTTATCGGTGTACGTTTGCGAAAAATGTGAAATAACAATGATATCAGATTAGGAATTGGATAACAGCTATTGCACCTCAATGACAAAAACATTGCCTAGTTTTCGGATATCGTCATCTGCACAAAATAAGTATTCTATTGGATTAGGTGCCATGGCATATAGGGTTTCTGCAATATCCGAGATGTAAAACTGCGTCAGATACATAAGCGATATTACATTACGAATACTTGGAACAGATTCATCCAATGCAGATATCGAATCACAAAACGCATATTGCGCATTAATGCAGTTTATGTCCTGCTATTGCTGCTGTTATCCGGCACTTTACCCAGGGCTGAAGATTATTGCCCAACGGCTTATCTATACAGTGCTGCAGCACAGAACTTGAAACAAAATGGTAAAACAAAGGATTTTCAAAGATTCTTATATCACTGTAAATGATATGGCATTGGTCGATATTGAATTTTTGTGTGATATCTAATTTATTCCGATAGCTCCTAATCGGACCATATCATTATGGGCACATCCAGTTCCTGTGGCGTATTGGTAAACTGCGTCGCCGTTGGGCCCATAGATTGTAAGTTCGATGCTAAGGTGTAAAAACCTCACTGGTTTATCCCGACTCGGATGACCAGGTTAAATGGCGGTCCCTTTACTGAAAGGGGATGCACCCGACCTGGTAGCTCAATAATACCGTACCAGACCCCTTCGTCCAAGCGGCGTAGATTTTGCTTTCCGGTCTGGGCAACGGGTTTGTGCCTTGTGGGAATTGGCACTTAATCGGAGCTGTCTAAGAGGGCGCTGCCACATGAGGGGAGCTGTTCAAGCATCAAAATCATCCTTATTCATCACCGTCGCTATATCACTTCGTTGTTGAAAGTGACGTTAAACCACAATATTACCATTACCTATAATTATAGTCATGTATGCGTGACTTAAACCAATAGAAAATGTTTAATAGGCGGTCTTTCATCCTTCTTTATCTCTTGTCCCAGCATGCCACCGGATGACGTTAAGTTGTACAATGTTTCTGCTCGGCCCCGTGAGTTTATTAATGGTGCCAAGTAGAAGCAGGCATGGGCGAAACTTAATGAAAACATGACGGTCATATTTGTATCCGCTCCATACCTAATGGATCATTGATTAACTTTACGGACATCTGGATAAAGGGCTGTGTGTATGCCAGTGTGAAACCATCAATGTCACTTACCCCATAACACATTACTGAACTGGAAGGAGATGCTAAATGACACATGGTTGGTGTCTACTTGGTACCTTAGTGATCCTTACACACGGTACGCTGTCACTGCTTCATTTGTGGTGATATATGTAATGACATAGACCAGACATATGGGTAATGGGGTCAGCCTTCCTTCTTCAGCTCACCTGGCTGGCAGAGATGGCAAACACAACACCAGAAGAACGATTTGTCTCTTCAAGCCCTGCCAAACGCCCTGGCAGCTGCTTTTGCCTTGATAGCGTCTTAGGTTTTTCCGGTCAAGCAGGTCACCTAATTGTTTATTGCAGAGATAACAGCTTGCGGCCGAGAAACCCACTCGATTGATTGCATCCCAGATGGAAGTTTTGGCTCCACGGCATAGTAGTATCCAAAGAGCCTCTCAGCAAGAATGCGGTGAAAGCATTGCACAACAGCCCTGTATACCGGGTCGACCTGATGCAGTTGAGGCCAATGGAGTGGTTCTCGCTAGAATTTCTTTCAAGTGCGCCATCGACGTTTTTAGTCTCTGTAGTAGTCAATGGCTGTGCCGCTTTGTAGCGTAAGGCCACGTCCACTTCTGTGAGGGAATACTGACCTCCACCGTTTCAAGCCATCATGAGAGAGAAACAGGAGATCAGCTTGGCGAGCCTCATTATGCCAAGACAAACTTTGATCGTAGAATATGCTTCGGGACTGGCAGTTAAATCTGCAATATAACTTGCTTGCTTCCTCGGGAACCTTCTCAGCTGCAGCAAGATTCTAAATTGCAGTTATGCCTTTCCGATAGCCTTTAGGACAATAGTATATGGTTTGCGACGAGTCTTGTGATCCATTGTTATCTAACTAACTTAACCAGCCTTTTGGCGACCAGGCCAGTCGCGGCCATAACCAGGATAATGAACGTCACCTCAATTCCCGTTTAGCCAACCTTTTAGAAGTCTAAAAGCAGAGGCTCATGCTCCAGTGGGCCGACGGATTTGCCTGTAATCATGCAGTACTCGCACATAGCGTCGGCGACATTCCTGAAAGTACGCTCGGCATGTTCCTTGTTGTGGAACGCCTCGGAAGTTTGGACCTTCGGTGCGTGTTATGGCGCAGTCTGCTTCAGCAATATACGGATGGGGTTTTTGAATGTTTGAAACACCAGTGACTCACAGTTCAACATAGTTGCACTATATGTCAGTGTTATCGCATCCGCACATGGATGCTTCATGTTTCACAATCTGCTATAATTGTAACCCAATCTGGGTTCTTTTCGCCATTCGGTAACCCGACATATTTGGTAATGCACTTTAACAACCGACTACGCTGCTAGCATTTAAAACGCCAATGCAATGTTATTTATAATATATCATTGTCTACATGACATTTGACGTGCTGCCGGAGATGAGGCAATTTAACCACGTATTCACGCGATTGACATTTGTGGACACTTGTATAGAACACATCATTCACAGAGTGAAATTACTCATCACTCGAACAAAATTATGTTCTTCTTCGAGATTTATCAAGCAACGCAAATACATTATCTTTACTCAGGTCTATCACACAAAAGCATAACTACAAACATAATTCTGCCATCAAATAAGAGGGTATTACCAGGGCCTTAAGCGTTAGGACCATCAACAATACTGACCACATCCTCCCCCTAAACAAAAACCGAAGCTGATAAGGTTCCCTCTGACTGGCAAAGCAAATAAATTAAGGAAGGACAACTCAACAGGATGGGGGCATTAGTGATTGTGTCTTCTCTAGTGGAAACTACGAAAGCGAAATGACAGATAGATTTGCATTGTTGCAGTCTTGAAACAATCAAACGTCGGTTACAAACTTGACTGAAGCACATTGTTACAACTTTTCAATAAGGCTTAACTATCCTTCAAATTCATTTAAATGCAAAGATTAAGATGGCTTCAGTTTAGTGGTACAGCTCAGGTTTATTGTTGTTCAAACGCTAAAATTATTCCACATAAAAACTACGTTTTCGTGGTCATACGCCAGACAATGTCAAACGATATCCTAGTGGTCAGACGTAGATACATATTGCATAACCCATTTATTAAGCGTAATATAACACTAATAGTGTCAATATATCGTCAAAGCGCAGGTCAAATAGCATTGAGGAACATGAAAAGCATATTACCCTTATCGCAATGTTATATGCATACAATTTATAAAGAATAATTTTGAATAAAATTCAGCTGCTCATCCTGTGCAATTCATTATATTGCTCTTTTAATTGGCTATATTCTCTCCCGATATAAGCCTTACAATAGGGAAGGCTAACATAATGTTCTTTTATCCCGCTTAGAACCAAGTACGCAGTAAAGTGAGCACTCTATGGCTTTCACAGTATACACATAATTTCTGCTACTAAATGAGATTTCATTTCTGGCCTGCCCATCCACATGGCTACGTATTACGGTTACTTGATGCAAATACCTGGCCTTAAAATGTTACATATATTGCTCCTTATATATTTAGGCTAATTTATTATCGTCAAATCATGTCGCGTTTTGGGGAACACGTGCATTTATCGACCAATCACGCTCTGCAACGCTTATCAGAAGCTGTCGGCTGAAAATGTTCTGAAGCTGTGAACGGCCAGGACACGACCATTTGATTTGAAATTCATCTGATTGCAGCTATCAGGCAATATGAAAATCGTTTGTATTGTCTCTAGGCAATTTGTATTTGCTTTCATTCCTCAGAACGAGAGGAAAGTAACCAATCCACGATGGCCCATATTTGCATAGTCAACAATACCCTAGTTACAAATGTCATTCAGAGCACCACAAGCATTCAGGTTGAATAGATTACAGTTATATTTTCAATTTGCAGTTGTCATTTTTAGTGAGTTTATATATCATTGTTTCATGCTATTTGTGGATTATTTTCTCCATTGACATATACACTGAGGTGTGTCAGGTAAAAGGAAGTCATAGTTTAAGCAGCCACGCAGACAGCATTCCATTGATCCAGATTTGACTGAATGATTAACTACCAATGTTATTGATGGGAAGAAAAAATAACTTCCCATAACGTTACAAGATTCCTTTGTTAAAATCACCTACTGTCCCGGATCAGATTAGGTTTGAGCATATCTGGTTACACTAATGTTTGACCATAAGGTTAACTGCATGTTTCGGCAACGAATAGCATCCTAGAAAAAATCTGAGCATCATACTTTCGGATACATTGTACAGCAAAAACCAGTAAAACATGTAGGAGAACCTATTGCACTATTATCTGCTTACTCCAATCATGCGTGTGGCTTGAGCTGCAATATACGCAATGGTACGTATGCATCACATACAAATGCTGCGATAACATATGTACCATACCACATATACCTTTTGTTTATTGATGAATATATTCTTATGGACATGATTGGACGGTATAAGTGATAATACAATGAAATTTTATCTGCTAGAGTGACAGATGATTCAAACCCAAAGTCAATTTCAGTGTACATATATATAACAGCAGGGTGAAGGCACCGCATCTCACTCCGTACACGAACCTCTCGTTTTATGCATTAGCAAGGTCTGATACTCTTTGAGCAAATTCCCTTTCATCTCTTTAGCGGTATACATGAATGCCTTTCCCATTTCACCCAATATTATATAAACTCCTTTTCAAATCATTCTCAGGCTTAACACACTTCGACATTCACACAAATATATCAAGCGTGCTGCATAATAGAGCCATATAACTGCGAAGTTGCATTCATAATTAGGGCAGATATGTTGCCTGTTTTAGAGTACTGATAAAACAGGATCATCACTCAGTACGAGTCTTTGATCAATCAACATTGCCAAGTGGGGATAGATACGTGCAGAGTAAAGTGGCAAATTTCACCATTATAGCCTTCAGACGCCTTGCATGACCATAAATGCCAAATCTTTATTCAATATGGCCTCAAAACCTAACTGTAAGCCACTGCATTCTTCCAACGACACGACCAGAGTGCAGGCGAACATAAAATGAGACGCTTCTCTGTTATCAGTTGATGGTGTAATCCCTGCAGCTGATATTAATTATAAACCCTAGCTTCCCAGATCCACGAGTGACCTACATGTCACCTGCCACTACTCCCCTCTCCTCAAACATACCCCATATTACAGAGCCACATGGCAATCCTGCCCAGGCAATGCCCGAAAGCCCAAACCCTCTAAGCCCTGGCTTAGTCGTTGAGTGAAGTACGTTACATTTAAAAAATCAGTTTTCTCCTGGCTTCCGATCTCAACACATCCCTCTAAGAAATTTAGGCTAAGTTAAATCGAAAATTCGAAAGTTGAAGCTAATAAGGTTCAAGTTCTTATAACCCCTACACCGGGAGTTTAAGTCTTCACTATCACAAATGCGTATCGTGTGCATCTCCGCCCACAGATCACGATACGACAAATGGTGGAGAATAGGTTATTCCATCAACTGATGACTGAGAGGGTACTTTATGAGGAAGGGTAGTTTTGTTATCAATTCGATACTCAACACAAAGTCCACTCACACAACCGAATGCATCGGTATGAACAGCTTTTGTCGAAAGGCAACACACCCATAATATCCATATATAATATATATATATATATATATATATATATATATATATATATATATATATATATATATATATATATATATATATATATATATATATATATGTGTGTATATATGTGTATATATAGTATATATATACATATATATATATATACTTTTATATACATACATATATTTATATATGTATGATGTTGTATATTTATATGAATATATATATATATATATATATATATATATATATATATCTATATAGATAGATTTATATATGCATATATCATTATATAAATACATATATATATATATAAATATATATATATATATATATATATATATATATATATATATATATATATATATATATATATATATATATATATATATATATATATATATGTGTGTGTGTTTTGTAAATATATACGTATTTTTGATGCCACGCGAATTGAATCTTCTTATCGGCGTCCGTTTGCAAAAAATGTGAAATAACAATGATATCAAATTAGGAATTGGATAACAGCTATTGCACCTCAATGACAAAAACATTGCCTAGTTTTCGGATATCATCATCTGCACAAAAGAAGTATTCTATTGGATTAGGTGCCATGGCATATAGGGTTTCTGCAATATCCGAGATGTAAAACTGCGTCAGATACATAAGCGATATTACATTACGAATACTTGGAGCAGATTCATCCACTGCAGATATTGAATCACAAAACGCATATTGCGCATTAATGTAGTTTATGTCCTGCTATTGCTGCTGTTATCCGGCACTTTACCCAGGGCTGAAGATTATTGCCCAACGGCTTATCTATACAGTGCTGCAGCACAGAACTTGAAACAAAATGGTAAAACAAAGGATTTTCAAAGATTCTTATATCACTGTAAATAATATGGCATCGGTCGATATTGAATATTTGTGTGATATCTAATTTATTCCGATAGCTCCTAATCAGACCATATCATTATGGGCACATCCGGTTCCTGTGGCGTATTGGTAAACTGCGTCGCCGTTGGGCCCATAGATTGTAAGTTCGATGCTAAGGTGTAAAAACCTCACTGGTTCACCCCGACTCGGATGACCATGTTAAATGGCGGTCCCTTTACTGAAAGGGGATGCACCCGACCTGGTAGCTCAATAATACCGTACCGGACCTTAATCCAAGCGGCGTAGCTGTCTAAGTGGGCGCTGCCACATGAGGGGAGCTGTTCAAGCATCAAAATCATCCTTATTCATCACCGTCGCAATATCACTTCGTTGTTGAAAGTGACGTTAAACCCAATATTACCATTACCTATAATTAAAGTCATGTATGCGTGACTTAAACCAATAGAAAACGTTAAATAGGCGGTCTTTCATCCTTCTTTATCTCTTGTCCCAGCATGCCACCGGATAACGTTAAGTTGTACAATGTTTCTGCTCGGCCCCGTGAGTTTATTAATGGTGCCAAGTAGAAGCAGGCATGGGCGAGACTTAAAGAAAACATGACGGTCATATTTGTATCCGCTCCATCCCTAATGGATCATTGATGACCTTTACGGACATCTGGAGAAAGGGCTGTGTGCGTGCCAATGTGAAACCATTAATGTTACTTACCCCATCACACAATACTGAACTGGAAGGAGATGCTTAATGACACATGGTTGTGTCTACTTGGTACCTTAGTGATCCTTACACACGGTACGCTGTCACTGCTTCATTTGTGGTGATATATGTAATGACATGGCCCAGACATAGGGGCAATGGGGTCAGCCTTACTTCTCCAGCTTACCTGGCTGGCAGAGATGGCAAACACAACACCAGAGGAACGATTTGTCTCTTCAAGCCCTGCCAAACACCCTGGCAGCTGCTTTTGCCTTGATAGCGTGTTTGGGTTTTTCCGGTCAAACAGGTCACCTAATTGTTTATTGCAGAGATAACAGCTTGCAGCCGAGAAACCCACTTGGTTGATTGCACCCCCGATGGAAGTTTTGGCTCCACGGCATAGTGGTATCCAAAGAGCCTCTCAGCAAGAATGCGGTGAAAGTATTGCACAACAGCCCTGTCTACCGGGTCGATCTGAAGCAGTTGAGGCCAATGGAGTGGTTCTCGCTAGAATTTCTTTCAAGTGCGCCATCAACGTTTTTAGTCTCTGTAGTAGTCAATGGCTGTGCCGCTTTGTAGCGTTAGGCCACGTCCACTACTGTTTGGGAATACTGACATCCACCGTTTTAAGCCATTATGAGGGAGAAACAGGAGATCAGCTTGGCGAGCCTCATTATGCCAAGACAAACTTTGATCGTAGAATATGCTTCGGGACTGGCAGTTAAATATGCCATATAACTTGCTTGCTTCCTCGGGAACCCTCTCAGCTGCAGCAAGATTCTAAATTGCAGTAATGCCTTTCCGATAGCCTTTAGGACAATAGTATACGGTTTGCGACGAGTCTTGCGATCCATTGTTATCTAACTTACTTATCCAGCCTTTTGGCGACCAGGTAAGTCGCGGCCATAACCAGGATAATGAACGTCACCTCAATTCCCGTTTAGCCAACCGTTTAGAAGTCTAAAAACTGAGGCTCATGCTCCAGTGGGCCGACTGATTTGCCTGTAATCGTGCAGTACTCGCACATAGCGTCGTCGACATTCCTGAAAGTACGCTTGGCATGTTCCTTGTTGTTGTACGCCTCGGAAGTTTGGAAGCTCAGTTCGCTTCTAAGCCAATAACGAGTTTGCAGCGAGTGGATGAGAGGCCCTGAGATACATCTAAGTCGGTGATCCAGTGTATAACCAATTTAATAATCAGATTATGATATCAGTTGAAGGTTGTCTGATATGTTTTAACGCATACACATTAACAGAGAGTCGTTCAGTTTCATTAACCGGCTAAGCACAATGATAGTTACTCAATTTTTACATTGAACTTTTACGCTTTCTCAGTACTGGCAAATGATGTCTCGTGAGATGCCGTACAATTGATATTATTATTAATAATTGTAGCAGTCTTTATGATATACGTCGCATGCCCTTCTTGAATTAGAACACACTTCAATGTGACACAATATAGGTATGTAAAAAAACATCGGACCACATTGGAACGCTGGGAAGAGATGGCAACCGAATATTGACCCACGAATGGCTGATGTGTGAAATTACTTCTAATAAATACAAAAATGACTCAGCGAGAAAATGTTACAGAATTAAGATAAATTGCGATAGAGACTGGCAGTAGTCTAAACCATTTTATTTATGTCATTATCTTTACGGCGCATCTCTAACGATAGGAATAAGTCAGGTGCATAAATCTGAGTCAAGTGCACGTATGGGTCAGTGTAGATGGCATATGATTTGTATCTAATCTTAGTGTCACCTGGTGAATGAGGAAAGAGTGTGTCTAGAGATGAATGTTTGACAGAAGCAACCAGACGACCAGGCCATCGCGTGCTTCCTAACAATTGCTCTACGTAACCTCCCCTCTGCTTACAACGCTCAGCTTCATCAGGGAGTCGCAAGAGATGATGCTCGTTATAAGGCTGGTACGCCTCGTTGGACCGGGAGTGAACCCATCCACATCATGTGTGGCAAACTATAATTAAAAGCTACAATATCTATCACAGCAGCTGCGTCTAATGCCGGTGATGTTATCTGAACTAACGTAATTGTATCATCATGGCCGTGTCTTGCAGTCTGTTAATCAGGTGTAAATAAAATGCCTCAAGCTGATCTATGGCCAAGCACTAGAGTGCTAGTGATCCTCGTTATCCTACATCATATATCTGAGCAACGTAGGTTGACGTTGTTCGGTCAGCGTCGAATGCGCAAGTAAACTTGTATTTTTGTTTATTACTGGTGCCATATATGCTGCCTGTCTTTCAGAGTTACGCTTATTCTAAGTGAGTTGGTAACAGCATTACGTATTTTGCGCTGGCCGGCTGCCTCTGAATACGCATGATACAGCCACTCTGGACAACACGTGCGATTACTCTTACCGCAAAGTTCTTGAAAGCTCTTATCACAGTGTATTGGGCAGGCCCACAAACGAGCTCATGCAACAATCAATCCGCAAGGTATGGCCAATGAGCATCAGAGTACAATACCAACCAAAATATCAATCCCTGGGGCTCACCAAACGGGAATCGATATGGGTTAGAAAGACCATTGACGACAACCACTACCTTTAAAGTCTGAGATGGGACTAGGACAAAGCTGTTTTTCTTATCCAAAGAGGGCCCCTGTCCCCTGGAGGATGGCGTGGTCCAATATATCAAAGGGTCTGCTCGAGGAAAACCAATGAACAGGATCACACGCTGTCAATGGCATAAATAATGTTTCTGTGGATTTTGATGACTATGCATTATGCCTTTTGTTGGGAAGGTTGTTGCTATGATTCTTGCTCTGAGTCAAGCTCGTAGATAGACAATCGTCGTGCCACACTGTACCAAACACTCCCAGTTGATCCTGACATCAGTGTTATCTTACTAAAAAAGCCATCTATGTCATCCTGGTCAACTACTGTCCATATCTGTACATACGCATGTTTGTTGTTCTTGTTGTTGCCGTGGATGTGGGACTATATGAGGGGGGTTGACATACGTTCTATATCTAGCTAAACTATCTGAAAGAGGCTGGAATTCGTTCTGTACCAGGTGCGTGTTATGGCGCAGTCTGCTTCAGCAATATACGGATGGGTTTTTTTAATGTTTGAAACACCAGTGACTCACAGTTCAACATATTGCACTATATTTCAGTGTTGTCGCATCCGCACATGGATGCTTCATGTTGCACAATCTGCTTTAATTGTAACCCAATCTGGGTTCTTTTCGCCATTCGGTAACCCGACATATTTGGTAATGCACTTTAACAACCGACTACGCTGCTAGCATTTAAACGCCAATGCAATGTTATTTATAATAGATTATTGTCTACATGACATTTGACGTGCCGCAGGAGATGAGGCAATTTAACCACGTATTCACGCGATTGACATTTGTGGACACTTATATAGAACACATCATATACAGAGTGAAATTACTCATAACTCGAACAAAATTATGTTCTTCTTCGCGATTAATCAAGCAACGCAAATACATTATCTTTATTCAGGTCTATCACTCAAAAGCAAACCAACAAACATAATTCTGCCATCAAATAAGAGGATACTAACAGGGCCTTAAGCGTTAGGACCATCAACAATACTGACCACATCCTCCCCCTAAACAAAAACCAAAAGTGATAAGGGTTCCCTCTGCCTGGCAAAGCAAATAAATTAAGGAAGGACAACTCAACAGGATGAGGGTATTAGTGACTGTGTCTTCTCTAGTGGAAACTACGAAAGCGAAATGACAGATAGTTTTGCATTGTTGCAGTCTTGAAACAATCAAACGTCGGTTACAAACTTGACTGAAGCACATTGTTACAACTTTTCAATAAGGCTGAACTATCCTTCAAATCCATTTAAATGCAAAGATTAAGACAAGCGATGGCTTCAGTTTAGTGATACAGCTCAGGTTTATTGTTTTTCAAACGCTAAAATTATTCCACATAAAATTACGTTTTCGTGGTCATACGCCAGACAATTTCAAACGATCTCCTAGTGGTCAGACGTAGATACATATTGTTGATTCCTCCCCCTTGCATAACCCATTTATTAAGCGTAATATATCACTAATAGTGTCAATATAGCGTCAAAGCGCAGGTCAAATAGCATTGAGGAACATGAAAAGCATATTACCCTTATCGCAATATTATATGCATACAATTTATTAAGAATAATTTGGAATAAAATTAAGCTACTCATCTGCTTTCATGTACAAATCCTGTGGAATTCATTATATTGCGCTTATTTGGCTATATTCTCTCCCGATATAGGCCTTACAACAGGGAAGGCTAACATAATGTTCTTTTATCCCGCTTAGAACCAAGTACGCAGTAAAGTGAGCACTCTATGGCTTTCACTGTATACACATAATTTCTGCTACTAAATGAGATTTCATTTCTGGCCTGCCCATCCACATGGCTACGTATTACGGTTACTTGATGCAAATACCTGGCCTTAAAATGTTACATATATTGCTCCTTATATATTTAGGCTAATTTATTATCGTCAAATCATGTCGCGTTTTTGAGAACACGTGCATTTATCGACCAATCACGCTCTGCATCGCTTATCAGAAGCTGTCGGCTGAAAATGTTCTGAAGCTGTGAACGGCCAGGACACGACCATTTGATTTTAAATTCATCTGATTGCAGCTATCAGGCAATATGAAAATCGTTTGTATTGTCTCTAGGCAATTTGTATTTGCTTTCATTCCTCAGAACGAGAAGAAAGTAACCAATCCACGATGGCCCATATTTGCATGGTCAACAATACCCTAGTTACAAATGTCATTCAGAGCACCACAAGCATTCAGGTTGAATAGATTACAGTTTTATTTTCAATTTGCAGTGGTCATTTTTAGTGAGTTTATATATCTCTGTTTCATGCTATTTGTGGATTATTTTCTCTATTGACATATACACTGAGGTGTGTCAGGTAAAAGGCAGTCATAGTTTAAGCAGCCACACGGACAGCATTCCGTTAATCCAGATTTGACTGAATGATTAACTACCAATGTTATTGATGGGAAGAAAAAATAACTTCCCATAACGTTACAAGATTCCTTTGTTAAAATCACCTACTGTCCCGGATCATATTAGGTTTGAGCATGTCTGGTTACACTTATGTTTGACCAAAAGGTTAACTGCATGTTTCGGCAACGAATAGCATCCTAGAAAAAATCTGAGCATCATACTTTCGGATACATTGTACAGCAAAAACCAGTAAAACATGTAGGAGAACCTATTGCACTATTATCTGCTTACTCCAATCATGCGTGTGGCTTAAGCTGCAATATACACAATGGTACGTATGCATCACTTACAAATGCTGCGATAACATATGTACCATACCACATATACCTTTTGTTTATTGATGAATATATTCTTATGGACATGGTATAAGTGATAATACAATGAAATTTTATCTGCTAGAGTGACAGATGATTCAAACCCAAAGTCAAATTCAGTGTACATATACATAACAGCAGGGTGAAGGTACCGCATCTCACTCCGTACACGAACCTCTCGTTTTATGCATTAGCAAGGTCTGATACTCTTTGAGCAAATTCCCTTTCATCTCTTTAGCGGTGTACATGAATGCCTTTCCCATTTCACCCAATATTATAAACTCCTTTTCAAATCATTCTCAGGCTTAACACACTTCGACATTCACACAAATATATCAAGCGTGCTGCATAATAGAGCCATATAACTGCGAAGTTGCATTCATAATTAGGACAGATATGTTGCCTGTTTTAGAGTACTGATAAAACAGGATCATCACTCAGTACGAGTCTTTGATCAATCAACATTGCCAAGTGGGGATAGATACGTGCAGAGTAAAGTGGCAAATTTCACCATTATAGCCTTCAGACGCCTTGCATGACCATAAATGCCAAATCTTTATTCAATATGGCCTCAAAACCTAACTGTAACCCACTGCATTCTTCCGACGACACGACCAGAGTGCAGGCGAACATAAAATGAGACGCTTCTACGAAGGGAGTGAATTCAAAGCTAATAAAGTATCACACGTGTTAGTGCGGAAGCATATTCAGGTGGCAAAAACAAACCCATAAACATACATCTTGGACGATTAAAGTGGGCTTCTTCTTACGTTTATGATAAGCCTAATTCATAAACACAGAGGGATGTAGGAAAATGCACCTGCGTTTTTGACGTTCGCGAAGACTCCTAAGCACGTCAGAATATTTGCTGCAAGGTACAAAAACAGGAAACATCTTATGCGGGTTGACAATATTTCATTCTTCTGGTTTCCCGTAAAATGTTATTATTGCACCACATTTTGCCACTTTCGCCGACTCATTTACAAAGTATTCGTTTAAGCTTGAATTACTCGAAGAGCAAACTATTCTGATTGCGTTTTCTGGCACATGTTTTACTTCATATAATGCTCTGTGGTACTTATTATTTTAGTTTACTTTTCAATTATCATTTCGTTAGAATAGAATCTTCTCCTGACAAAGGCAGTTTATCTTAACAAAGGCAAAACATTATATAAGACGAGTATATCCTAATACAATTTGACGGTATTGAACGAGAGGAATAAACATGTCATTATCAACGCATGCATACAAATGATGGGTATTTCCCTTCATTCTGCGCAATGTAACTCACGGGAATATATGATTATGACCCCTCTGCAACTGCATAGTGAATAATGACCAAACACGAGTTTAACATTTTCAATATCAGCGAGCGCAAACAGTCAGGTATATCACTAGTGAACCGATTCTGCAGTAAATTCATGAGTAAAAGAGATGTTATGAACTCGTTTCATTATTCTAAGTAACCCTCAAGCTGTCTCGTTTTTGGAAACACATATTTGTGATACATCAGGAGCATCAGACGCCGGCTTACTTGGAGTAGGATAAGCATTACACTAAACGGGAACTATGCCCAGCCTTTATATGGGGTGCCTAGTAATTGACTTCATCGTGATCGCAGTTACCACACTTTGATCGTACCAGGCGGTAATTATTTGCAGAGATTACGATTCGATGGTTTAAATTACCCAACTAAATAACGCATGGTAAGGAGTGAAAATGTTAATATGCAACGGACCAATATGGCAATAAAATATTACAGTATATACCGTGTAAAGCCCATTAAGTTTCTTGTTGCATCTAGATGGCGATTGCAAATTAATTATTTTGAAATATATTTGATTAGCTGATTAAATTCAAACTGAACTTCAACTCATTGGTCGCTCTAGCATAATATCTAGCTGGGCAATCGTACAAAATTTACTCGACATTGGCATCAGTCTATATATTTGATATTATCATATGCTAACAGTAATAGCAATATTACTATTAAAAGTGTATTTGTTTTAATGCAAACAACATGACTGCGGAAGTTGTTCCTGTTAAATTTCCTGCCGAGCATTGAACCTGTTAGCCGATGCATTTTGTTGAACACTTTATGGCATGGAAAGATTAAGCATGCAGGTTTGCAATATATCTGTCGAACATAGTTATCTTCCTTGAATAGTCAATTTGTACAGTGGTAGTGATAATATCCGAACGTTTTAGTGCGCACATTGTTCATACATTCTGGGGATGGGTGTTGAACAAATGAAGTGCTAATGCCTACACATGTCACAAAGTGGATTAACTATTATGAATTGCTTTATGAATGAGAACAACATAATGTCATATATATTATTTAAATGACCTTTGTTTGGCATCAGAGAACAACCGGTCAAGACGATGGAATAACAAGTCGCAAAACAATCGTTTTAATTATAACCATCACATGACAGAATGCAATGCAATCCGTATCGTCAACTCCCGATAGACAATGAAATATCGCCAGATTCCCCCGAGCCATCTTTCTCTGCGTATTTCTCACTGTCTTGATATATCCGGCAATCTTATCCGACAGATCGATTCTCGGAACATCACTTCCTTGCATACATAATTTAAGTAGCTGAATATGTCGTCAAATACGCAAGTTTATCATCCCATCCAAGCCATTCCCATTCGGAAGCTAGATCTTCTTTTCAGTGTTTATTCAGACATGATGCAATACATAGGCTCAACGTACCTTCCTGATTTAGCCTGGTGCGTGGCTGGCACTAAATCCCAATATACAATTTTTCTAGTGCAACTGAGCTTAAGAAAACTCCGAAACGTGCGAATTCAATTTACAAGAGGGTTTATGAACAACATAAAGCTTATGCAAACATTTTCAAATCAACTCATTATCCATGTATTCAATTGGTACATGGAGTAAACATTCGACACAATAATTTGGTTTGCCTTCATTGCCTTCAGAAGCAACGTTTAGTCAGCAGCAATTATATATATAATCTGCAATACTGTATCAGCGTCAACGCATAATCTGCTTTTCTGTTAGCATTCTTCTAGTAAAACATACTATGCCATACATGATGCGCGGTTGTACGGCCGCTTCTATCATGACGGCAAAAAGCCAGCTAGATGCAGTTAATTCAAGCGCATCACTTTAAGTTAAATGATGTATGGATAGCCTTATCGACTGCCTTATCAAAGCTACTTCTCCAAATATGACTAACTGCAGTTTTAAGCATTAACGTACAGTATTATATACGACAATGAACAAACATCGAATGTCCCAACCGTAATACCGTTTTTGTCTTTCTCCCATATGGTCATTCATCTATTCCAAGTAGGTTAGCAAACAGGATCTTGTTATTTTTCATTTAATAATGCACAGCTAGCATAGGACTGACGCAACACGTTGGATCCATTACAAAACAAACTTTCTCATTTATTTCATTTGCAATATTGCTCTGTGAATTATATATATATATATATATATATATTTATATATACATATATCAACATCGTCACCACGCCCAGCAGTCTAATACTATCCATTTACTCAAGCCACATAATCTTCATACGATTATTCAACTTCTCTAAGCTCGCTATCCCTACGTGCGGCTGGCAAACCTTTCAAACCGCCATTTGGCCATGTGTTTAAAAAGCTCCCTAATGCTGCGTTGTACTCATCCCCTCTCAGCCTAATGTAAGGCAGGGTTATTCGGCATGTTGAAGTGTTATACTTTTACCTTGGAGGCTGCATATCTTAATACCTACAAATGCCCAGAGAGAAAAGCATTAGCGAAAATCATAAATTAACTAGTGAACCTTCTACATCGCCCCGGGGATCAGTCAAAAAAATGCTTTCATCCGTGAAATGAAAGAGCAATAGATATGTACAACCTTAGCAGTGCCGGATACATCTAGTGCAATAGAATATGGGGTGGCATCTTTTAAATTTTGTACCAATGCTTGATGGAAAGATGGTTGCTAGGAATAGTCGATTCAGCAAAACATAACTGTACAGGAGTAATCTCGATAGAAGTATGCTGTGGAAAGGCCTCAGCAAATAAGCCGACTCAATCTAATTCATCTCTTGCTTCACGTCCATACTGACAAATGCGGATTCGTGCTTAAATCATTTGGATGGATGTGGATTGGATATTGCAATGTGTCAGGTATGAGAGAAGATAATAACAAAAACTTTCCTCGTATCGTGTGGAAATCTTGGCACCAGGCCACTTGTATTTGCTAAGGTTTCATTTGGCGAAGTGTCTAGTGAACAGGATCATATGATTTTGCTTTAAATACGCAAGTGCAGTGTGCTTGGTATGTTGACAGTACAACCTAGTTTATGCGCTTCTGAATCATTACAGTTAATGAAGCCTTATTATCTAATGACAATGATGTGCGTCTATTCGCATCGCTCTGATATCGTGCCCTGGTATCCATTTAAATACAGCTATAGGCACCTTCACATCCTCACATCACTATCCTTATAAAAATCTTTTGTTTCACGAAAGTCTTGGAACGTGTCGATCAAATTCCACGACCCTTCCACCATCAATGGTTTTTGGACTCGCAGGACGGATCATAGCTGAATGGAATAAATTGATGTAACTCATGGTACTAAATGCAAGTCAATATTCGTTAGCATCGCGATCAAGACATAACTGCTCGAGTAAATGAACCCTTTTAGGATCAGTCCCCACCATACACATCTCGTTTTAATCTCATATTTGCTTACGACGCGGTCCATGTTAACGACCCAAAGAGCTACATTAAAGGGTTTAAGGAGGAAGTTTTGTATTTTATAAGACACAGTTATGTCGTAGTCTAGTATACACTGCTTATAATATGACATTGCTCAGGACGCCATAACATAAGCAGTATGGTATACCGCTGCTTGGTTCAATACATCTATTCACCCTGGCCATGTTACACCAACGCTGTTCCTTGTTAAGTTATGGCTACTTGCGCATAATTCGAGCCACACAAATAAGAGCTCAATAAGCTATCGTCATTCAATCACATTAGCGGTTAGGCTAAGAATGCTACATAATTAAAGATGATTTATCCGCTTTTGCGAGATATTATACACAAGCACGTTCCATCAAAGTCATTACTACGTTGACGTACCGTGTAGTGTATGGAAAGTTTGTCCATTTTCTTTTCCCTTGAATAATCAATCTTCATCTATCCGAATGATCCAAGCACGATGCCGCATTTGTCAGTTGGACAACGGAGCAGGGGATGAACGGGAGACCGCGTTGCGTTTTCTCGGAGAGGTGGCGGCACAGAGCAATGCGGTGCCAAGCTCGACCGGAAGTTATCAGGTTATGCGCTTACTTCGTGGTTTAGGCGTAAATACAAGAGATTCATTTCCATTTTGCTTCACTTCGACGAATAAAATTTCTCGCTCTACGTCACGCTGTCATGAGATATTTGATGGTGACGACATTTAGGGTAAAGCTGTCACTGTCAATGCGATGTGCGTAACGGATGAGCATCTCCAAAACGCTGTGAAACGAGCCGACTGGCGACAGACAACTGGCCAAGTCGAGATCACAGAGACCCAGGTATATTGTTTTCCAGGCCACTTTTTCAACGTACAAGAACCGTATCACAATGAAGGTGGTGGGTGCTACACCAAGAGGCCTAGTGTCTCCCTCTTATGTAGGGGCAGAACAGTTACAGGCAGGTGATGGAAAGGAGCAAACTTTCAGAAATGTCTGACCAGGATGACTCGGTAATGGCTTTGTCATGCAGGACTTATTTGCTCCCTATGATGTCACCGTTAATATACCAACCCTTTTCAGTAAGAAGAATCAGCTGAGAGGAAAAGTGGTACAGAGAGACCGGAAGATCTCCAGCAAGAGGGTGCACATTGAGCGGATAATAGGATTGGGAAAAACCTTCAAAATCTTGGTGGAACCTATGATCCACTGTGAGGTCCAAATTTCCTCTGACATAATCTTTGTTTGTTACATGTTATGTAACTTTAGGCAGTGTATCGTCCCCACAACTGCCGAAGGTGATATTATATGAATCTCAATGAAAGGTGATATGTAATAGTCTTTTTATACCATGCGCCTTATAGTGTAATCTATAATAACCCTACACGTGAATACTGTTGAAGAAAAAAAGGATTTTCACCCTATTCATTTTTGTCCCTTTAATTGAATAAGTGACTGTGGAGCCCCCAATGGGTTGATTGTTTATAATTCAATTAAAACACTTTGTACTTTTCAAGTTTCAAAAGTTTATTATACATTCCACTACATGCAATGTGCAGGCAAATGCTTACTTAAAGAAAACATAAATCAGTGCACAAGACTACTCAGTAAGAAATTGTGAAAAAACATTGAATCAAGTATAGCTCTTTGAAATAGTCCCTGAAAAACACCTCTAACCTTGAAATCATAGAAGTAATAAACTCATCGTCACGGGTAACTGGAACAATCTCCATACTCTGAGACGTAAACACCACAAGATGACAAAGTTGACTGTTCGTGCAAAACAACTGGCCCTGAATTTGGTAATAGTAGTCATGTTGGCTTTAAGGGTGAGCTGGTTGTTCTCATTGACCAGGTATGGCACTGAGGCAGGAGTGACAGGTTTGTCTTTGGTACTGTAGGGAAACTTGAACTCAGCATTCATGTCATCAGTCACGACCCCATCTGGTGAGCATGCAAGGTAGGGGTGTGTTTGGGACACTACAATCCCACATGGCTTGACTTCGATCCCAGTCAACTCAGCATATTCCTCGAAGCCACAGGCTCATTATGGATACCTTGTCGATTGCTTTGGCCCGAATCTGGTTAACGCGGATCAGCGACCATGTCTGTTTTGATAGTCAGCGACCAAGTCTGTTTTGATAGTTGCTTTGCATATCCTGCCAAACTGGGAGTTCAATTCTTTGCTCGCTAAGAATCGCATTTTGCTTCTTTAGCTCTATTTTCAATTGCTGTAAGGTCAGACTGCCGTACTAATCCATCAGTTATGATTTGCTACGATGCTACCAACGATACAACTCGAAAGGTTTCAATCAAAAATAACGTTGTTGCGCCACTTTCTATGGTAAGATGTGTGTATTAGAATACCGGAAGCGGGCGAGGGACCGCTTTGCTCCGTGGCGCCGCGTAGCGGATTAAAACTCGAGGTCTCTCATTGGATTGAGTCGGCTTATTTGCTGAGGCTTTTCCACAGCATACATCTATCGAGATTACAATTACTCCTGTACAGTTACGTTTTGCTGAATCGACTATTCCTAGCAACCATCTTTCGATCACGAATGGTGTAGAATATATAAAACAAATTAGAAAAGATGCCACGCCATATTCGATTGCACCAGATGCTTCCGGCCCTGCTAAGGTTGTATCTATCCTTTGCCTTTTCCTTCCACGGATGAAAGCCTTTGCTTCGATCAATCTCCAGGAGCGAGGTAGAATTTACAATAGTTTTGACGTTTATGTTTTTCGCTAATGCTCTTTCCGCTGGGCATTTATAGGTATTAACATGTATTGCATTCAAGGCAAAATATTACGCTGCAGCATTACCCTGCCTTACTGTTAAGGCAGATAGGGAATGGGAACAACAAAGGCAAGCCCGTTCATATTACGCATCATTGCTAAGCGTTTGAATTGCATCGCGAAGTCGCGATTTGAATGGTTTCCTAGAAGCACGAGGAGATAGCGAGCTTACAGAAGTTGAATTATCGTTTGAAGACTATGTACCTGGTGTAAATGGACACTACTGGACTACTGAGCGTGGTGAAGATTTTGGTGCTATGGCTGGCAAGTGGTCTAATTGCTACATAGTTTCTGTTAGCAAATGGAGGAAAAGAAGACCCCTAGAAAAATCCCGCACGTTCGCGGAATAGCTACGCCAAACATAAGTATGTGTCTAGAAAATGTAGACCACACGACACAAATATAAGTGTTCAGTTCCCGTGGAGCACAATAGCTCAACTTATTGTCTGCTGGGTCGTGGTCTATAAACTTTAAGGACATTTGAAACTTATATGCGTCAATCTATATATTCATACACATATATACAAATATACATCTATGTATATATATACATATAGAAACATATAAATATATATATGTATTCATGTATATATATATTCATGTATATATGTATGTATATATAGATATATAATATTAATATATATATATACATATATGTATATATATATGTATAAATATACATATATAGATATATATATGCATATATACATATATTTATAAATATAATTATATATAAATATATTTATATATATATAGAATTATATATTTATATACGTATATATATATATCTATACATACATATATATATATATAAACACACACACACTCATATATATATATATATATATATATATATATATATATATATATATATATATATATTAATATATATATATATATGTGTGTGTGTGTGTGTGTATATATATGCGTAATGAGCGATGGAATACATCTCTGTGAGCGAATGAAGGAAAAGCAGTCCACCAGAAAAACAGTACGTTCGCGGGATAGTTACGCTAAACATAACTATTTGTCATGAAAATGAAGACCGCACGACATAAATATAAGTGTTCATTTCCTTTGCAGCAAAAGTGCGCTAATTATTGTCTGCTGGGTCGTGGTCAATAAGCATTAACGACATTTGAAACTTATATGCGTCAATCCATACATTCATGTACATATATATAAATATAAATATATGTTTATATATTCATATACAAAAGAATAAATATATATATGTATTCATGTATATATATAGATAAGTATATGCATATATATATATGTATATATATACGTATATATACGTATACATATATGCACATATATGCATATATATATATATATGTATATATATATATATATATATATATATGTATATATATATATATATATATATATATATATATATATATATATATATATATATATATATATATATATATATATATATATAAATGCATTATGAGCGACCGCAAACATCTCTCCTACCGTGCATTAAGTACTGGACATTGTATTGCAATCAACATCATCTAGTTGTATGTTCAATGCTTGTGCTGTTCGTGCTGTTGTGAGGTTTCTACATTTATGGATGCATATTTCCCTTCATATCTTCTTATTTACTGTTTTGCTACTCTTCGCCCCACTTTCTGTATCCTCTAGCTGTCGTTCTGATCTATCACTTGCTCATAGCTATCATTTCGAGTTTTTATTGACATATCCTCACTTGGTTCAATATGCCATGCTAATATATTGCTGCGCTATACGTATATATTAGTGGTTACAATGTGGAGCCGTCCTAGTGAAATGATTGTCTTCAGGGAATTTGATGGACACAAATCGTTTGCAGCAGCAATTATCGTTGAAGGGCCATTTCCTTCCTTTTATACTCTTTTAGATTGTGTGTTTTACTACCAAGACCGGTTAAAATCATCCTTGCGGAATGAAGTCGTCGTCAGAACGTCCGTGTATGATTATGTTTGTGGTCATCAATATATGTACTTTCCTTTATAAACAATATCAAAATGAGTGAATGGAAACACATTAATTATGTTATTCTAAATCTTTCAAAGATGACATGAGGTATTTGAAGCATTGTGTTCAATATCTTGTAAGATATTGTCAATAAGCACAGAAATATATATCAGTTAAAATGGAAATGAACTAACTACACATTTTCTTTTTCACAAAATATGTGGAAAATGCTTTATGAGTGATGAATATTGGTAGATGACAGAGCAATATTACTTAACTGACATATCAACCCTAACGATTCCAAAACATATTGCCCTTTGCAAATGGGATAAATAAAGAAGTTTGTTTTGGAATGGATGCAAAGTGTTGCTTCAGTCCTATGCTTAGTATACATTATGAAATGGAAAATAAGCAAGATCCTGTTTGCTAACCTATTAACCCAGTAAATGAAAAATAAGAACGGTAATGCGTTTGGGACATTTGAGGTTTGTGCGTAATCGTAAATAATACTGTGTCGCAAGCCAATTAAGGCTTTTAACTGCAGTTAGTCATATTTTAGAAGAAGCTTTGTTAAGGTAGTCGATAAAGGGATGTATCATGTGTGTGGTATTAATGTTATTGGTGTATCCACAGTCAGAAAATAAAAACTTTTGCCACTAAAGCAAGCTGTAAATCATGAGTAAACGCATAAAACGTTCCACGTTGTGACTAAGGTATCAGCACGGTGTTGGTTTTAGTGCCTGCTATAGGCGTTGCTACAGAGCACATTTGATCCGTGACCAGGCATGTCACAATGCTTCTGTTACCACTAACAAAACATAACACAAGCTGAAAGTAATTGGGATATTGGGACAGGTGGCCGGTGTACATCACTTGTGTCACATGTCAGGCATGTGTGCAAGGTATAACGAGCTGTATCCCGGTTCTTTGGTTAACGCAATTATACGCTGTATTTACTACGGGCACAGAACGCATTGCTAAATGCAGATGAAGAATGAATGCTCATGTTATATTGTAATTGGAAGAGCTAATGAATATATTACTGCTATTTGTCGATGACATAAACGACAAAAAATACACTCATACATATTGTGAGACATTATAATAGATATTCATATTGTTGGTTGTTGCCTTGTCGCACGCACGGTCATGACAACTTAAGTCGCAGAGAATAAGCTCATATATGACATGGTCATCTGTGGATTCTGATCATTCAGATCATCATATGATATGATATTCATATGTGTTGCAATATAAAGACTTAACATTTATGCACGGTATCATCATGCTATCTCCTACCACATATGGTGTATAAATCATGATTGACACTCGGTAATGTATCAAGGGTTTCTAACACTGCTCTATACATTCAAGTGCTATCTATACATCATTTATTCCAATGAGCGGCGCCTGTATATAACAATCGCCCATCATTGGCAACATTGTTTAACTTGATCAAAATCACTCTAATTAAGAACCCATGGCGATAGCTGACACAATATCAAACTTCAGTGTGTTAAATAAAAAAAAGCGCAAACAATACATCTGCTCATGCGTGTATTTGGAAAAAATGCTAGAAAAGTGCTAACATTACCCCATATCTAGGATGATGTTAACAATGGGTACATGCATGACACAGACATGACATAGACGTGCCGTCCTATTTGAGGGATCGACCTTCCATCCGCGCTTCTATCTGACATAGCAGAGTCCTACAATTGATGGCCATGACCTCTCTTCTGAACTCCTATCGGCTTGAAGTGTGGGTCAGTGAAGGTCAAGAACGCTTTGACATCTCATCAGATATAGGTCTAACCATCATCTCACTCAGCATCACCTTATGCAACGCTATATCCCGTTTGTAGTCTTTTCAGTGTCATCGAGGCAATTTCTTCGCGATGGATGCTGCCATTGTCGCAATGATTTGAGCACGTGAACATGGCAATAAATCTGCCAAAAAAGGACGGGTACTGCAGTACTGTTTCAGATATACTTTATTCAACATATTGTCATGGCCACGACCAACATATCCCTTGTCAGGAACCTATTTGTGTGAGCATTCCGGATGAGGATACAACGCAATAATTTGCTTTTACGTTACAGTACTGCTGTGGGTCCCACTGGCCATGCAAATGTCTCTGACCAGCTATAACCTGATCACAATGCCACCTTACGGTCAGGTTGGCCACAAATTATGGTTACACTCTAGCATATGATATGGATAGTATATGCCAGCCATAATTATAGACGATCCAAGCTAGGTGAGCCTCAGCAATGTTGCACGTGATCATCAAATTCGGACATTGCCTTCAATATGGCTTTGGTGTGAAATATTGCGGCAGAAGGAGCCTTGTTAATAGACGAATGACATGATAGATACATACGTTTATATTTGTACCTTCGTTTATATATGTAGGCACGCATAAACCGACGGTCAAATGCGTGCTTTTTACACGTCAAAGTGACCACGAAAACATAAATGATCCGAAATTGCTGGATCGTATCGCAAACTCAAGTTGTGCTCATTTACAAAGCAAACCATAATCATTATTATCATCTCGAAATCGCATTTCAGTTCATGTGTCATTGATGTCGCGTATATGTCGAGTTCACGAGGATTCCTATTACTGTGAATAATGATAAGATCCACATAACTGTTCCGTGGTCATATATGCAATATTGAAGTCTGCATGGTGCATGTTATGGCAAGTCAGGGTGCCATTACTGTGCTGTATACGTTACAAATCATTTATTTGCATATATTGGGATGTCAAGCATTGATGGATTTCATCAATACATTTGCCGTGCAATAATTCATTACAATAGGCATGGATAATAAAAAAAGTTATGATATATCTTCAAACCAAGTCATACGACCTGCGGTATACAGAAGATGCTTCCAAAATATCACCAATTGAATATGGGTTTCTATGCAATACATGTCTAAGCATGCCTATTTGGGCATTCCTATGCTTTTGAAGAGGGTCAGCTACTTCCATGCGACACTGCATTGGAAAGTCAAATTTGATGCAAAATAGAAGTATCCAAAAACATTATACAATGTTTTGCTGAACTTGCGATCCAAGCTTAAGAAACAATATGTATCTGCAAAGACATATTGATAGAATCCAATATTTGTTTAGAAATTGACTTTGGTCAACACCTATCATTGCTCAAATATTAACATAGCTTTCAAACCTTGAATAAAGCTGTCTAAAACTACAAACCGTTTTGAACGATTTCATTTTTGCGTATATATTTTATTGATTAGAGTGAACAAATGAAGAGCAACGGACGCATATCATACAGGCATTAAACTAGCATTATATGTGCAGTGGTGTTCCAAAATCAAATAAATGTGTTGCTTATATTTGTGCTCATTATGTATCTGTTGGTTAATACCAGTACAAGATTGCCTTGACACTCAAATAGTAAGGTGATGATATTTGAAAAAGAATTTGTCGGATGGGGCAGTGATGCGGGAATATACAGCTTAATCATGAATCCCTCCGTCATGTGTTTTACATCAGTATTGATTGTGCTGAATCGGCTCTTCTGTGACCTCACCGTCAGTCGTGTCATCTGTCAAATTTTTTTTGCGATATCCAGCGGCTGCCATTTGACCTTTCCTCTTCATGTGTCTGTCATGTGTCACCTATATCAGCTTCATCAGCTTTAAGGATCATTTGCTGCAGAAGTTTTTTTATGATAACTCGTGGCAGAACGCATTATGTTCAATGTATTATACTGCATATTGTCGTTGTTCATTATGCGCATCCACGCACCCCGACCCAAATTATAAAAGCGTTATAAAAGCTATCAGATTTAGCACACATGTTATTGGTCTTGCTAGGATTGTGTTTCAATCTGGATAGCCTAAATAAATATTGATATAGCGAGAATTATATGCATATTAAAATTTTTAATTGGATAATGAATATGCAAATCGTTATTTGCTATTCCTCCAGCAAGAATCATCACAAACAATACATCAATGCTTTCTTGGTCTAACTGTCGAGAAAATTGTTCATGAAAAACAACTCGGAATTTAACCTTCAGCTTCAAACAATTTTTGCATTTGGGTGATCGTATACTGCGTGATAAAGGATAGAATGCTTCAACAATATATTTTGTATCCCTCTCGAACCTTTTTCAAAATCATGGTGAGCTTTTGTGGCAGAGTCGAACGATAATAGTAGATTGCATTCTGGCCCCGAGTATATTCTTCCGTTGACAAGTTCCTCAGATGTGAATGGAGACAGGTATGAGACGAACATTCTTTTCCGATTGATGGCCCGATATCTTGGAGAGCCAGGTCGTGGTTTATCAACTAAGTGGTATCAGTAAATGCCAATACAGCATACATTGTACGTTTGAGTGCTAAATATAACCGAAAATTCAGGGTTCTCCTGAAGCAATATTATTTTATAGGTGAATATCATCACCCTTTTCGGTGTTTGAACCAAGTGAACGCACGGAGTATATCATAGCGTATTGCAAATAAGTGTCACATGTATTTTTTTGTAAAGCCCAAGCATATTTGGAAGATATTCGAAATAGGACATATGGATGATTAAGCTTGTGACTTTGATCGAAAAGGCGAGGTGGCACAGATTAGCATCTCTCAGTTGCAGATAACGCTCACTAAGTGAACAGATATTTCACGGTTGCTTTCCTTACATAAATGTCCGTTGAAATGAGACACGTTTAATGTGCATTAATGCGCCAACGAACATGTGAACGCAACTTTAAATAGCTATCATGTTGATGCTACTAGAGATATCTGTTAATAGTCGCAGCAAAAAATGTCCGCATTGAATATGAATCACGCACGGTATTTCCTTCAAATCATCTCAAAGTCGTCTCTTTAAAAACGCAATTCAATACATTCAACTCACTGTAGCGTTATATGTTCACCACACCTTGCGGTTTTATTCCATAACCTGGCAACTAAGGGGTGTTTATATTGCTGTTGTTTTTTACAAATATCGAAGTCGTTTTTGGCCCATTTGTACGGCTGTGGTGTTTGAACCCTAAAACCCACCACCCCTCCCAACACAGCTCCCTTGGTGTAGTAGTAACACTTAAACTACATGGTAACAGTTCCAATCATTATGGTCTTTACTGACTCATGTGGGGGATGTCAAGTTTGCCGCGACCACCTGTACTTATTTCAGCGATTATTTCAGAACATTCAAATTCATAGCAAGTTATCCATCATGTCTAACAGATTAACTTGCGGTCTGTTTTAATCCCTATTTAACGATGTGATGTATTGCATCACCAACGGAATTGTGAAAGTCAGCTGCATCTGTATTTTGTCAATGCAATGTGATATATTGCATATTCCCTTCACCTTTACTTGGATGAATCGTATCACGATTTCTTGCTGTATCTAAGCATGGAACCGGATGCAATACACTTATCATCGCTTGATCCCGACCTCACCCCGGTCTTTCTGCCGATATATAAAAGTATGTCTTACTTTGATGTTGGTTTGTTTTGTAAATTCCAAGAGCATGACTCTATTTATATGTTTGTTTCAACTCTGCACTTGCTTGAAGGTTCTTCACATGACATACAGCAGTATTCGCCAGCAGACAAAGAATGAGCTGTCCATGGTTTGTTACATACGTTATTCATCACTGTCTTTGGAAAATATATACGCTTGTGAAATCCCTTGTTGTAATGAGTTGTAACTCATTGGCAAATTATATGATGCAGCAAGCTGTATAGATAGTTAAACATCTACATCATGGACGCATTGATAAGAGCTGCGAGAAGTTCGCATGAGCTTGCGAGGATATGTTTGTCCGTATCAATAGTCACCAATCAGAATGGAGTGAGCTGCTTCCGTTGAGACATTGAACAGAAGTATTTGGTTGCATGATAGTTATAACTCTCTATTATCACAACAGGACGCTCAAACTGCGCCCAACGCTATCCGTCTGATACGCGTGTCGTCTCGTTCAGTTTATAATGCCAATTCGACAGGAATGTTGTAGCAGTAGCTATTAGTTATCATACATGCAACTGAAAGTACGCGGCCATTCAGTAAGCTCTCGCAAACTTTGGACGCGCTTTGATTTATCATAAATGAAACTCATATGGATATATGGAAGCATTTTAGAATGACCAGACCACGAAGCAGCGGCGGGTTCTTCTCATTTGCATATATAAATATATATATCTATATCAATATATATATACACATATATTTATATATGCATACAAACATATATATACACAATTATATTTATATATATATATCTATACATATATATATATATAAATAAAATTATATATATACATATATATGGTATATATACAATTGTATGTATATATATATATATATATATATATATTTTTATATATACATATATATAGAGAGAGAGAGAAAGAGTGAGAGAGAGAGAGAGTGAGACAGAGAGATAGATAGATAGATAGATAGATAGATAGATAGATAGATAGATAGATAGATAGATAGATAGATAGATAGATAGATAGATAGATAGATAGATAGATAGATAGATAGATAGATAGATAGATAGATAGATAGATAGATAGATAGCTAGATAGATAGATAGATAGATAGATAGATAGATAGATAGATAGCTCGATAGATAGATAGATAGATAGATAGATAGATAGATAGATAGATAGCTAGATAGATAGATAGATAGATCGATAGATATATATATATATCTATATATATATATCTCTATATATCTCTATCTCTATCTATATATATATATATATAGATAGATAGAGAGAGTTAGCGATCGAGAGATCAGCGCACCATGAATGGCTGCGTAACCATTCACTCATCGCGCCATTTAAGCTAACTAGTTGCTAATAATTACGTGTGTATACCGCCCGTAATATTTCTGTTCCAATTTGAAAATCTGAGTCTTATCTTCTTATTCGGCATTGAACATTTCATTAAATAAACAAATTGGCGCAAATATTATAATGTTTCAGCTTAATCGTAAGGGGCGCTGTCCAAGTACCTCCATTTCCCTCATACCACACCGTCGCGATATCACCTCCCCGTCGATAGTGATGTTTATCTCCGGAGTTTCCTTTTATTTTCATTACGTTTCTCAAGTACGTCACATTTGCCAGGGATGCATTGATATGCATCTGCCTGGCATGGATTATGACTATCTGTGTCTGTTCCATTATGCATGGGCGTTTTTCATTGGACCACTGAACCGAATTATCATTGGCACACAGAGTGTTTGGTAGCAGCCATCCCCGAAATAATGTTCAGGATGGGCCCATTAATCGGAGTTTGTGCGAGGCAGAAAGATTTGATCTGATCGCGCATAGATTACTTGATCAATACAGCTAAAAGTTTTTATTCTTATCTTAAATTTAAATAGCATCAGAGAAACAGTTGGCACTAACCACGGAATCTTGTGAAGATGTACCCCACACACCACACCCATCCACACCACTGTATCGAAGGTGGATGAAGTCAAGTTCACCATGGGAACGAATAACCTAATGAATTAAGTGATAACTGCATTTACAATTTTTTTACACCACGACATATAAGTTTATACATAACATCATAAAATACTAATTTGATAAATGACAATTCAGAATGCTTACTCGTCATCATTAACTCCTTACCAAGCGTGAATCTACAAATGTGCAAAATGCAACACACTTTATTGCCCACTTGTCTATTTAATTGTATCCTGTCTACACTTCCCAGAAAGTAATGGTGTTTAATGACCAGCGTTACACCAAATATGCTATCCCTTGTGTGTAGTTGACAAGTACTCTCTTTTTTCATACTCTCTTTTGAAATGAAATCACTTCAACGTGTTGCTTTCTACATCGACCTCGGCTGTGGTGCATGCAATTTCCATCTTAATCTACCTAAGGCATTCGCTGTGATGCTATCACGATTAACCCCACAGAGGAGCTGATCTTCGGAATGGGTTCGGATGATCGGCTCACAGAACATTAGTCAAACACCTTTGAATTCATAGTCGGATATAACCATAACACATTACACTGATCCATCAAGTGACCAAATCTGAAATGAGTTATATGTATAACTAGTGAATTGTCCTCCAATCGCTTGAATATAGGCGTTCGGCGCCACGGCGTTGCATTTGAAAAATCGTAAGGTGGTCATGAATTACGTAACAAATGAGGCGATGACTTGAAGGAAGGCCAACAAATTGGTCTCTTAAAGTCCTGGTATCTATATCTACTCGAAGAATTGCCAAAGCTTTCATCGTGCTAAATTTGCAAAACTACAATTCGCAGATACAATACAGCTCAAGCCAATAAGTAAACACAGTGCTTACGGGGGTAATCTGTAACTTTCCTGTTCCGTCAATTTTACCTCCTTTACAATGCGAATGTATACGCGGGAGAAGGATCACATACATAAGTAGTCACGCTTGGCTATGCGAGGGTATGTTGTCACCAATGTTAGTGATAAAGGACACATGAGAATAACACTGGTGCATATAGAATAGTGTGAAGAAAAAGATAACATTGTGTGACAAAATTGCCGGCGAAACACGATCCTCTTTCTTCATAACAACTCATTGTGGACAATGCTTAAACTGTAAATGCAGTAGTATAACCAAATTAATGCTTGGAAACCCCATATATAAGTTCTTAATACTTTATCCCACAAATATGTCCTAGAATTCATGTGAGGCATTACGCATCACACTACAGACAGTACCATATTGTATTGAATTGCAAATGTGGAACTTTGACGACACATTTTACCCACCATAGGCAATACCGTATTATTTGAACCCAAACAACAAATAACGTTGTAACGCCATTTAAAAGGTAAAATATCCAGTTGTATCAGAACTTTAGTGACTGCACTCATAGAGCAGTCAATAAAAATTCAATGAACACCTCTGATTAATCAAGACTATAATTGCATTTTACACAACGCGCAATGCAATCAGAATGCAATTTAAGTTCAGGTCACTTGGGATTCTAGTACTAATATAAATTTTGGAAATGCACCACCACACACAAATGCATTTCTCTATAGCGTTGATGACTGACGCCTTTAACATCATAACGCTATAAAACCGAAGAGAAATTGACGCATTGTATGAAGCATTTCTTAAAATGCTATAAAAAAAGTATTGCATTATACGTATTTTATGAATTATTTCTTGATCCAGACGTCATCACTTCCTCAGCTTACATATATAACCCTGCGTTGTGTATTCTGAAAGCATTACTGTGTTGCAACGTTTTCTCAGGGAATAAATCAGAATTCATGTTTCTTTATGGAGATAAATATCCACCTTGGAGGAAATGTATGTAATAAATTGCCATCTAGTCTCTAATTCTATCGATGTGGCGTATCAGTTAAAACCTTTATGAGCATTAGGTTCGTGTAATTGCAAATGGATATTGCCCAAAACGCAGCATTGTGAAATATAAGTTGCTTGATGATAGTAGGCAATAAATGGAACTATACACCGTGCAGTTGACTTCCAACAACTGGTGTATGAGTCCTTTGACAAATTCATTATACGGCAAAACCGTCATGATTCAGCATTCTACTTCATATCTGCGTAATTGGTTTGCAGAATGCTTCGCAGTAGCTGCATGCGATGATCTACTATTGTGACATTCCCTGTTTAATGAAACGCCCCCTTCTATTGTATGTTGCTTGCTTACCAAGCCTTTTCTTGATCACCTTTCGTACTGCTTGATTGCAATAGCAACAATCGTGTCCAAACCGAATTCTTTACCCTGGTATTAAAGGTACGTTTCAAGAAAATCATTTGTTGACAGGACATGCACAATAGACCATATATTGCTCGCAGGCAGTCAACCCTGAATTTGAGTTTGAGTATAAATTACAGAAGTTTTTCGTCCTGTCTGTTATATATTTAACACAAGCAACACGCAATATAGCTAGTAAATATGTATAGTCAATATAGATTTAAGATAACCATAATGCGAAATGCATGATGACGGTACTCATTACGTCATACCACATTATTAACAGACAGTGTTTACGTATCATTTGTATATATCACTTGTGCATTTTCGTTCTATTGGTATATTTCGCTTATATAAGAGCATTCACTACGTTAAGCATGATGCACACGGCGGTACATTGTAACGTGATGTGTTTGGATATAACCATATGGCAACGCGTTTGACATAGCGGGTACCATTGTCCTTGCCATAGCTAGAATTAATCTGTTGATGCGCTTTCTTGTACATATTTAGTAGAAAGAATGTTCTGTTTATTAGATATGTTTGCAAGAATATCTCCTCAATTGTTATTTTGGTTTATAGCTTATGCTACCCGCGACATCCAATCCAAAATAACCCCTTAAATATTCAGTCGAATGTTGATACGTTGCATCCTATTTCATATGACATTTTATCAATAATCTATTGCTTTTGTTTATAATCCAAAATAAACATGTAATATGTCGGAAAGAGGATAAAGGCACTGTTGAGCAAACACGATTGTGTTTTTTTCACCAGTGAAGCAGATCATCACAATTATTGTTGTAAGTAATTATCAGACACTGATACTCGTCCTCTATCTAATACCAAATTCTATTGTTCGCGGACATAGCTTTTTCTTCCAAGCTGCATATAAATATTTGTTGTCATTAAACAAACATTACTGAGCAGCTCGTTATTAACCATATTCCGGATAAGGAATATACTAGAAGGAACGTCAAAAACAAGAATACCAGTGAACGCGCACAATTGCATCTTAAATATATTGAGGGACTGTAAGAGAGTAAAGGGTCTTCCACGCCTACACGTCCTCTCATGATGTTCGTATCACAACAGAGAGGGATATTTATATATGTATATATACGTATACATATACATATATATATATGTATATATATATATATATATATATATATATATATATATATATATATATATATATATACAGATATATATGTACATATATACACTGACACATATATATATATATAAATATACATATATGAATATATATATATATATATATATATATATATATATATATATATATATATATATATATATATATATATATATATATATATATATATATATATACATATCCAATAGTCTATTCGCACAACTATAAGCAACATGCGAGGGTGTAATGACTCAGTTAATATATCCCTCCATATTGTGTAAATAGGGGAAAAAGTTTACGCATAAAAACCACATTACCAATATCCGTAGCAGAGGATACTGCTCGTACCCACGAGATTAACTTGCGAATCCTTTGCTCCAGGATAATGCCGCATTACGCGAGGAACATGCAGTCGAGCATGGCACCAACCGTAGCTCGTAAAGAAATTTGCTTCAGCTGTAATGGGATTACGGCAATATATCAAATAGGATGTCCGTTGGTTATGTCAGAGAATCCCGATATACTATACTGAACTAGCGAAAGCTAACTTATCGCTATATAGTGTCTCCATGAAAATCTGTAATATGCCATATCGGTGAATTGCGTTATCTCGATATGGCTAGTTGCTTCGGGTGATTTGCTCGCAGCGAAGAATGATGTAACACAGCTATAGTCGATCATCGATGTGAGTGTGTGGCGGAAAATAAAGCATTCACATAATGCAGACGCAATGCGTATACGCTTCTGTAATACATCCCTATGCATAATACATCTACATTGTGATAAACAGTCAGACACATATTGATATGATACGACCGTTTCAATATCAGCTTACATGGTTTAGGCGTAAAAAGGCACGTTTCCCAGGAGCGTGTTATTACCACGATGGCAAAGGGAAATAGGCAATCTAAACGAGACTGCCGAATGAAAGAACTGGAGCAATTATTCAGATAAGACTGAGACGCCCTGTTTCAGCCAGTAAGGAAACTGTTTTTTCCCTCTCTATGCTAACCACTGACAGGTGATCAGATAGAGCGAGTGCAGTGCACTGTAACAGAGCAGTACATTGTGCCAGTTGAAGGGTTTCACCAAAGATGATTAAAGCAATCCATTGTAAATTGAATATTTTTATATTGTCGTCAGTGAAGAACGGAATAGTTCATGCAAGGCGCTCCGCTTAAGTTCTGTACGGTTACGTTTTCTATTCCCAGCAGCTCATTAATGTGTTATAGATGAGTTGATATATCCCTCCACATTAACCAACTAGCGGATAACGTATACGCATCGTCAAAACTTGCTTTGTTCCTTGTTCAATTATATATAGCCCACGACAAACTACGTTAGGTCTCATTATCATATGCATATAACCAGCAATTCTGAGGAAATATATAGGCAAGCATGGAATAAGAACTGCCGCCTGGATGGATGGCTTTATCTAAAGCAACATATATTGGCGCAATGGTATACCTGTGAAATGGTATGAATGTGTAATGCTTAATGTGGAGATGGCTCGTTAGGTGGGGCTTTACGCCATTGGGAATTCATAATCGAATTTTTAAATCTAAGCAGACATCCTGTTATATCAGTTTAAAGGCGTCTAGCAATGCAGCGATGAGCTGTCTACAATATACGATGTTTCCAAAACACCAGTCTCGATTAATTATCAATGATTTAGTGTTACCATTAATAACAGAGTCATTTAAGCAACTTTATAAAGACATCAATAACAACGAATAATGATGGTGTATGAAATGACTAATGCATGAAAAATCTTTCTTGATGTGTAAGAAGTACATGTTGTTAACAGGGAAAAGTGTAGATATGATAACCCTGAAAACAATAAGCCACAGACAACGTGGCGATAATGTTTTCGTGTCCATTGTTGCATTCACGGTGCCATGATGCCATGATGTATTCTTTCCGAAGGTCGGTTCTAAAGAAGATGTACTTATGGCATGCACTCTCTAAGTGATCATAGATATATCATTGTAGCTGCCTATTACTAACCGTTTGATAGACTGATATTCAATTCAGGTAGAATTTAAAACGTAAACTCTGGTTTATCCGGATATAGTGAGTGTCTAGTGTGAACATGTCATGCGTAACTAGCCCAATCGATCTAACCATCATTCACTGCTATTTGAGGAACACATATATTGGGAGAAGCATAGCCAGGACCGATGTTGTCTGCATACAAGCCTATTTAATTAATAATAGTGCATATGGAGCACAAAGATATATCACGAACAGCACATTCCAAGAGGTATCACCTGTTGTATAGCAAATCATTGTTTGCCGTTCATTTGAAATACATATTAGGGGGCAATTAATCTCCGTCGAATGTTTGTAACGTTTTCATTGTCACCATGAAATATAGTGTGTAATGTGGTAATGTACCTTATCATGACAGATTCACTTAACTAACTCCTGAGGCTGATTGATAAGTAATGCGATAACATGACACGAATGTGATTAGCTCGCGTTGTACTTGTGCATTGGAAGCAAAAGAAAGCCAATTTTAAGACCAACTAATCCATTTAGACACAGATGGAATATTTCAATTTCACTCTCATCCTGTTAGCTGTTTTTACTGTTGCAACGTTCTTGGCACATCATAAACGTCGGTGGTCAGATTGATGATGATTGCTGACCAGGAGCTAAACCGGATTCCGAGACACAACCGATTTCCTTCCTGCTGCCCATTTGAACTCGAATGAATTTGCCACCTTAGTCATAACACTGACTGTTCCTTGTGAATGTTCTTCCACTCCACATAATATACATATATATATTCAGATGTACATGTATATATATATATATATATATATATATATATATATATATATATATATATATATATATATATATATGTATATATATATATATATATATATATACATATATATATATATATATGAATATATATGTATATAAAAATATATATGTATATTTATATATATATAATCTCTATGTATGTATATATATATATATATATATATATCTATCTATATATATATATATCTATATATATGTATATATGTATATCCATACATATATACACTTCTCTCTCCATCTTTCAGGCAAAGTTCCAAGCCATAATAATCAATAATGTTTATGTTTCTTCTAAGCCCTACGCCTGAAGTTCGTGTTCTTTCATCAACATCCTCAAGCGAGTGTCGCACATCCCACACCACAGATTGCGACACGACATAAATATATATATATATATATATATATATATATATATATATATATATATATATATATATATATACATATATATGCATATATATATATGCATATATATATATATATATATACATATATTATATATGAATATATATATATATATATATATATTTATATATATATATATATATATATATATATATACATTTTATTATATATATATATATATATATATATATATATATATATATATATATATATATATATATATATATATATATATATATAATTCGATGACCTTAGATCTGGTGTAGATCTCCCATGCACGTCACAGGTAAACTACTGTGATACCTCGGTGATTGGATATGCCTATCTTAATCATTTATAACAATTTATGCCTGACAGGGAACATAGCGGTAAGTCAAGGAAAATATGTGATGCATGAGTTTATATAATAGCGTCTGAATGATCTATATTAACTGAAGCTTTCTTTAGACCTCGCAGGAATTCAAACCATTGTAATGTCTACAGAAAGCTTAAGTTAATATAGATTATATAGATGCTATAATATAATCATTACTATCAAGTTCGTTGATATCGCTTGAATCAACAATGCAGTAACGGAGAGGAAATAATGTAATTGCCACATCTGAAGCAGTTATTTATATTTCAGAATGTTGATGATCTCATTATGCTTTGAACGGATCCGCGGTTGTACCACAAGTATAAGACATCAATAGCCACGAAAATTGCTGTCGGTTGTGACACCCGCATTGGCATAATCTAGAAACATGATTATCGTAGAAAATGGTCTCTCGTTTTCTCGGACTCTAACACACCGTAATGCTTGATGACAGCTTATATAGATGATAAGCAAATTAACTATCAGTAATCGACCAGATGCAGCAGGTCAGAACCGATCAGAAAGTAAGTTAGATGCCTGTGGTACAAAATGTACGCGTTTTATGATAATGTTAACTTATGTGGACTGTTGACTGGAGGCATGTGATCAATACGTCTAAGGGATGCGATGTAAATATCCAATACTCCGTTGATGATCTGCTATGATGTCCCGCGGGTATGATGCATATGATATGATATATCGCCAATGAAGGCTACATTGTTTTCCATATAATTACATTGAAATTAGAAACATCGGAGCAGATGAATATTGTACACAAGATGTCATCAGATAATAAGTAAGCCGATTGCGTGGTGCCAATATGCCTAGAGCGTAAGCGAGATGTGAAACACGGCCAGTAGATGAACGGAGTTTGTTAGCATTCTATATTATGGAGTGAATAGTAATGAAGATTTTAGTTAATAACCCAGTTTGTTCATGCGCCTGGTAGACGCAGGGTGCTTTATAAGATAATGCTGATCATTGTGGACTGTGTCGTGCAAAGGGACGATGACTGATGCAAAGTTGGATTACTGCTAATTCATACTGCATTAATGAGCTTGGGGGAATTGATGCATATATCTGAATTGAAGTTTTTAAAGCATCGTCATTATATCTAACGATAACTGCAGGGCTTTTTTTATCGAGGATACGATGGAATATCTGTGTTTTGCATAAGCCTATGGTTAGATGTATATCATTGCATAAGACAATACCGATTAGTCGTATAAGTGTGATATGCAGACGAAGCAATAACAACATCTCACTAGAAAACATACGATATCACAATATCCCAAAGAGATGCGTTGGAAATGCTCATTTCATAGCGTCAGAGGATATTGGCATTTTGTGATTCAATGAACAGACATATATATGAAATATTTCCCTTTTCACGTTATATATATCAATGCTGCCTTGCGCGCCTGTATTCGAAACGAAAGATGTAGAGTTTGGTCACTAAGAGAAAACACCAGTGATGCATTGGTGTACCAGTTCAATACATTTCTGTTATCAATTAATCGTAACAGGTGTGATGTGATGATTTATTTCACAGAATCCGACGTAAGTAGTGACTATGATGATAACGTCATATATACAGAGTTGAATCGTATGTAGTTATATATATATATTGCACCACATATCAAACGCATACACACTGTGAGATTCATAGATCATTATCATTTACACAATCAAGCAACACTTCACAAGCGTTTAATTGTCCAAAGTGACACTTGTCAATATGGCACACCTTATCTGCCGTCTTCTTCAGGGTCGTTGGCATGCGCTTCCGTATTGGATGGTTTCCTGTATAAACTGGTGACCGTTTAAATATATCTTATATGAAGGCTGTAACCAGTGGTTGTATTAAGTCATGAAACAATAACAAAATGTGGTGTGATTATATTTGCGGTTGATAGCATTATCTTTGCAGGATGAAACCTCATCCTGAATCTCGCAACCGCATTTAACACACGTGGCATTGTTATTTCACCCATGAGCAATTTTCGAGCACAACGTTGATGATGAGCGATTCCGACTAGTCGAACAATAACGTTGAAAGTTACCTTGGTTGCAATGGTGATTAGGAACCACTGATTAAGTGAAACAACGAAATTGGTAATGCAATCCGTCGTGTAATGGAATGAATAGTCCGAATAAAAATAGAAACATTAGAAAAACGATTGCATGTTATTTCTACATCTGATCACGTGACTGCAAATGCCTCAGAGGATTTATGAAAACAGCGAAATTCTACCCAGTGGTCAATGTGTAATGGAGTAGATGATCGTGTATTCGTATCATGGACGACGGGAAGGCAATACACATAGCAATGAACCTACCTAAGGGGTTAGAAGAATGAAGTTGTGAGATTCTTTTCAGTTGTGCATCATTTTCGGCTTCTCAATTACACTAATTGTAAAAATGTGTCCTTTAAGGAAGAGTATCTGGCAGCGCTTACTCGTGATATGTCCTGACGTTATATCAGGTACAGTTGATTTTCATATTCTAACTATCACTGTTGTTAATACTCTGAGCGCCAATTACGACAAGTTCGTGTTCTCTGCCATATTATATTTGCTCTGTTACAGCACCTGCTGCTATACATTATGAAACTTAAACCAGGGAACCCATACATGCGATAGATTGCTCTCCTAATCGGTATGCATCTACTACAAAATATACAATGCAAAACCCAATCTCTCTTGGAGCATAAAGGGCTACATTTGATTACTTAGATCAGTGCTTATGTTTTTATTTTTTCTATCCTGCGATGAAGTGGATAAAGTGCTGCGTCTAGGAGATATTACGAAGCGTTGCGCGTTGAGCCCAATAAAGCACCTAATAAGAGATTTGAGCCGTGCATGCGTCGACACAAGCAATATCAAAAGCCTGTTATTCCCTTCCTGCATATTATGAAAATACAGTTGTAAAATATTCAAACAACGGTGTGCTGAGGAGCGCATTATGATTAATTTTTTCCGGACATAAACAAGTCATCATTCTACCGATTTTCATTGCTTTAATATCACCTTTCGTGTTAAATTGATACAGCTTGCTCAGAAGCACATGATGTTTATAATCCCATACCGTTGATATCACAATGCATAGACTCTTGACCAATTCAGCTTTGATAATGAAACACGCCGTGTTCTGAATAAATATTCACATTATTTCCACCTTTCGCGACACAGAAGCACATTTAGAATCCTGCCATTATTCAACTCGATGTAATATGAGGATCAAAGCAATTCAGTGTACTTATCGCAACCAGATCCAGCTCCAAATTGTCAATTTGTCTGCAGGTGAAATGCTTAACGTACAAAAACAAGACGAGATGATTAGAATGCACAGCCTTAAGGCAATATACGATAAATCAATATCTAGAATATATCCATGAACAAATGACAATACACATGACCGCCGCGAGTGGCTTTATTGAATGCATTGCTGTGTGTGGGTCATGAATGCTGGTCTGAATACGTAGCAAACGTGTACGAACCATTGTTACAAGTAAAGCGCTCTGCATGTATACTTGGATTGAATTATGCAAATATAGCGAATGTCGCGTTTAGTGAACGTGATGACAATGATAACGGTCGCCATGCTAGTTTTCAGAATATCTATAACACATGCTTGGAATGAATCAGTTAAGTTATTGCAATATTCCATATTCTGCTCGAATGATTAAGAATGTGATGTTTGGGCATTCTGAGTGAATTAATGCTACATTTGAAAATGGATATAAATAGACAATAATATTAAATACAGCATTTCCTGTCATTTGATCAACACTAAGAAAAATAGAAAAAGGCCCAATGGCCCCGTACTAAGCACTGTTTGACACCTACTCATAAAAATAATGCTGATGACTAGGTGGTTCACACTGGGCCGTAGAGCCATCACGAGCAACGTGGTTCATACGCATTCTTGACCGTTGGTGCAGGCTTAGGGGTAACCTACTGAAATATCAGAGCAATGGTAGGACCGATACATTGGATGTTGATATAGGTATATAATATTATCTACATATTAATGGTAAAATTTCGATTGATGCCGTGTATATCCACCTTAACCATTCAAGGTGATAGCTGTGGTACCGGAAACTATACAGTTACTCTAATGTACAAGACAATCATTATTCCCAGCTACAGGTCATAATACTACTGCTTAGGCTTATTTACGACATAATTTACCCACCTCAAGGCAGTATACGATAAATCAATATCTTTAATATTTCCGCGAACAAGCAGCAATACACAGGGCCGGCACAAGTGGCTTTATTAAATGCATTACTGTTTGTGGGTTATGAATGCTCGTCTGATTACGTAGCAAACGTGTTAGAACCATTGTTAAAACAATGCACTCTACATAAAAACTTGGATTGATTTATGGAAATATAGCGAATGTCGCTTTTAGCATACAAGCTAAAAAAGAGATTAGCCTTTAAACATATTAATGATAAAATTCTGATTTACACAAAAATACGATAACCTTTCGCCGAGCTCGAGAGATAAGGTATCGAGGCAACTGACCCGCCTTCATCAAACCTTTGTTGTTTATGAAGGGAGGTGATTTCTGTGACACAGGCAGCTATACAGCTACCCTTATGTACGAGACAATTATCTTATCCGGCCTCAGGTCATAATACTACTGCTAACAGTAGTGCTTAGGCTTTACAATCAAGAGGTAACTAACTTATTTTTACTCGAGGCCATGTTTCTCGCAAAATTTCTAAATTTCTGTAGTAGCCAAAACATAAGCCGTAAACAGTTCTTGTTGTTGATACATCGCGTCACTTTCATTTGCTCCTCTAAATTCCTTCTCAATCACATCCGTGGAATGAAAGGGCAAAGGATAGGTACAACCTTAGCAGTACCGGAAACATATGGTGCAATCGAATATGGCGTCGCATTTTATTCAATTTATTTTATATTATTTGCACCAGGCTTGATGGAAAGATGGTTGCTATGAATAGTGGATTCGGCAAAACATTACTGTACAGGAGTAACTGCAATCTCAATAGATGTATGCTATGGAAAAGCCTCAGCGAATAGGCCGACTCAATCCAATTCATCTCCTGCTTCGCTGCCCAAATGACAAATGCGGCATCGTGTTTGGATCATTCGGATGGATGAGGATTGATCATTGCAGTGTGCCAGGTAAGAGAGAAGCAAATTTGCTACGGTTTCACTTGGTGAATTGTCCGGTGTACAGGATCATTTTATTTCACTATTAATACGCAATTGCGTTGTGCTGGGTAAGTTGACAGTAGAACCTAGTTTATATGCTGCTGAATCAATACAGTTAACGTAGCCTCATTATCTAGTGACAATGATGTGCGTCTATTCGCATCACTACAATATCGTACGCTGGTGTCCATTCAAATACACTATATGGTACGTAAACTGAGCGATGATTTTGACGGAATTTGCATGCGTACTATATCTCACCAAAGCGGATAAATCGCCTTAAATTGTGTAGAATTTTTAGCCTAGCCACGCATGTGATTGAATGCCCATAGTTTATTTAGCTCTTATTTGTGCGCCTCGAATAATCCACAAGTAGCCAAAACTTAAAAAGGGTAAGCGTTTTAGAAACATGGCCATGATGATTTATTTAACCAAGCAGCAGTATACTAAACCGCTTGTATTATGGCGTCATGCCAACGCCAAAAATAAAAGCAGGTGTATACTTCAACTAGAATACGACATAACTGTGTGCCTAATGTGAATACAAAACTTCATCCTTAAACCCTTTAATGTAGCTCTTTGTGTCGTAAACAAGTCGAATCATAAGCTAGTATGATATTCAAACACTATGTGTGTGGTGGGCACTGCCCCCTAAAAGGGATCATTAACTCGAGCAGTGTGTCTTGATCGTTGTGCTAATGAATATCGACTTCTACTCTAAGTCTGACATTCAGGACCACGAGTTGGTACATTCAGCTAAAATTAGCCCTGCAAGTTAAAAAACCATCGATGGTGGAAGGGTCAAACAAGCATTGGTTCTCGGGTATCGCGTCTGCCAATCAATTTAATGACCTATTTTTAACCCCCATTCAGTGGTATTAGCTTTTTGTGATTGCCTACCACACACCAGATCATTATTCTCAAATAACGGGAGTTAATCACAGTAATTGTATGACGTGCACCCAACCGCCGGTTATGTTCACATAGCAAAACCTTATCCTACCAGTAATATATCTAAATAGACAGTTTCCAAGCAAAACAATTTGTGTTACTGACAGCTATAAATTTATCACGGCGCTGCAATGAGACAACTCCCTACAATTATGTCTCTTTGATAAATAAGAACATCGATCATTTAGAGGTAATTGTATCGCATTGTTCTAGGTAACGCTATATTTAATCCTATACTTATTATTATAATATCAATGCTATCACAAGAACGCAAGTATTGCTATATATATGTTGCTGGCATTACGGCAAATAATTACAAACACCTAAACGTAACGCAAAACACATCTACAGCTAGATAATCTATTAGTTTATTTAGAGCACTTCTGGTCGCAGTCTGACGAGCGCGCTTGTTTTTGGCAATACGATACCATAGGGGGTGAGAAGTAGTGGTGTAAGACATGTTCAAAGTGTGTGGGAAAGAAAGTCAACTTCTAGGTAGAACAATGGCGTATTGTCTTTCATGGCTCACTGGCATGATGAATTAATCACATCCAAGTAATATATTCATATCTTGTAGCAACTTTGCAAATATTATATTTCACAATTGCTTATTGCAGTCATTTTGGGTTCATTTAGTGAGTTTTATCATAGGTCGAAATGTTGTATCATTTCATATGCCTCCCGATTGGGAAACAGCTCGATCCACATTAGCCTTTGCAATGTGAAATACAGAAAGCGCACGACATGACAAGCATCTTTGTTATGGGTCAACCGTTGCAATAGGTTAATTTTTCGACGCCATATTTTGGAGCATTGCGTGCGAACATTACATATTATCATCACTAGCAGAAATGCATGCTGTATTCAGGTCATGGTTTGTGTTGATGCACCACCTAAGATTGGCTATGAATGAATGATTATATTTGCAACGCTTCACAAGTCTCTTTGATGACAAAAATTTGAAGTCATAGACCATGGGGAAATCGTAGGGTTTGAATCTCTCGCATATGAACATGTTATTGTAAACTAAATAATTCCGTTTTAGGAAGCGCCCGTCGTGTGTGAGTTATAATTAGACGATCGTTCTGCGACTTGTTATTCCATCGTCTAGACCGGTTGTTCTCTGATGCCCACCACAGATCACGTGGAGAATATATATGACATTATAGTGTTGTCATTCTTTAACCAATTCATAATAGCTAATCCTTTTTGTGACATATGTAGGCATTAGCACTACATTTGTTCAATACCCATCTCCACGCTGTATCTACGATGTAAGCACTAAAACGTTCAAATCAATTATAATCACTACCACTACAAATTGACTATGAAAGGTCGATAAATATGTGCGAAAGATATATTGCAAACTGAATGATTAATCTGTTCATGCCATAAAGTGGTCACCAAAATGCATTGGCCAGCAGGTTTGATATTCGGCAGGGAATTCGACAGGAACATTATTCTACTTTTATCAATACTGCTATAACCTTTAGCATATGATCAAAATCAAATACAATGATATCATCGTTAAAGCCTAGAAATATATTCTATATACCAACCTTATGACTAATAACATGATACAAGAATGAAGCCAATGAAAATAGTGGTGAGTGTTAGTTGCAGCTGCTGCTGATAATTTTCACCGCGCTGTGTCTCCACCATCATTCTTAATAAGCAAACAACCAAAGATAAAGTGAGTGACAGTATCAAAGTGAATAGAAGAAATCCGTGTCATAGTTCTCATCAACCAAGCATGATCGTCTATAGCTAAACCTCACCTAAAACACCGATTTGGTGCTTGCAAAAGATGCAACAATTCAACGGTAGTGCACAAAAACGTATTGTAGAACATCCCTTCTTTGGGCAGTGGGTGGTCTCTAGTAGATACATGTATCATGTAGATACATTTGTAGCTTGCTCACCAAAGGCTGCATATTGCTGTGCCACACATGAAGCCTAATTAAATTGCCTGTATTGTGCAGACATTATAACTGTTTATCCCCATCAATTTACGATTTATTTCGTCGTATACGATAAAACGATAACAATTAAATTGGTTACATTTAAAAACCCGATCAACAGGAGAAGTTTTTGTCGATAATTGCATGCCATGAAGACCATTCTAAATAGATTATCTAGTGTGTTTCGTTGCAATTTATGTATAGCATAAGTGCCCTGAATAAGTCGTTATGTTACGGTTGTGGTGATATATAGCACGCTTAATATGTTATAGTGGTCATAGCAACAAAATAAAATTCCACACTATTATTGATTTTGAAGCATGAGAGCAGACCCAGTTGGTGAACAGCTTGGTCTTAAATTCACATGGAGCATATCATGTCTATGTTAATTCGATTGTTATCATTACCTAGTTATGTTCCATTCCTAAGTAACATCGCTGAATACACTAAATAATAACAGAGATGTACTAAGATGGCCACCCAATATCGTTCGGTGAAGGATGACCGGCACACAAAGAATGTTTGGTCCGTAAGTTCTCTGTTATGTGTTAATGGGTTAAAAAGTCAATAAGCGACATCCGCCACTGAATATTACAAAAAGCTTAGTCATTTGAAATCGAATCCAGCTGGTTCGTGTAATTGTTTGTTAATCTAGCCCTGAATATTATGCATGGTTTTGACAAACATACTTACATTTATCAATTTGCAATTAGGCACGGCTATTCATGCCTTATGATAACATTATGCAGCCGCCCGATGTCCTGGGCAGGATGACCCTCAGACGCAGCAGTTGCGTCGCAGTCGTCTTTATTCGCTTCATCAGAGACGTCTGAATCTCTAACTGCTGGGTCGTATCTATAACGAAACATCTTTGCATTGCAGAGGAGATGAAATAGCGAAACTACCAACAGCTATTTTGCGAGAATCATAATGATGATCTCTCCCCGCAATCGAAACAGTGCAGGGTCTGACTTCACGCGGAGGGGATTAATCCTTCATGAGCTCGTCGCTTAGAACTTGTCTTTAAAGTCGAATTTCGCGAATTCTCGCGCTCTCACGGCTGGTATATCAACAGCATAGGTACTTCTGAGTTAAATTTCCGTAATCTGGCGAAAAAATAGACGTAAGGTTTCGTGCGACACACACTTGAATGAAAATGAGCGCTGATGATTGTGTATAATGTCACGGAACTCTATTTTGAGCTACAATCAATGTTGCTGGTGATTGTTCCACAATACGATATTAATGTTTATTGGGGTATTACAATGGGAGGAGTTGACAAGATCTCATGAAATGCGATGAATGACTTAGGCAGGCAACACACGTTATGTTACACAAAATGTTGTGGTTCAGTAGTCATTACATTCTAGCAAATTTCAAGCTCTGTGGGGTAGTTTAATGGAAGCATTGGATACAAACAACTGTATGATATAAAAAGACATTAACGTTGATCCTGCTACACATCGGAATATATTCTGTAGACTTAATGTTGCTTTATGATAAGGACTCTTTATTATTGATGCTAATGTTGAGTCAATATTGTACGATGGTCCAGTAAGATTTTCTAGCATAGCAACCCATGAGTTTGCAATCAGTTTGGATATAATCAGTTGATACATTGCAAGTCATAACATTTATTATTAGCTGACTTCATTTTCGTAATATAGTGACCCGTATACAGACTAATGTCCTGACAAGGGCCCAAGTGCTGAAGACAATATTGCAATGATACCAGGAAAAAGAATTTAAACACCGATACCAACCACTAATTTGTGGTTAGAACTTTTTTGAATTATAACAGCTTTATACGCCATTGATTGTCTGTGAAAATTACATTTTGAATATTATATTTATTATGCAAATATTACTTTTGGATCAAATTAATCGATGCGTTCAAAATTGTTAAAGAAGCAATCGCTTCCACTTTAAGAACAGGAGAGAAAGACTACTAATCGTGTCACAATATATTTACTAAATATTTGATATTGTTCATTTCATTCTTAAGTGTCAAGCTTGTTTTGAGGCGGTCCGAGGCATTGGATTTGGGATCCAAATTAGATTTGTTTTAAGGAACAATCTAGAGAAATGTTCGCATATAGTCACTCATATTTCAAAATAATTTATTTTTAATCATCACCTCAAATGTTTGCATATTAATATATTCAATCCTTATCATACACACACACACACACACACACACACACACACACACACACACACACACACACACACACACACACACACACACACACACACACACACACACACACACACACACACACACACACACACACACACACACGCATTCTTTAATGCTTACTCTGTTGCTTTGCCCGGGGAATTTTTTTACCACAGTCTATTCGCACAACTAGAAGCAACATGCCAGCGTGTAATGAATCAGCTAATATCTTCCTTCATATTGTATAAATAGTGGAGTAATTTTACGCATAATAACCACATAACCATTCTCTCGAGCGGCCGATGCTGCTCGTACCCACACTATCAACTTGTGTATCCTTTGCTCCGGGAGAATGCCGCATTACGCGAGGCAGTCGAGCATGGCACTAACCGTAGTTCGTAATATAATTTACAGCAGCTGTAATGTGATTAGGGCAATATATCAAATGGAATATCCGTTCATTATGTCGCTGAAACTCAATACACTATGGTCTGCAGCTTCGACGGATGAACTAGCGCAAGCTAACTTATCTTTATATAGTGTCTCCATTAAATAGCTGTGACATGTCATGTCGGTATATTGAGTAATCTTGATATGGGGAGTTGCTTCCAATGGACCCAATGACGCACCAGCGTTATTATACGTGATCAAGTGATAAATATATGATCGAAAATTTTCAAAAACATTATTTTTAAGAATGTACGTATATATATATATATATATATATATATATATATATATATAGATATATATATATATATATAGATATATATATATATATATATATATATATATATAGATAGAGAGATATATATATATATATATATGTATATACATATATATATATCTATATATAATATATATCCTATGTCTATATCCTCTCTATATATCTAAATATATCTCTCCCTCTCTATATGTTAATATATATATATATGTCTCTATATATATATATATATATCTATATATATCTCTGTATATATATATATTTATGTCTACATTGCTTGTTTTGATCTAATGTCTCAGTCACTTTTGTTGATGTCATGCATAAGGGCTTGCAATGTAGATGTTAGGAATAAGTTATTCAACAGTTTATGTTGTTCTCGTTCCTGAAGTTTTTAAGACAGACAAATCGAATGCTTTTGTGAAAGCTGCATCCACAAACGCATTCAAAATATATACATTTCTTGACAAGTCATCAACCAATCATCAAAACAATTAATAAAGCGCTATATTTAGTTTCTATGTAAACGCATAAGCAGTGGTAACACTGTGTTGTCGTTTGTGAGCTGACTATGCGCTTTAAGTTATTCTATTGTTGCTTGTAATTTGACGAGCTCCTGTTGCACGTTATGAGGTTAATCTTCTCTTCTCTCTCGCAATGATTCGTCACTCACCTGAGGATTATATGTACGAAATAAATACTGTATGTATAAATATAACGGCCACCTCTCATTCAAGCCATTCAAAGCATAGACTGGAAAACTTACTAGCACAAAACGGGACTTAATACCATGAGTATGCCGCTGCTTTTACCCGGTTTTATAAACATCTGATTTACCTTGCGACGTGAAGGTCGATTGTTAGGCTCCAGCACCATGCCCGATTAGTAATGTAAGCATACCATGTCTCATGTCTGTTTTACTTGTCTATTGTTCCCCGTCTCACCCATCAGAACGTTTTGCTTGAATAGCTTGTGACAATTCATAAAACTAAAGAATTCACAATAATCATAAAGACAATAAATCAAAGATATAGACGTCTGATGATACCGAACATGATGCAGTCTACATCCACGCGTAGCCGCATTGAAACATTGGACGTCCACCTAACGTCATTCAATTCAAAAGTGTAACATTTTCTTCTGAAGAGCATATGGATTGCACTAAACTGGGATAATATTAAAGCGATGGTGACTATCGAAAGAAACATATAGCTAAATGTTGTCATAGTTGATCATAGATAAACTGATGGTAGTCACCACGGCTATAAATGCGAAAGCATAAAAGTTCGATAGCTCATAACATTTAGCAGGTTGAGCACACGACCTAAGTTGCTTTCGTATCGTTCAGAAATATGTTCTCGTTATGACTAATGTGCCTGAGTGGGCGGGGTAATATTTAACGCGGTTTGACAAAAATTGAGCGAATGGGTCTAATCAATAAATCTAACGCATTGGCCATAGAAGCAATTGCATGACTGCAATATGGCATCCATATACAATAACAACATATCCTTGACGGCTATTTCGTTTCATATCAAACCACAGCTGTTTGACGTATGCAAAGTTATGGCATTGTTCCAACTCACACAAACCTTGTGTCTGGAAAAAAAAGGATATAACATCGCCTTGTAGCGTCCTGACGTTTGCAGTAGCGAGAGTGATGGATGAGCCTCAATGCGCAATATGTGTCTGAACCAACTCCTGGTCGGATGGTTGTCTGTGTTAGCGAACATTATATACAAACGAACCACTGTTTAGGTTTTTACAACTAATCGTATGGTGAATACAGCAAATACGTGTACATACATCATGAACAATGTTGCACAGAATGTTGCATTTTCAAGCGACCAGAAGCCTCGAGGTGTAGGTGAAGAATCCAAGCTGTCATAATTAATGCGCAAAATGAAGAAGTTAACTGAATTTAACAGAAAACGCTTCACATAATTCTTTTAAAACTGTGTTTCTGGGACAGTGTGTGGGTTTGCAGGACAACATATCAGATATCCTTTACATGGAATGTATTAAATCAAATCCAAACCCACTCATGAATCAGTCTTGTAACTTGGGCTTATGACACGTTACTATACAATGTTTTCAATAAGTGATGATGAGGTATCTTATCAATACCCGAATGCTAATACCGGGGTACAATGCGGTTCAGGGGAAAATAATCAACCGTATGCGCATCTTCTTTAAAACCACAGAGACCCAATAATAAAATATCACAACAGAAAAAAAAAATAAAGCAACCAAAAACGAAATCATTTTTGGGGGAAAATAAGACATATGCACATTAATTAATCAATACTATATCTGGGTTCATGTTCAGAACCGACCAGTGCTTGTGGACACCTATATTATTTGTTTACTTTGCATTAACCAGTCACATCCTAGGCTATTTCATGTGTGACGGAATACATAACAAAGATGTATTGACTATTTACTTAAATACCGTCGTTTGATAGAGTGAGTGCCGATATGATTCAAAATAATTATCGAATAACTTTATTGTTCTGTCTAAATGAGGTAACTAATTATCAGGGTGTTGCCTTAACTTAATATATATTTACGGCGATTTTATGCTGTATTAATTTAGGTTCTGGTTTTCTTAGAAGCAAAGATAGTTTGATCGTTTTGCTTTTTATTCATCGTGGCAACCATACAATCAAACAGAATTTGAAATTTGCAGCAAACGGGACTATAATCTATGCATGCTATTTTTGCCCGTACTCCACCGACTATCCAATGGTGCAAATCACTCACAAAATATGGTCTACAGCACGTTGGTCGTTTATGATGTGCCAATCACTTAACCAAGATACTCGATTCCGCGAACGAAGAAACAGATATATCAAAGATAGCCTTGATAAGAAAGCAGTATATCAAAAAGTAAGTAGTCATATTAATGCCACTATCGTAGCTCATTGCAAACAACAGTTGCAAATTACTTTGAGAAACAATTAGATTCAAGGACCAAGTTTCGGAAAAGAAGATTAATTTCAAACATATTATTCAATCACGCGTAATTACCATGAAGCCGACATTGAGCATCAATCACAATCATTAGCAAAAGTCCTTGCCATGATGAGTGCTCAGTCATCTTTCAAGCAAGTTTGCGTTGGGAAATTCACACGTTTTTTAATCAAGCAGTTCACGTGTCATTTGAGGTGATTAAGCGATTAAAAAGCCAACCATTTAGCTTTATACCGGAGCTGATCCTTGATCTGTTTTAGTCGGATTAATGATACATGTTGTTCCGATTGATTTAAATTTACCATGAGTAGTACTTGTGAAAGCGTAACGTCATATGCCATACCTAGACACCTGACAAACGCTTACTAGGGAATGCTTATGCTATGAACTGCATTTTACTTAACTTATACGAGAAATAGCTCATTTCGTTATGCCTTCAAAGTTCTCTTCCTTGAATGCATTTCATTTCCAGAGAAATCACAATTCTATGGTCCTAGCGGAACAGATAACAAGATATGCAACACCCACAACTTACAATCCGACCTATGCATATTCCACTCTCTTCAATAGAGAGCACTGTAATGAAGCTCGTCTACGATAATACATGATATGAACTCTGTGCGGTTACGTTTTCAGTTCGCAGAAGCTCATTAATGTGTTATAGATGAGTTGATATGTACCCCCACATTGACCAATTAGGGATAACGTATACGCATCGTCAAAACATGCTTTTTTCCTTGTTCAATTATTTGTAGTCCACGACAAACTACGTTAGGTCTCATTATCATATGCATATACCCAGCAATTCTGGGGAAATATAGGCAAGCATGCCAATATCGGTAGCGACTTATGTCATTTACAGACAGCTGTAGCGTAATAACAATAATATACGAGATCATATGTCTGTTTGTGGTGTCGAAGAAACCAGACATGCTGTGGAATAAGAACTGCCGCCGGGATGGATGGCTTTATCTAAGGCAACATTTAGTGGCGCAATGGCATACCGGTGAAATGGTATGAATGTGTAATGCTTAATATAGAGATGGCTCGTTAGGTGGGTCTTGCCATCTTGTCATATCAGTTTAAATGCGGCTAGTAATGCAACGATGAGCATTATACGATGTTACCAAAACACCAGTCTCGGTGAATTATCAGTGATTTTGTATTACCATTAATAATTGAGTCATTTTAGCAAATTTATAATTTGGTGATGATCAGATTTTTATTCAGCATTTTATCAAGCGGTTATACTGGGTAAAACCATACTTAAAGTCTTTAGCTTCAAATGGTAATGACGATGGATGTTTACGTCGGCATTCAATTCAATCACCCTTTTATCATTAAATTAGGTGTTCAAAACTAATACACAAATAACGTAAGGCGTCAATGTGTACCGGTGGTTATATTGCAGCTCTGGCATCTTGAAATGTCGAATACTAACATACATTGTTGCCATATATTCTTCTCTCATCGTGATGTAAATTATTTCAAGCGTCTAGACGCAACCTCGAACACGGCACAATTTACATATGTCACAGCTCTCATCAAATGGACGACATGTCATCCGATTGCATTCTCAAATTATCCGTTTGCATAAAGCTAGCATATGTCGGAACGAGATACGGACATTCGTCCTTCACTATTCCCTGCTTGGTGCATGCATGCATATGTATTTTTAAACCCAATGTGAAATCCGAAGATTGAATTTTTAATGTATCCACCCACTGAACGCACACACGCTGATTGGCACTAATGTTTTTATTTATAATTAGTGATTGTAAGCTTTATGCATACTGAAATTCAACTCTCTGTATATATATATATATATATATATATATATATATATATATATATATATATATATATATATATATATATATATATATATATATATATATATATAGAGAGAGAGAGAGAGAGAGAGAGAGTTATATGTATAGATATACATATATATATATTTATACATATATATATAAACATACATATGATCATATACATATATTCGTATGTGTATATATATATTCGTATATTGTTATGTATATATATGTATATATATATATGTGTGAAGATATATATTCGTATATATATATATATGTATATATATATATATATATATATATATATATATATATATATATATATATATATATATATATATATATATATATATATATATATATATATGTAGATAAACCATGTGATCAGTGTTCCACTTTGCATTTGAATGTCTTTTGTGGACCACATAGTCATCAAGCCTAGGCCTTAACCTGCAACTAATAAAGTTGTCATTAACTGTTCATTTCGTTAAACAGATCATGTATGCAGTTGTCTACCACGGCTTGCATGCGGACAGGATCATGACATTGAGACACATTTGATATTTCAACTACGCTTTCTGCTCCCATAAACACTAGACCCATTCATCACAGCATGTATTGACCTGGGTCTATTGCACACGCCGTTCTAGCAAACAGGTTTGTGCCTTGTGGGCTCTGTCACGTAAGGGGCGCTGTCAAAGCAAAACAATCATCATTATACCTCACCGTCGCAATATCACCTTGGCGTTGTTAGTGATCGTTATCCCGGAGACATTTATCATTTGCATTATATTTATCACGTATGACGCATTGGAATGAGATGCAATGATATGTGTTTGCCTGATATACAAGATGCCCTTGAAACCATGGGGGAACTTGGCCTTATAAAAATAATCACCAAAAAATATACAATCGGATATGTATTGACGGTTTTCAAGAGGCTCAAAATATTCATGAAACTTATGTTGCCATTTGGACCGATACCACGTTTTTTCGACCTTCGGCGCATGAGAAAACGGTTGGTTGGATGGCCACATATGTCATTAGAAGTTTACAATTAGAATGAGCTGCATAATGGTGTAAACGTTTTAACGATCCGACGATTATTGGCGGAGTTATTTGAGATACTAGTTTTTCACTTATTCGATTACCTTGACCTTAGTTCTTGGTCAAGGTCAAAACAAAACCTCTCGGTTCTGCACATCATTGACGCCTAACGATTGAAGAAGAAAACTTTGGGAAATTTCAACAATTGCGACCTGTATCGCGAAATAAATAATTGTATTCATGAAACTTATGTTTCCATTTGGACCGATACCACGTTTTTTCGACCTTAGGCGCTTGGGAAAACCGTTGGTTCGATGGCCACATATGTCATTAAAAAAGTTTGCTATTAGAATGAGCTACACGATGGTGTAAACGTTTTAACGATCCGACCATTATTGGCGGAGTTATTTGAGATACTAGTTTTTCACTTATTCGATTACCTTGACCTTAGTTTTGGGTCAAGGTCAAAACAAAACCTTTCGGTTCTGCGCATGATTGACGCCTAGCGATCGACGAAAAAAAAATTGAAAAATTTTAAACATTGCGACCTGTTTCGCGAAACAAAAATTGCTTACATACAAACATAGATACATACAAACATACAAACCGGGGTGATCGCCATAACTTGGCGATCCGATATCGCCAAGTTAAAAATATAAAAATCCACTCTGGTTGTCTGATCCATGATGCATGAGCGCTGTTCATTGGGCCACTGACCCGCATTACTATTTGCAAATAGTGTGTTGTCTAGCTATCAACTCCGAAGTGTTTATCAGCAAAGGACTGTTAATTGCAGTTATCGTGAGACACACAGGCCATCCTTGGAGCTGGTCGCGCATAACTCGATCAAGACAGATAGAAGTTTTTATCCCTATCGGGGGGTCCGGTATCAATGTCAGCAGAAGCTGTTTGAGATTGAATTTAAACGCCCAAAAGATGTTTGGAAACATCAAAGCATCTAAGAACCTCTAATTATTATAGATGTGTTGGCGCATCAATCTCAGTGTTATATTTGAACAATGATATACACCAAGGCTAGTTACAACATAAAGCATGTTGCTGGGATGAACAATATCGTGCGATCATAAATCGAGAAAATGAAACCATTACATTTGATTTAGTACAATATTGTCCACCAGCACTGTGTGTATCGAGTGGATAATTACCTCTGGACATTATTGTTGCCATTTTGTTAACTTAAGGCTTGCATCGTGCACGAAAGGTACCAGTCCGGATCTTAGGATTAGGAACAGTCAGCGTCGCCCGAGTCAGGATAACTTTTCACTCTGATTCCAGTCACATACCATTTAACCAGATCTCACAGCACACGAGATAGCAAGACGCAAGTTAGAAATTGAATGAAGCAGCGAGAGTCTATGGAGACTCAGAGTTTTATTGGACCATAATAGTCCGCAAAGCTGCTCCATTTGTCTATGATGTCTGATAATGGTGCAAACAAGACATAGAATGTTCCAAATGTCCCTGTGATTTAGCGTCATTAAAATACCGGTTTTGATATGAGTAGAACGGATTATGTTTATTGGCATGCTGTTGCACAAAGATGAGCAAAGCATCGATTCATGAAGTCAAGGAATGGGTGTATAATTTTCAATATAAACTGCTTACTTCCCAGACTTCCCATCGATTGCAGTTTACTTATACGCGTTGCAAGTTCCATGGCGAAACAGTGACGACATCAACTGTCTTGGAGTAGAGAAATGCGTCTGCAGCAATTGCAGCACCCGATTTGATGCCATAATATCTTTAATAAAAAATCGCAAATAAAACCGTTCACTCGTCATCATTAACTCTTCACCAAATGTGAATCCACAAATGTGCGCAATGCATTACGCTGTAATGCCCGCTAGGTCTAAGAAATTGAACCTTCTCTACACTTTCCAGAAACAACTTAAAGAAGATCAACCCTGAAAATGTTACCCACATAACCTATGTGCTATAGATTTTTATAAAAACGCGGAAGGTAATGTTGCTTAATGACCCACGTAACACCGGATTCCCCATCAGAGGTTTACAAATACCTCTCTGTTTCAATACTCAATTTTGGAATGGAATCACTTCAACGTGTTGCTTTCTACATTGACCTTAGCAGTGGTGCATATAAATTTCATCATAAGTTACCTTAGGCAGAGCTTTGATGTTTTCACAATAATCCCGCCAGGGTTAGCTGATCTAACTTATAGTAACACAATTGTTTCAACAATAACTCGTGAAGTGAGAGATATAGCATGTCCGTTTTGAGGTTTTATCTTTGATAGGAACTGATCTTTGGAATGTGTTTGGTTGATAGGCTCACAGAACATTAGTCAAACATCTTTGAATTCATCGTTCTAGGAAGACGGACTTGTAACGTATACTCCCTCAGTGATCATAGCTATTTAATTGTACCTGCCTATTATATATCAACACAATATCCCAGAGGAGTGGACAATAAACACAAAATCCAGGGGGTCGCTAAAGTATGAACCATTGTATAGTCTGTTACGATGATTCCGACGAAATTCAGGAGCTTCTCTCGAATGATATCCGTTGTCAGTGCAGCATGGGAAACAGTACCGCCTCTCACTCAGTTAACAGTGATCAAATGAAAAGAGCCGCGGGTAGCCTTAAGAAAAGAAAATCTGATGCAATTAAAACATTTCATCTGATCATATAATGAACTGCATACCCATTTGTCATTGATATTTAGCATAATGATTTCCCGTATGTATTCCCCTGAGGGCATGTTGCTATCCACACTCATCCCTATTGCCAGGAATAGGAAGAAATTGACAAATGTTAGTGAAAACTACCGATCCCTAGCCAACAGTAGGTTAGAAGGGAAAGTAAAATATTGTAATTGAATCAATACAGACAAGTAGCTTACCATTAGACGGCGCGATGAACACTTTGTTGCAATCATACATCCTTAGTAATTTGCTATCATGATTGTTTTGCGTGTGAATTGTGCTTCTTGATTCGAATAGTTTTAAGATTTCTGGACATTTACCGCATATAACTAGTTGCTGATATTTGTTGATGAATTCGTCTTTGCTACGAATCTTCGCCCATGACGACCAAACCAATTGGTCATGACATGACAGCCTCTGCTTGTCTGCTGTGACACTTGAAATATGCCAGTACAGATGCAGCTTTTACATTCGTATCAGATTGGACAAAAGATTGAAATATAATTTACCATCCTGTTCGTTCATACATTTCTTGCACAAGGTAATTAATTTTAGCTTCTCGATAAGCTTTATGTATGCTAGAAGTTATCACATTAACCACACGTTCGTTAACAGTGGGACCTGAAATCTGGCCTAAATCTCTCATACACGTCACATACACGTCTTAATCATTTATAGCAATTTATGACTGACAGGGGAACATCGCGATAATCCAAGGAATATGTGATGAATGATTTAAGTTCTTGCAGAAATGGCTTGCATCTTTGTAAGGCACCTTAGACATCGATCAATATCGAACATATTAGGACAAAAGAAAAGGTTTGAATATCAGATGGGTTTGTTTGCCTCTATCCAAAGTCGCTCGACAATACAATAATGCAAAAGATCGTCTTCGACAGGAATTTCATCAACTGAATACACGAATATGTTCCTGACGAGGGGTATCTTGGTCGTGTCCATGTCAGAAACGTACCTCTGAAACTAATGCTTTAATGACCCCTGCTGGTCCACATCAGTCGACACTGCAATCGGGAGCGTCTACTCCCGATAGAAAATGAAACATCACCGGATTCCCTCCCGCCACCTTCCTCTGCATATTCCACACTGTGTTGATATCTCCAGGAATCTTCTCCAACAGATCGATGGTCCGAATATCGCTTGCATACATAATTGAAGTCACTGAATATATCCGTCAAGTACACAAATGTATCATCCCAACCAGGCGATAACCATACAGCAGCTATATCGCCTTTCCATCTTTTTTTCAGAAATGATGCTATACCTATACTCAGCGTACCCACCTTATTGAGACCAGTATGTGGCTAGCATTAAACCCCAAAGTGCAACGGTGCTTCAGAAAAGTTTGAAACTTGAACACATAAAGCTTAAAAATACAATATTAATTCAATTCATGATCCACGTATTGAATTGGTATATGGAGTAAACATTCGACCAAATTATTCGGTTGGTTTGCCTTCGGTGCCTTCCAAACCATCGTTTAGCCAGCATCAATTATATATCTGCAACATCGTATCAGCGTCAACGCATCATCTGCTTTTCTGTCAGCATTTTCTATTAAGTACTTACTGTGCATAGATTGTGTTACCTACAAATTAAAATATTTATTAGCTTCACAAACGAATGTGCATCAGGAACATAAAGCAAATAACTGCACCTTATTTCACATTTCAAGAACAGTATTACAGGGGGTTTTAAAGAGTGATACCATTGTTTAGCAACACTTCTTTTATACGTTGTCAATAATGTATAACTGAAAAAGTACTATATATATATATATATATATATATATATATATATATATATATATATTATATATATATATATATATATATATATATATATGTATATATATATATATATATATATATATATATATATATGTATCTATATATATACGTATATATATATACATATGTATATATATATATATATTTCCATATATATATATACATACATACATGCTTATATATATATATATATGTATACGTATACAAACGTATGTAAATATGAATATATATATATATGTATACATATATATTTATATATTTGTATACGTATATATATACATATATTTATTTTTACATATATGTTTATGAATATTTAGAGTTTGTTGCATAAAACGAAACGAACAAAAACATTGGTGTTTTCACATAGGTTTCAACACCAAGGTCGTATATCTATGGGTACAGAAACGTCCCCTGTGCTTCTAGGGTGACACATGCATTAAATTTGTTAGCTAGGTGTAGATTTTGTACGTAAAGGTAATCTACATAAATTACGATTGCTTTTCAGGTCAACAACATAAACTGATATTCCATATTTTGATTTTGGGCATCTCCGAAATGATTTTGATCATATTAATTCGTGTTTGTTCCACATGCAAATGGGCTTTAAGCTGCCTGATATATTTACCACGAATTTAAAAAAACAGTGCCTACATTCATCGTCAGACAAAATAACCCAGTTCACAAGCCAGCTTCACTATGACAGGGCGGTGACTGATCACAAACCAAAGTTCAACTAGAACAGGCTTTGAACATTGAGTTGCGGAAGACCTGCTAATACATAGCTTTTTGAAATATCACCTAGATTGTTACTCTAGCAAACTTTATTGTTAGCTTTGGTTCTCGGGTATCACGTCTGCCAATCCATTTAACGACCAGTTTTTAACCCCCATTTAGTGGTGTTGACGTTTTGTGATTGCCTATCTTACACCGAATCATTATTCTCAAATAACGGCAGTAAATCGCAGAAATTGTATGCCGTGCACCCAACCGCCGGTTATGTTCACATAGCAGAACCTTGTCCTACAAGTAATATCTACATAGACGGTTTCAAAGCGAATCAATATGTGTAGCTTACCGAAATAAATTGATCACAACGCTGCAATGAGACCATTACCTTCTATGATGTGTGTGTGATAAATATGAAAATGTCATCGATCTAAAAAAGTCATATATATATATATATATATATATATATATATATATATATATATATATATATATATATATATATATATATATATATATATATATATATATATATATATATATATATATATATATATATATATATATATATATATATATATATATGTCGCTTGCATTACGATAAATAAATACAAACACTTTATCGTAACTCAAAACACGTCTACAGAGAGAGAAGGCGTTCGGCTAACTATTAGTGTATTAACAGCAATTCTGGTTTCAGTCTGGCGAATGGCAGAATATGTATCGGTGATGCAACTAAATTTTGATATCCATCTGGTCAGTTGCAGAGGTTACAATTGTTATATCATAAAGGTGTAAGGGTATCGAGTGCAAGACAAACTTGATCAGGGTTTGTCTCTCTTTGCGTTGGTGATACGAATAGCAAATGAGATGAGTGGCTCAAGATATGTTCTGCGTGTGCGGTAGAATAATGGCGTTTCGTCTTTTATTGCTTACAGGCATGATGAATTAATTATATGTTAGGCGCTATATATGACCACAGCACAGAGAATGTTTGGTCCGTACTTTCCCTGTTATGGGTTAAGGGTTACTAAGTAAATAAGCGCCATCCGGTCCTGTATAGTACAAGAAATCCTTTGTCATTTGAAAACGCATCCAGCTGGTTCGTGTAACTGTTTGTCAATCCGGCCATAACTATTATGCATGGTTTTGACAAACATACGTACATCTATATATTTGCGACATCTGACATGAAATAATGCGTGGCTATTGTATCATACTTATAACATCAAAAGAACGTCTTTCCGACTTATTTAATTGTCTGGACCGGTTGTTCTCTGATGCCCACACTGGGTCATGTGAAGAATAAATATAACTTTATGGTGATCTAATTCATAACGACAACTAACACATATGTGATGAACTGGTCCATACATACGATCATATATAGCTAACCAAGCTTTGCTCTGCAGTCGCCCAATGTCCTAGACAGGATGACCTGCGTGAGTAAGACCCCCAGTCGCAGCAGTTATTCGCTTCATCACAAACGTCTGAATCTCTCACTACTGGGTCGTATCTATAAGAAACAATCTTTGCCTGCAGGAGCAACAATGGTCTGCTTATGATCTGTGCCATCGCATGTATATTTGTCGCTCTTCAGAACAGATGAAAAAGCGAAACTACCTGCAGCTATTTTGCGAGAATCATAGCGAAGATCGCGCCTTGCAATCAAAACATTTATGGAATGTACTGTCTTTGATTGATGGTAATGTTGAGTCAATATTGTACGATTGTCCAGTTAGATTTTCTGCCAGAGCGACCAATGAGTCCAAATTGAGTTTGGATGTAATCAGTTGACATCTTGCCTGCGTAAATCATAAAATTCGTTATTAGCGGACTTCATTCACATAATATAGTGACCCGTATATGGAATAATGGCCCAACGAGCGGCCCACTTGCTGGAGGCATCAATTTTAGATTAAAGTAATCATCGCGATCAAATTAATTAAAGAAGCAATCGCTTCCACCTGAAGAACAGAAGAGAGGACTGATACCTCGTGTCACAATATATTTACTCATTATTTGATATTTGATAATATTGCGTATTGTGGATTCATTTTCAAGTGTCAAGCTTGTTATTTCAAGTTTTCAGGCGGTCCAAGGCATTGTAGTTGGGATTCAAGTGCTTGATAACATTAAATTTGTTATAATAAATAATAAAGAGAAATGTTTGCATATAATCAATAATATTTCAAAATAATTAATTTGCTATCACCCCCTCATGTGATACAACTAGACACTTGATTGGATTTGCACGGTACTTACTGTATGATTTAAACGCAATATTGGTCTTTTGCATATTAATATTTTCATTTCTTACCATACCTTACTTAGTTGGTTTGTTATTGCTAAGAACGGCAAGTGCATATTTCGTGGCTTTGCAATTTATTAGGCTATATGTGTTCATTTCTTGATGTCATGTCAGTGTGAATTGAACGCTACATAACCTATGGGTAATAAAAACACAAAATGTTATTCATAGGAATATATGGCCACATATAATTGATGCTTCAGGGAGGCTGTAGCAATTAGCCATCTGGCGCATAACCATATTGTATCTGCACCACAGGCAGTGTATCAAATTTTATCGCAAGTGGTCTAGCAAGTAAATAGAATTTATGCGGGGATGACTTCTTATGCGCATCCATATCATAGTACTGTGTTTATCTCTTTGTGATCATGTTCTTAATAAGTTTATCAGATGTATCCCAAGAGTATTCATACACAATATTTCACATTGTTAGACACTAATGTTGACGGTTTTGCGTTTCTCAATAATATCACACATTTGTGTCATTTCAAGCGCGTCAAGTATTGTGTTAAACTAGCTGTGAAGTTCAACGCCTGTACAATGGTAATTGCCGTCATGTCGCATTAGTACTGTTAACCTAACTGGCGTCTGACTTAATTTATAATATAAACGAGGAAATATTTCAGGTATCACAACGACGAAACTTCTAAACACTCAACTAACTTGTCTCCACAACTAGCTACCCTGACCTTCAACCATTCTCTTCTTATATAGTTAAGCGGATGATTATGTTTGAAATGCTGTTCAGAGAAAGAGGGGTGTAACACTTACGACAATCTTTAATCGAAAAGATATTTGGACATTACAACTTCTTCAATCAATTGCGCAATAACGCTTGGTTCAGTCACTACTACGTATTCATGCGATTCTATCAACTATGCGTCGCATCAATCTTGTAGGCTGTAGCTATATATCGTACTGTCTATCTAGATCATAGAATTGCGTAGGAATTTCTTGTAGAGTTCGTTCATCTATTATTCAGCTACAACGGATCGAGCCAAGTCAGAGATGACCAAGGGAACTATAATCTTCTTTGCGACGGAACTCTATGAGTTTTGTTAGACATCATTCTTGCATATTATTTTGCTCATGGTGTCAAAAGAAAATCGCACTCTAGCATTCGTCGTGTATTTTATAAACACCGGGGAAATGGAGTCGCTGTTTGTGTCACTCTCTACTTGTTGCGTTAATTAAGCTTCTAGCAACTACGTTGAAATATTGATCGATAGTCTCCCGAGGCAATCACTTGGTCAATACCTCCTCTTGCACGACCTCCAATCGAGCGTCTTTTAACTACTTGCAGTTAAATCATCCTAAAAACGTCAATAAGCTATTGGAATGCAACCGCTATAGTAATAGAAAGATAAATGGTTTGGGTTTATCAGATACGGATGTTTCATATTCACTGATTTTGCGTCTTAATAGTGTTTCTCGAACACCTGCATTAAACGTACATTGTCTGAATGCAGTAGTCAAACACCTTCAGTTGTGAAAGATACCTGCTAAATACTATTTCTACGGACAAATGACAATGATGGATTATGCAATCCACGGCACACAAAGAGTCATGTAAGCAAGTGTTTTCATATAATCTTATCATTTCTGTATCACATCAATATTGTAGGTTGTATCTTTGCATCTCTCCTTCATTCTGGAGAACAATTCGTTGCGGGGAACGGCTAACCCTTTTCGTTGCTACATGACAATAAATATACCGCTCATTGCACACGCACATGATTATCAGACGCTGTTCCTATTTACACGAAGATGATGATAATTCGATTTGGGTGCGAGATGATGCATATGAGAGTGTCAATACATATATCCCATAGCCAATTACTTTACGTCAACATGTGAAACAATATAATCGTTGATCGTATAAATGTTTGATCACCTTTATGCATTGATAAGAAAATAAGCAATGCAGCCATTCAGATACACTGGCGGTGGCGTAGTTCTTAAATTTTGTGCAGTATGCTATTTCTATTTTAGGTCTGTATTGCAGAAAAGAGCTTAAGATATGATATATCACTATTAGCTGTCAAATGCTAGTTCTAACTTGAGTTCATCGATTTAATTGAAAGCATTCCTTCATCGTTACCGTGTGATTCTGCTTACAATACGTCGATGAGCGATGTCAGGCCTAACAGTCTTAACCACCGTCCCCATCTCTCGTAGAAGAACCATGGCATGCGCCCTGTTGCAGCATTAGTATTTATTTAATGAGACTAGTAATTTTCACTCATAATTACATGACAATTATGTCAACGGAAGAATAGGCCTTTGGTAATGATATATTATTGATTGGTATAACTTACTCAATGATTGCACTCTCAGATCTGATCACTAGAAAGGAATTATCATATGTTATATTACATGTTATGATTACGAAGCATCAAACTATATCACAACAAGATACCATTTTATCTCAATGTAACATTCTTCAGCTTGCTCGAGTAAGAATACTCGTTGTTCCAGAAGAAGTATCATTGTATGTTAAAACGTGTTGTATCACTAATATTCAAATAAACGTAATGAACTCGTGATGTCTTGTGAAGTAGTTTCATTGCCTCAATAAATCTCATGTCGCAATCCTAAATAGTGTATAAGGTCGGCTTTCATATAAGCCATTGAGAAGCAGATTTCTTTCACATCAGACCACATTTAAACCAACATAACATCCCGTTTACTTATCAATTTACTGCAAATCGGTTCACTAGCGAAACACCCGAATGTTGGACGTTAATTGTTTAATGACACATCATTTATCGCATTATTAGATTGCTTTATACCGTCCAACAAGCGCCGGCTGCATTCTTTGATAATTAACATATCCAACTAACAAAATGTAAATGAACAATTATCTCAACGTGGTCTAGCAAACCATTCAAACCGCGATGCATTTCGAACGCTCAGCATTGATGCGTTCTAGGCATTCCCGTTGTTGATTCCCTTCCTTCTCAGCTTTATCAGGGTTTTATGTAGGGCAAAGTAATGGTGCAGTGCATAATTTTGCCTTTAATGCAGTATATGTTAAAGCCTATATATGCCCTCCGAGCAGAGCATTAGCGACAAACATAAACGTCAAAAGTATTGCACATTATACCTAGCTCCTGGGGATCGATCGAAGAAAAATCATCCGTTGAATGAAAAGGCAAAGGAAAGGTACAACCTTAGCAGTGCCGGAAACTTCTGTTGCAATCGAATATGGCGTGGCATCATTTTAAATTGGTTTTGTATTTTCTGCAAATGCTTGATGGAAAGATGTCGATAGTCGATTCAGCAAAACATTACTGTACAGGAGTAACTATAATCTCGATAGATGTATGCTGTGGGAAAAGCCTCAGCAAATAAGCCGACTCAATCCAATTCATCTCCTGCTTCGCTGTCCAACTGACAAATGCGGCATCGTGCTTGGATCATTCGGATGGATGCAGATTGATCATTGCGGTGTGTCAGGTAAGAGAGAAGAAAATGAACAAAACTTTCAATGCACTACACGGTACGCTAACAGAGTGATGACTTTGATGGAATGTGCTTGTGTATAATATCTCGACAAAGCGGATAAATTGTCTTCAATTATGTAGCATTCTTAGCCTAACCGCTCATGTGATTGAATGCCGATAGCTTATTAAGCTCTTATTTGTGTGGCTCGAATAATGCACAGGTAGCCATAACGTAAAAAGGGAAAGTGCTGGTGTAACATGGCCAGGGTGAAAAGATTTATCTAACCACGCAACGGTGTACCATACTACTTGTATTATGGCGTCATGGGCAATATCATATTAAAAGCAGGTGTATACTAGACTACGACATAACTGCACTAATGAGAATGCAAACCTTCCTCCTTAAACCCTTTAAGGTTGCTCTTTGTTTCGTAAAAATGAACCGCGTCATGATCTAATATGTGCTTTAAACGCTATTTGTATGATGAGCATTGCCCCCTAACAGGGTTCATTAACTCGAGCAGTTGTGTCTGGATCGCGGTGCTAATGAATATCGACTTCCACTATAAGTCTGACATTTAGGACCACGAGTTGGTCCATTCAGCTACAATCAGCCCTGCAAGTTCAAAAACCATCGATGGTGGAAGGGTCAAGCAAAGGACCTATAAGGACAGTGATTTGAGGTTGTGAAGGTGCCGATAGCAAAGGTGCTCTGTGAGGGAAGGTTGCAATGTACATTATATGTGTTTAATAGCATATATGTCCCGGCCAGGGTATTTAGAGTTTGTTGCATAAAACGAAACGAACAAAAACATTGGTGTTTTCACATAGGTTTCAACACCAAGGTCGTATATCTACGGGTACAGAAACGTCCCCTGTGCTTCTTGGGTGACACATGCATTAAATTTGTTAGCTAGGTGTAGATTTTGTACGTAAAGGTAATCTACATAAATTACGATTGCTTTTCAGGTCAACAACATAAACTGATATTCCATTTTTTGATTTTGGGCATCCCCGAAATGATTTTGATCATATTAATTCGTGTTTGTTCCACATGCAAAATGGGCTTTAAGCTGCCTGATATATTTACCACGAATTTAAAAAAAAAACAGTGCCTACATTCATCGTCAGACAAAATAACCCAGTTCACAAGCCAGCTTTACTATGACAGGGCGGTGACTGATCACAGACCAAAGTTCAACTAGAACAGGCTTTGAACATTGCGTTGCGGAAGACCTGCTAATACATAGCTTTTTGAAATATCACCTAGATTGTTACTCTGGGAAACTTTATTGTTAGCTTTGGTTCTCGGGTATCGCGTCTGCCAATCCATTTAACGACCAGTTTTTTGGTGCCCATTTTTTGTGTTGCCTACGTTTTGTGATTCTCAAATAACGGCATTAAATCACAGTAATTGTATGCCGTGCACTGAATCAGAACCTTGTCCTACAAGTAATATCTACATAGACGGTTTCAAAGCGAATCAATATGTGTTGCTTACCGTAATAAATTTATCACAACGCTGCAATGAGACCATTATCTTCTGTGATGTGTGTGTGATAAATATGAAAATGTCATCGATCTAAAAAGTCATTTAGAGGTAATTGTATAGAATTGTGCTAAGCATCGCTATAATTAATTCTAATCTTATTATAATGTCAGTGCTATCACAGCAACGCAAGGATTGCTATATATATATATATATGTCGCTTGCATTACGATAAATAAACTACAAACACTTTATCGTAACTCAAAACACGTCTACAGAGAGAGAAGGCGTTCGGCTAACTATAAGCGTATTAACAGCAATTCAGGTTTCAGTCTGGCGAATGGCAGAAATTTTGATATTCATCTGGTCAGTTGCAGAGGTTACAATTGTTATATCATAAGGGTGTAAGGGTATCGAGTGCAAGACCAACTTGATCAGGGTTTGTCGCTCTTGGCGTTGGTGATACGAATAGCAAATGAGATACGGTCCAATGCGCGCTTGTTATTGGCAATACGATAGGAGATTGAGAAGAAGTGGTTCAAGACATGTTCAACGTGTGCGGGAGAAAAAGTCAACTTCTAGGTAGAATAATGGCGTTTTGTCTTTTATTGCTAACAGGCATGATGAATTAATTATATGTTAGGCGCTATATATGACCACAACACAGAGAATGTTTGGTCCGTAAGTTCCCTGTTATGGGTTAAGGGTTACTAAGTAAATAAGCGCCATCCGGTCCTGTATAGTACAAGAAATCCTTTGTCATTCGAAAACGCATCCAGCTGGTTCGTGTAACTGTTTGTTAATCCAGCCATAACTATTATGCATGGTTTCGACAAACATACGTACATCTATATATTTGCGACATCGTGACATGAAATAATGCGTGGCTAATGTATCATACTTATAACATCAAAAGAACGTTTTTCCGACTTATTTAATTGTCTGGACCGGTTGTTCTCTGATGCCCACACTGGGTCATGTGAAGAATAAATATAACTTTATGGTGATCTAATTCATAACGACAACGAACACATATGTGATGAACTGGTCCATACATACGATCATATATAGCTAACCAAGCTTTGCTCTGCAGTCGCCCAATGTCCCAGACAGGATGACCTGCGTGAGTAAGACCCCCCACACGCAGCAGTTATTCGGTTCATCACAAACGTCTGAATCTCTCACTACTGGGTCGTATCTATAAGAAACAACCTTTGCCTGCAGGAGCAACAATGGTCTGCTAATGATCCGTGCCATCGCATGTATATTTGTCGCTCTCCAGAAAAGATGAAAAAGCGAAACTACCTGCAGCTATTTTGCGAGAATCATAGCGAAGATCGCGCCTTGCAATCAAAACATTTATGGAATGTACTGTTTTTGATTGATGGTAATGTTGAGTCTATAATGTACGATTGTCCAGTTAGATTTTCTGCCACAGCGACCAATGACTCCGAATTGAGTTTGGATGTAATCAGTTGACATCTTGCCTGCGTAAATCATAAAATTCGATATTAGCTGACTTCATTTACATAATATAGTGACCCGTATATGGAATAATGGCCCAAAGAGCGGCCCACTTGCTGGAGACATCATTTTTAGATTAAAGTAATCATCGCGATCAAATTTATTAAAGAAGCAATCGCTTCCACCTTAAGAACAGAAGAGAGGACTGATACCTCGTGTCACAATATATTTACTCATTATTTGATATTTGATAATATTGCGTATTGTGGATTCATTTTCAAGTGTCAAGCTTGTTATTTCAAGTTTTGAGGCGGTCCAAGGCATTGTATTTGGGATTCAAGTGCTTGATAACATTAAATTTATTATGATAAATAATAAAGAGAAATGTTTGCATATAATCAATAATATTTTAAAATAATTAATTTGCTATCACCCCCTCATGTGATACAACTAGACACTTGATCGGATTTGCACGGTATGATTTAAACGCAATATTGGTCTTTTGCATATTAATATTTTCATTTCTTACCATACCTTACTTAGTTGGTTTGTTATTGCTAAGAACGACAAGTGCATATTTCGTGGCTTTGCCATTTATTAGGCTGTATGTGTTTATTTCTTGATGTCATGACAGTGTGAATTGAACGCTAAATAACCTATGGGTAATAACGAACACAAAATGTTATTCATAGGAATATATGGCCACATATAATTGATGCTTCAGGGAGGCTGTAACAATTATCCATCTGGCGCATAACCATATTGCTCTGCACCAAAAGCAGTGTATCAAATTTTATCGCAAGTGGTCTAGCAAGTAAATAGAATTTATGCGGGGATGACTTCTTAGGCGCATCCATATCATAGTACTGTGTTTATCTCTTTGTGTTTATGTTCTTAATAAGTTTATCAGATGTATCCCAAGAGTATTCATACACAATTTTTCACATTGTTAGACACTAATGTTGACGGTTTTGCGTTTCTCAATAATATCACACATTTGTGTCATTTCAAGCGCGTCAAGTATTGTGTTAAACTAGCTGTGAAGTTCAACGCCTGTACAATGGTAATTGCCGTCATGTCGCATTAGTACTGTTAACCTAACTGGCGTCTGACTTAATTTATAATATAAACGAGGAAATATTTCACGTATCACAACGACGAAACTTCTAAACACGCAACTAACTAGTCTCCACAACTAGCTACCCTGACCTTCAACCATTCTCTCTTTATATCGTTAAGTGAATGATTATGTTTGAAATGCTGTTCAGAGAAAGAGGGGTGTAACACTTACGACAATCTTTAATCGAAAAGATATTTGGACATTACAACTTCTTCAATCAATTGCGCAATAACGCTTGGTTCAGTCACTATTACGAATTCATACGATTCTATCAACTATGCGTCGCATCAATCTTGTAGACTGTAGCTATATATCGTGCTGTCTATCTAGCTTATAGAATTGCGTAGGAATTTCTTGTAGAGGTCGTTCATCTCTTATTCAGCTACAACGGATCGAGCCAAGTCACAGATGACCAAAGGAACTATAATCTTCTTTGTTAGGCATCATTCTTGCATATTATTTTGCTCATGGTGTCAAAAGAAAATCGCACTCTAGCATTCGTCGTGTATTTTATAAACACCGGGGAAATGGAGTCGCTGTTTGTGTCACTCTCTACTTGTTGCGATAATTAAGCTTCGAGCAACTACGTTGAAATATTGATCGATAGTCTCCCGAGGTAATCACTTGGTCAATACCTCCTCTTGCACGACCTCCAATCGAGCGTCCTTTAACTACTTGCAGTTAAATCATCCTAAAAACGTCAACAAGCTATTGGAATGCAACCGCTATAGTAATAGAAAGAGAAATGGTTTGGGTTTATCAGATACGGAGGTTTCATATTCACTGATTTTGCGTCTTAATAGTGTTTCTCGAACACCTGCATTAAACGTACATTGTCTGAATGCAGTAGTCAAACACCTTTAGTTGTGAAAGATACCTGCTAAATACTATTTCAACGGACAAATGACAATGATTGGCGTGGATTGTGCAATCCACGGCACACAAAGAGTCATGTAAGCAAGTGTTTTCATATAATCTTATCATTATTGTATCACATCAATATTGTAGGTTGTATCTTTGCATCTCTCTTTCATTCTGGAGAACAATTCGTTGTGGGTAACGGCAAACCCTTTTCGTTGCTACATGACTAGGGAATCTATTCAATAAATATACCGCTCATTGCACACGCACATGATTATCAGACGCTGTTCCCATTTACACGAAGATGATGATAATTCGATTTGGGTGCGAGATGATGCATATGAGAGTGTCAATACATATATCCCATAGCCTATTACTTTACGTCAACACGTGAAACAATATAATCGTTGATCGTATAAATGTTTGATCACCAAAATATGATAATCATACATACGTTAAAAAATTACAGACGCCTCTTGTATCAACCTCACACTATGCCCATTTAATCCAATCAATATTTACATGGAGAAAACTGAAGCGTCACTGTTATTGTCCGCGTTACGTTATGATGCTTAATGTCCCAATCAATGCTACCACAACCAACGAGCTATGGGATGTGTGGATATAGTCTTAGCAATGAAAAAGACGTTCGGACAGAGAAATGTATTCAGATACAAGCGATCAATATTGTCTCAAAGACCGTGTGTTGCACGGTGATATCACCATTTGCTTATGAGCAACCTTTATGCATTAATAAGAAAATAAGCAATGCAGCCATTCTGATACACTGGCGGTGGCGTAGTTCTTAAATTTTGTGCAGTATGCTATTTCTATTTTAGGTCTGTATTGCAGAAAAGAGCTTAAGATATGATATATCACTATTAGCTGTCAAATGCTAGTTCTATCTTGAGTTCATCGATTTAATTGAAAGCATTCCTTCATCGGTACCGTGTGATTCTGCTTACAATACGTCGATGATCGATGTCAGGCCTAACAGTCTTAACCACCGTCCCCATCTCTCGTAGAAGAACCATGGTATGCGCCCTGTTGCAGCATTAGTATTTATTTAATGATACTAGTAATTTTTACTCATAATTACATGACAATTATGTCAACGGAAGAATAGGCCTTTGGTAATGATATATTATTGATTGGTATAACTTACTCAATGATTGCACTATCAGATCTGATCACTAGAAAGGAATTATCATATGTTATATTACATGTTATGATTACGAAGCATCAATCTATATCACAACAAGATACCATTTTATCCCGATGTAACATTCTTCAGCTTGCTCGAGTAAGAATACTCGATGTTCCAGAAGAAGTATCATTGTATGTTAAAACGTGTTGTATCACTAATATTCAAATAAACGTAATGAACTCGTGATGCCTTGTGAAGTGGCCTCGATTCTCATTCGCAATCCTAAATAGTGTATATATATATATATGTATATATATATATATATATATATATATATATATATATATATAGATATATATATATATATATATATATATATACTCAATAAATATCTCTCATGTCGAAATCCTAAATATATATATATATAATATATATATATATATATATATAGTCGGCTTTCATATAAACCATTGAGAAGCAGATTTCTTTCACATCAGACCACATTTAAACCAACATAACATCCCGTTTACTTATCAATTTACTGCAAATCGGTTCACTAGCGAAACACCCGAATGTTGGACGTTAATTGTTTAATGACACATCATTTATCGCATTATTAGAAGCGCCGGCTGCATTCTTTGATAATTAACATATCCAACTAACAAAATGTTTAAAAATTTGCACATAATTCACACGGCTACGCTCACAGATATTGAACATTTTTAACATACAAAATATATAAAAGTTTGCGCATGCACATAACTCATTTTGCAGTAGCAGAAGGGTCATAATCATATTTCGCCGTGAGTTACATTGCACAGAATGAAATAAAATACCTATTATTTATATGCATGCGTTGACAATGACATATGTTTTATTCCTGTCGTTCGAGACCATGAGGCGACTGAGTGCCGATCTTATCCTGAATGAACAACGCAATCAAATTCTATTTAGAGACACACCTTTTATTGCATGTTTTGTCTTTATTAGAATATATTGCCTTTTTCATGAGAAGATTCTATTCTAACGAAATAATAATTGAAAAGTAAACTAAAATTATAAGCACCACAGAATATTAGATGAAGTAACAGGAACATGTGCCAGAGAACGCAATCGGAATAGTTTTCTCTCCGAGTAATTCAAGCTTAAACGAATACTTGGTAAATGAGTTTGCGAAAGTGGCAAAATGTAGTGCAATAATAACCTACTGCTGGGAATCAGAAGAATGAAAGATTGCCAAACCACTCAAGAAGCGGCCTGTTTCTGTACCTTGCAGTAAATATTCTGCACGCGCTGGGGAGTATTCTCGATCGTTAAACGCGCGGGTGAGTTTTCTTACCTCCCTCTGTATTTATGAATCAGGCTAATCATAAACGTAAGAGGAAGCCCACTTGAATCGTCCATGATGCATGATTATGTGGGTTTTTTTTGCCACCTGAATATGTTTCCGCAATAACAGTTGTGAAACTCTGTTAGGTCCAAAACATCAACTCACTTTGTAGAAGCTTCTAAAATTATATTTGCTTACACACTGGTCGTGGCGGTAGAAAATGGCTATGATGGAACAATACGCCACCTCACTGTGCACATATCCATCCCCACTATGCAATTTTGAATTATCAACCCTCATTGAAGATTTCGCTGAATATAAAGCTAACCTCAGCGACCATTCTTTAGGGCGGTTCCAATGTTCGATGTGAAAAACTCATCGTAACGTTCCGCTACATCGTGAACATATGAATATATTGTTGAATAAGGTCATAGTCAGGCATTCTTGCGCTCAGGGAGCTTTGCATGCAGTGTCATGACTGTGCAGAATAATCCATTCCTTCTTTTGAATTGAGATTGTAGCCTTTTTTTAAGAGAAAGTGAAAAGCTATATTTCGGACATTGTAAGTAATTCATTGCGTCGGCCTTATGTCAATGGTTTGTTCCACTTTCCATTCATGCACACCTCTCTAGCGTTGATGACTGACGACGTATGTGTGCTTAACATCATAATGCTATAAAACAGTACTTGATTAGACACATTTTATGAATTATTTCTTGATCCAGACGTCATCACTTTCTAGGCCTACATATATATCCCTGCTTTGTGTATGCTGAAAGCATAACTGTGTTGCACTGTTCCTTCTGCGACCAAATCAGAATTCATGTGTCTTTATGGACACACTATTCAACCTTGGAGGACGTGCATGTCACAAATTGCCGTCTAGTCTCTCATACTACCAATGTGTCGTATCTAGTCAAAACCTTGGTGATGATTTGTTTTTTTGTAATTGCAAATGGATGAGGCCCAAAACGCAGCATTGTGAGATATAAGTTGCATGATGATAGTACGTTTTGATTTTAACAATACACCACGAAGTCGACTTTCAACAACCGATGCATGAGTGATGTACGCTACACGTTCTGCCAAGTTTAAAAGAACAGGTTACTTGTCTCGCTGGGTCACACATGGCATAAAAGGTCTGATGCTCCCAAAAAGGGCGACGCGCAGCCCATACCTGAACAAGTTCGGTTTGTTAATACGATAGGAGAACGAATCTGAAAAAGCAATCTCCATGCATTTCAGATATTCTACCCTACAACTCGACCAGTGCCTTGCAGGCCCTGACAGTGCACACGTATCACAACTTTGTTGCCATCACCTCATGTGCCTCTTACTTTCCCCGAACTGGACCGCCTTGTCACCATTGGTTTCCTGCGTCCGTGATGTCATAACAATTGCTTTTGCTATGTATAGCTCACAGCTAATTAACTGTAAATAAAACACAGCAACTCATGCAGCATGCTGCTCCCGTATAACAATATGTATATAACAGACAATATTCCAGCACAAGTGTTCCGTCTTGAAGTGGTGAATCGTCATAAATTGTGCTGAAAACGCTGAGGATGTCGAAGGTAGGTTGTAGTTAAAATTTTAACAGAAAGAATGTGACAACTAATAATTGCTTATTTTATTTCATAGAAATATAATATTGGTGCAACCCATGTAGATTCCATTAAAATATCATTTATTGCTTGATCACATGTTGTTGATATAACTCCCTGAAACACATGCAGTATTCTATGCGTCATGAACGCATTAATAACCATTTATGTGTGCGTGTATTTATCTGTATTCGCGTTATGTAATATAATATAATACTTTATTGTAGCGGTTCCCTACGACCGGTTGAAGCATTTGTTAATGCTTAGTATGCGGCGTCGCCAGGGGAAATGTTTAGCTCGCACAACTACAAGCAACATGCGAGCATGTAATGAATCAGTATATATATCTCCCATATTAAATAGATAAGGGAGGAATTTTACGCAGAAAAACCGCATTACCATTCACCGGAGTTGAGGATGCTGCTCCTACCCACGCAATTAAATTGCATATCCTTGGCTCCAGGAGAATGCCGCATAACGCGAGGAACACGCAGTCGAGCATGGCACCAACCGTAGCTCGTAATGTAATTTACATCAGCTGTAATGGGATTACGGCAATATATCAAATGGAATGTCCGTTCGTTATGTCACAGAAACCCGATATACAATGTACTGCAGCTTCGATGGATAACTTATCTTTATATAGTGTCTCTAAGTAATAGCTGTGATATGTCATATCAGTATATTGCGTAATCGTGATATGGGTAGTTGCTTCGGGTGATTTATTCGCAGAGAGGAATGGTGCAACACAGCTGGAGTCGATCATCGATGTGAGTGGAAAATAAAGCAATCCCACAATGCAAACGCAATGCGCAATACAAATGTATTCGAACGCAATGACGCATCAGAGTACTTATACGCCATCCAGTGAAAAATATATCATCGAAAACTGTCACAACGTTATCCATAAACTTTTATACATAGGTATATAAATATATATAAACGTACATATAAATTATATATATATGTATATTTATATATATATATATAGTATTTTTGTATATATGTATATATATATATATGCATATATATACATGTATACATATATATAGAAACATATATGTACACATATATATATACGTATATCAATATTGACGCATATATATGTGTATGTAAATATACATATACATATACGTATAATACATAAACGTATATATATCTATTGACGCATATATATATATATATATATATATATATATATATATATATATATATATGTGTGATATATATATATATACATATATATATATTTATATATATGTATATATATAAATATAAATATATAAATATATACATATATTGATATATATATATATCTATATATATCTATCTATATATATATATATATATATGTATATATATATATATATATATATATATATATATATATATATATATATAAATATATATATATATATATATATATATATAATAACTGTGTTGATATAGTGACGCAGTCATATTTGTTGTTAGGGGTTTGCAATGTAGTCGAGTTTTTTCAACAGTTTATAATGTTCTCCCTCAAGGAGTTTAGACCACATACTCATCGAATGCTTGTAATGAACTTTTGTCTAAATGGTGCATCCACGAACGCTTTCAATATATTAACATTTCTTGACAGGTCATCAACTAATCAATACACAATCAATAAAGCGCTATTTTTAGTTTTAGTACATACATAGGCTGTGGTAACACTGTGCTGTCCTTTGTGGGCAGACTATGCGCGTTAAGATATTCCACAGTTGCTTGTAATTTGCGATTTGTAATGTCCACCATAGAACTTAGTACTAACGCTATTTTCTCAGAAGAAATCTGGCTAAGTAAGTGCCTTTTCAGTTTGAGTAAGAATGAAATTGACCGTAATATTTGAAATATTTCATGCAACGGAACGGGCAAGCAATTGTAATTCATTCCCTGCAAGAAATTGACGAGCTCCCGTCCACAATTTGCCCATCATGATGTAAATCTTCGCTTCTTTCTTGCACAGATTTTTCACTAAATTGCACGTTTATATGCACGAAATAAATACTATATATATATACATATGAAGGCCATTTTCCATTCAAGCCATTCAAAGCACAGACTGGCTAGCACATATGGGAATTAACACCACGAGTATGCCCTCTGCGTTCACCCGGTTTTATCAACATCCGATTTAGCTAGCAATGTAAGGTCGATTGTTAAACTCCTGCACCATGCCCGATTAGGACTACTTGTGTTCTGATCATCACATTACCAATGATTTTCCTCCTTTTCCAGCACTCATTTTATTCTCGCGATCCTCCGTCTACCCTGCCTGAATCACATGAATGCCTAGCATGTAGATTGTTCCCCGCCTCATCCATGAGAACGCTTTGCTTGAATAGCTTGAGACAATTCATAACTCCACAAAACTGTAGAATTCACGTTTCAAAACAATAAATCGACGGGTGATACCAGACATGATGCATTATACATCCATGCGTAGCCACATTGAAACATTGGGCGTCAAATGGACAGTGCGTTAACATCATTCAATCCAAAAGTGACAACATTTTCTTCTGAAGAGCATATGAACAGGGTTGATATCAAACCAATTAATGACTATCGAATGAAACAGAGCTAAATATAATCATAGTTGATCATAGATAAAGTGATGTTAGTCAGATTGATAGATCTTTAGACTTAGCAGGTATCGCTTAGAAATATGTTCTAGTTATTACTAATGTGCCCGTTTTGGCGGGGGCATATATAACCTGGTTTGACAAAAAAAAACAGCAAGTGAGTCTAATACATAAATCTTACGCCTTGGCCATAGAAGCAATTGTATGACTGCGATATGGCATCCATACTCTATAACACCATATCCGTGTCGGCTATTTCGTTTCAAACCAAACTGTTTTTACGTTTTGCATAACAGCAGCTGTTTGGCGTATGCAAAGAGATGGCATTATTCCATCTCAACACAAGCCTTGTGCCCAGACAAACTAAAAAAAAATAGCATCGCCTTGTAACATCCTGACGGTTTCAGTAGCGAAAATGAAGGATGAGCTTCAATCCGCAATACATCAATATGTGTCTGAACAAACACCCGGTCGCTGTTTTCAATGAGTGGCGATAAGGCATCTTATCGAAACCTCAATCCTAATACCGTGGTACAAGGGGGTTGAGAGGATAATAATTAACCGTATGCGCATCATCTTCAAAAACACAGAGACCCAATAAAAGCATATCACAACAGAAAAATAAAACCAAGCCTTTTTTTTAGGAACAGAAAACACCTGCCGATTAATTAATCAATAATCGTCCGTTTTCAATGATTTTTCTAGCAGTCAGCTTTGGTCTCGATATTCTTTAAGGCCTAAGTTTACACCATCAAAGACCCAAAGAAAGGTTTATCTATCAAAGAAAGAATTCAGAATGAAGTGAAATTAGTGACCGTTGTAATACAGTCCTATGCAACCGCCGAAGCATCATGCAATGTGGAGATTGCTATTAGGTCTATGAGTGTTTTACCACGCCCTGATGACTCATCCCGAAGCTAGATATGAAAGTGTAATGTTTCATTTGATATATCCCTCCACATAGACGAGCCCGGGAATTAATTTTCGTAACAAAATGTTTAAAAATGTGCACATAATTCACACGGCTACGCTCACAGATATTGAACATTTTTAACATACAAAATATATAAAAGTTTGCGCATGCACATAACTCATTTGCAGTTGCAGAAGGGTCATAATCATATTTCGCCGTGAGTTACATTGCACAGAATGAAAGGAAATACCTATTTTTTATATGCATGCGTTGACAATGACATAAGCTTTATTCCTGTCGTTCGAGACAATGAGGTGACTGAGTGCCGATCGTATCCTGAATGAACGATGCAATCAAATTCTATTTAGAGACACACCTTTTATTGCATGTTTTGTCTTTGTTAGAATATATTGCCTTTTTCATGAGAAGATTCTATTCTAACGAAATAATAATTGAAAAGTAAACTAAAGTTATAAGCACCACAGAATATGAGATGAAGTAACAGGAATATAGGCTAGAGAACGCAATCGGAATAGTTTTCTCTTCGAGTAATTCAAGCTTAACCGAATACTTGGTAAATGAGTTTGCGAAAGTGGCAAAATGTAGTGCAATAACAACCTTTTGCTGGGAACCAGAAGAATGAAATATTGCCAAACCACTCAAGAAGCGGCCGTTTTTGTACCTTGTAGTATATATTCTGCACGCGCTGGGGAGTATTCTCGATCGTTAAACACGCGGGTGAGTTTTCTTACCTTCCTCTGTATTTATGAATCAGGCTAATCATAAACGTAAGAGGAAGCCCACTTGAATCGTCCATGATGCATGTTTATGTGTTTTATTTTTTTGCCACCTGAATATGTTTCCGAAATAACAGTTGTGAAACTCTCTTAGGTCCAAAACATCAACTCACTTTGTAGAAGCTTCTAAAATTATATTCGCTTACACACTGGTCGTGGCGGTAGAAAATGGCTATGATGGAACAATACGCCACCTCACTGTGCACATATCCATCCCCACTATGCAATGTTGACTTATCAATCCTCATTGAAGATTTCGCTGAATTTAAAGCTAACCTCAGCGACCATTCTTTAGGGCGGTTCCAATTTCGATGTGATTAAACTCATCGTAACGTTCCGCTACATCGTGAACTTATGAATATATCGTTGAATAAGGTCATAGTCAGGCATTCTTGCGCTCAGGGAGTTTTTGCATGCAGTGTCATGACTGTGCAGAATAATCCATTCCCTTTTAATTGAGATAGCCTCACCAATTGCGTCGGCCTTATGTCAATGGTTTGTTCCACTTTCCATTCATGCACACCTCTCTAGCGTTGATGACTGACGACGTATGTGTGCTTAACATCATAATGCTATAAAACAGTACTTGATTAGACACATTTTATGAATTATTTCTTGATCCAGACGTCATCACTTTCTAGGCCTACATATATATCCCTGCTTTGTGTATGCTGAAAGCATAACTGTGTTGCACTGTTCCTTCTGCAACCAAATCAGAATTCATTTGTCTTCATGGACACACTATTCCACCTTGGAGGAAGTGCATGTCACAAATTGCCGTCTAGTTTCTCATACTACCAATGTGTCGTATCCAGTCAAAACCTTGGTGATGATTTGTTTTTTGTAATTGCAAATGGATGAGGCCCAAAACGCAGCATTGTGAGATATAAGTTGCTTGATGATAGTACGTTTTAATTTTAACAATACACCATGAAGTCGACTTTCAACAACCGATGCATGAGTGATGTACGCCACACGTTCCCTTTCTGCCAAGTTTAAAAGAACAGGTTACTTGTCAATCTCGCTGGGTCACACATGGCATAAAAGGTCTGATGCTCCCAAAAAGGGCGACGCGCAGCCCATACCTGAACAAGTTCGGTTTGTTAATACGATAGGAGAACGAATCTGAAAAAGCAATCTCCATGCATTTCAGATATTCTACCCTACAACTCGACCAGTGCCTTGCAGGCCCTTACAGTGTACACGTATCCCAACTTTGTTGCCATCACCTCATGTGCCTCTTACTTTCCCCGAACTGGACCGCCATTGGTTTCCTGCGTCCGTGATGTCATAACAATTGATTTTGCTATGTATAGCTCACAGTTAATCAACTGTAAATAAAACACAGCAACCCATGCAACATGCTGCTCCCGTCTCACAATATGTATATAACAGGCAATATTCCAGCACAAGTGTTCCGTCTTGAAGTGGTGAATCGTCATAAATTGTGCTGAAAACGCTGAGGATGTCGAAGGTAGGTTGTAGTTAAAATTTTAACAGAAAGAATGTGGCAAATAATAATTGCTTATTTTATTTCATAGAAATATAATATTGGTGCAACCCATGTAGATTCCATTAAAATATCATTTATTGCTTGATCACATGTTGTTGATATAACTCCCTGAAACACATGCAGTATTCTATGCGTCATGAACGCATTAATAACCATTTATGTGTGCCTGTATTTATCTGTATTCGCGTTATGTAATATAATATAATACTTTATTGTAGCGGTTCCCTACGACCGGTTGAAGCATTCTTTAATGCTTAGTATGCGGCGTCGCCAGGGGAAATGTTTAGCTCGCACAACTACAAGCAACATGCGAGCATGTAATGAATCAGTATATATATCTCCCATATTAAATAGATAAGGGAGGAATTTTACGCAGAAAAACCGCATTACCATTCGACGGAGTTGAGGATGCTGCTCCTACCCACGCAATTAAATTGCATATCCTTGGCTCCAGGATAATGCCGCATAACGCGAGGAACACGCAGTCGAGCATGGCACCAACCGTAGCTCGTAATGTAATTTACATCAGCTGTAATGGGATTACGGCAATATATCAAATGGAATGTCCGTTCGTTATGTCACAGAAACCCGATATACAATGTACTGCAGCTTCGATGGATAACTTATCTTTATATAGTGTCTCTAAGTAATAGCTGTGATATGTCATATCAGTATATTGCGTAATCTTGATATGGGTAGTTGCTTCGGGTGATTTATTCGCAGAGAGGAATGGTGCAACACAGCTGGAGTCGATCATCGATGTGAGTGAGTGGAAAATAAAGCAATCCCACAATGCAAACGCAATGCGCAATACAAATGTATTCGAACGCAATGACGCATCAGAGTACTTATACGCCATCTAGTGAAAAATATATCATCGAAAACTGTCACAACGTTATCCATAAACTTTTATACATAGGTATATAAATATATATAAAAACGTACATATAAATTATATATATATGTATATTTATATATATATATATAGTATTTTTGTATATATGTATATATATATATATATATATACATGTATACATATATATAAACATATATGTACACAAATATATACGTATATCAATATTGACGCATATATATGTGTATGTAAATATACATATATATATACATATATACATACATATAATATATATATCTATACTAATATATACGCATATATATATATGTGAATATATATATATATATATATATATATATATGTGTGTATGTATATATATACATATCTATATATATATATATACGTATATATATAATATAAATATATATATATATATATATATATATATCTATATCTATATATTTATCTATATCTATATATATATATATATATATATATATATATATATATATATATATATATATATATATATATATATATATATATATATATATATATATATATATAACCTGTGTTGATATAGTGACGCAGTCATATTTGTTGTTAGGGGTTTGCAATGTAGTCGAGTTTTTCAACAGTTTATAATGCTCTCCCTCAAGGAGTTTAGACCACATACTCATCGAATGCTTGTGATGAACTTTTGTCTGGAAGGTGCATCCACGAACGCTTTCAATATATTAACATTTCTTGACAGGTCATCAACCAATCAATACACAATCAATAAAGCGCTATTTTTAGTTTTAGTACATACATAGGCAGTGGTAACACTGTGCTGTTCTTTGTGGGCAGACTATGCGCGCTAAGATATTCCACAGTTGCTTGTAATTTGCGATTTGTAATGTCCACCATAGAACTTAGTACTAACGCTATTTTCTCAGAAGAAATCTGGCTAAGTAAGTGCCTTTTCATTTTGAGTAAGAATGAAATTGACCGTAATATTTGAAATATTTCATGCAACGGAACGGGCAAGCAATTGTAATTCATTCCCTGCAAGAAATTGACGAGCTCCCGTCCACAATTTGCCCGTCATGATGTTGATCTTCGCTTCTTTCTTACACAGAGTTTTCACTAAATTGCACGTTTATATGCACGAAATACTATATATATACATATGAAGGCCATTTTCCATTTAAGCCATTCAAAGCACAGACTGGCTAGCACATTAACACCACGAGTATGCCCGCTGCGTTCACCCGGTTTTATCAACATCTGATTTAGCTAGCAATGTAAGGTCGATTGTTAGACTCCTGCACCATGCCCGATTAGGACTGCATGCATACTATGTCATTTGTCTATTTTACTTGTGTTCGGATTATCACATTACCAATGATTTTCCTCCTTTTCCAGCAATCATTTTATTCTCGCAATCCTTCGTCTACCTTGCCTGAATCACATGAATGCCTAGCATGTAGATTGTTCCCCGCCTCATCCATGAGAACGCTTTGCTTGAATAGCTTGAGACAATTCATAACTCCACAAAACTGTAGAATTCAAAAAACAAAACAATAAATCGACGGGTGATACCAGACATGATGCATTATACATCCATGCGTAGCCACATTGAAACATTGGGCGTCAAATGGACAGTGCGTTAACATCATTCAATCCAAAAGTGACAACATTTTCTTCTGAAGAGCATATGAACAGGGTTGATATCAAACCAATTAATGACTATCGAATGAAACAGAGCTAAATATAATCATAGTTGATCATAGATAAAGTGATGTTAGTCAGATTGATAGATCTTTAGACTTAGCAGGTATCGCTTAGAAATATGTTCTAGTTATTACTAATGTGCCTGTTTTGGCGGGGGCATATATAACCTGGTTTGACAAAAAAAAACAGCAAGTGAGTCTAATACATAAATCTTACGCCTTGGCCATAGAAGCAATTGTATGACTGCGATATGGCATCCATACTCTATAACAACCATATCCGTGTCGGCTATTTCGTTTCAAACCAAACTGTTTTTACGTTTTGCATAACAGCAGCTGTTTGGCGTATGCAAAGAGATGGCATTATTCCATCTCAACACAAGCCTTGTGCCCAGACAAACTAAAAAAAAATAGCATCGCCTTGTAACATCCTGACGGTTTCAGTAGCGAAAATGAAGGATGAGCTTCAATCCGCAATACATCAATATGTGTCTGAACAAACACCCGGTCGCTGTTTTCAAAGAGTGGCGATAAGGCATCTTATCGAAACCTCAATCCTAATACCGTGGTACAAGGGGGTTGAGAGGATAATAATTAACCGTATGCGCATCATCTTCAAAAACACAGAGACCCAATAAAAGCATATCACAACAGAAAAATAAAACCAAGCCTTTTTTTTAGGAACAGAAAACACCTGCCGATTAATTAATCAATAATCGTCGGTTTTCAATGATTTTTCTAGCAGTCAGCTTTGGTCTCGATATTCTTTAAGGCCTACGTTTACACCATCAAAGACCCAAAGAAAGGTTTATCTATCAAAGAAAGAATTCAGAATGAAGTGAAATTAGTGACCGTTGTAATACAGTCCTATGCAACCGCCGAAGCATCATGCAATGTGGAGATTGCTATTAGGTCTATGAGTGTTTTACCACGCCCTGATGACTCATCCCGAAGCTAGATATGAAAGTGTAATGTTTCATTTGATATATCCCTCCACATAGACGAGCCCGGGAATTAATTTTCGTGATGAGTACTTATTATCCTATATGCGTTACTTTGGTGTAATATATTGAATTTCCTCAGCAGTCGCAAACTTGAGTATTTACTCAGCAGCCTGGAAACAAAAAGTACATTTCACCATTGAGTAAAATCAGACAGTTCTGGTAAATTTGTAATTATATTTGGGAAGAATATTCATGCTTCAACACTACTGGACAAGTAACTGTGCAAACTCAATCAAGAGGTCTAGTCGCTTTCAGTGATCTTACGAGCATAAATATCTTATAAGAGAAACAGTTCATTTAGTTATGCCTTCAAAGTTCTCTTCCTTGAGTGCATTGCATTCTCAGTGACAGCACAATTCTATTGTCCCAGCGGAACAGATAACAGGATAAGCAGCACTCACAACTTACAAACCGAGCTAGGCGTATTCTACTCTCTTCTATTGAGACCACTTTAATGAAGCTCGTCAACGATAATACGTGATATGAACTCCATACGGTTACGTTTTAAGTTCGCAGCAGCTCATTTATGTGTTAAAAATGAGTTGATATATACCTTCACATTGACCAACTAGCGGATAACGTATACGCATCGTCAAAACTTGCTTTATTCCTTGTTCAATTATTTACAGTCGACAACAAACTACGTTAGCTCCCATCATCGTATGCATATAACCCGCAATTCTGGGGAAATATATAGGCAAGCATGCCAATATCGGTAGCGACTAATTTAATTTACAGACAACTGTAACGTAATAACAACAATATACGAGATCATATGTCTGTTCATGGTGTTGCAGAAACCAGACATGCTATGTTATTAGAACTGCCGCCTAGATGGATGGCTTTATCTAAGGCATTATGCATTGGCACAATGTTATACCGGTGAAATGGTATGCCTGTGTAATGTTTCATATAGAGAAGGCTCATTGGATGGGGCTCGCTTTACGCCATTGGTTATTTATAATTGAATATGTAATTCAACGCAAGCATCTAGTCATATCAATTGAAAACCGTCTAGCAATGCAACAATAAGCTCTCTACATTATGCAATGTTTCCTGAACACCTATCACGATGAATCAGCAATGAATCAGTGTTATCATTAATAACAGAGTCATTTAGCAACTTTATAAAGACGGAAACAAGATTAGAAATGTACTAAATGTCCGTAAAATGCATCTTTAAATCACATTTTAACAATTTTATACAATAAACTGTACAGATATAGCTGTCGGCAGCATTTTCAGTTAGCGTTTTTGTCGCTTGAGCAATATAATCGATGTGGTAATAATCAGATACTTATTCGGCATTTCATCAGGCATTTATACTGGGTAAAACAAAATTGCATGTCGTTAGCCTCAAATAGTAATGGCGACGGACGTTTACATCAATTCAATCTCCCTTTTATAATAAAGTGTAAATGTGTTTCACGTCGCAATGCATGATGTTGGATCTGTAGACGTTTATGTTTTCCTGCTACCATAAAATGAATAACTTATTGTTCGCCGTTCATTTGACATACATATTTTGGGCACAATTAATCTCCGTCGAATGCTTGTAACGTTTTCATTGTCACCATAAAATATAGTGTGTAATGTGGTAATGTACCTTATCATGACAGATTCACTTAATTAACTCCTGAGGCTGATTGATAAGTAATGCGATAACACGACACGAATTTGATTAGCTCGCGTTGTACTTGTGCATTGGAAGCAAAAGAAAGCCAATTTTAAGACCAAATAATCAATTTAGACGTACATGGAATGTTTCAATTTCACACTCATCCTGCCAGCTGTTTTCATTGGTACTGTAACAACGGTATCGGTACATCACACACGTCAGTGGTCAGATTGATGATGATTTTTTATCAGGAGCTCAACCAGATTCCGAGAAACATCCTATAATCTTTCTGTTCCCCATTCGAACAACAATATATTTGTCACCGTAGCCATAACAGTAGGCGTCGATATTGCTGGTATATAAACTGACTGTTCCTTGTGAATATTCTTGCCATTTATTTTCATATTTATGCCAGCGCAAAAGCATTTAATTTTGTTTTAAGGGCGATAATGTGCTGTTTTACGCTAATAACGGAAATTGAAGGACAATTGATGTTCAGTTAGAGCTACTGTGTATCCCCACTATGAATCAACATATGTTTGTCGTTTACCAACAGCAACACTCAATGTTCAATGTCGCGAGATCAATGTTCTTTTATACCATTAGTTCAAAGGCCAAACATAAACAATAGTTGCATAACTTGTGTTGCGCACTTGGGTGTACAATACATAAGCACAGGCAGCAGAAAGGCTCGAAAGGGATCAGCATCTCGAGTAAGTCTATCAAATAGCTATCAGATGGTTAGCCTTGACATTTTTATATTTAATAGAGAAAAGAACTGTAAAGATTATCCAAAGGATAAATAATGTTCCATATTTAGTGCATATATTATATGGATGAATTATATCTCTAAAGTAAAATTCATACTTTTTCGGTTTTTAGCAGATAATACAAAACCTTTCGTCCATAGGTTACTATCTGTATGGTGTCATTGACAATCTGATTGATGCAACTGACATTACTTAACATGGGAATGGATTCGAAATGACATAATTAAATTACACAACCCAGGACAGTATACGAAAACGAAAAATCAATATATTTAATACATCCGCGAACATGCGCCAATACACAGGGCCGGCGCAAGTGGCTTCATTGAATGCATTACGGTTTGTGGGTTATGAATCCGCGTCTTAGTACGTAGCTCGTCTTAATACGTAAGAGCCATGGCAAAAACAATGCGCTCTACACATAAACTTGGATTCATTTATGCAAATAAAGCGAATGACGTGGCAACGAATATGTAAATTAAGATCTCCATGCTTTCGGAATATCTACAAAACATGCATGGAATGAATCAGTTAAGCGATTGCAACATTCCATACTGTGCTTAAATGACTTAGAATAACTCAGTTAGGCATGTGATGTTCGTGCATTCTGAGTAAATATAACGCTACATTTGAAAATGGATATAAATTGGTAATAATAATAAATACAGCATGTCCTGTTATTTGGTCTACAATAAGAACGATGTTATATAGAAAAAGGTCCAATGGCCCCGGGCTAAGCACTAGTTGACACCTGCTTCTTATGCTTATTAAAATAATGCTGACACAAGATCATACAGCTATCATGTGCAAAAATAAGTAACGAGATTCATTCGCATTCATGGCAGTTGTAGCAGGCTTAGGTATAGCCTACTGTAATATCAGAGCAATCATAGGACCGATACATTAGATGTGTGTATATATATATATATATATATATATATATATATATATATATATATATATATATATATATATATATATATATATATATATATATATATATATATATATATATATATATATATATATATATATATATATATATATATCTATATCTATATATGTATATATATATGTATATATATATGTATATATATATCTCTATATATATATATATATATACATATTTATAAATATATATATATATATATATATATTTATATATATGTATGTATATATATATATACATATAAATATTTGGCACACGACGTTCCAAAAAAGTCAAGATCTCTTTGAGTGCTTTATTGTAATTTTTTTATTATTTAAAAGTGATGTTACATTGTATAGAATTACTTCCTGCATAAATATATCCTATCCACGTGACATTCGATGGAGGGATTAAAAAACAAATATATTTGGTTTCGACGTTTTCCCATGAGCTGGGACAGATATATATATTCGTCTGGACAAACCGAAATAATTAGGCAGGTCTGATAATGCGTAAAGTTCCTCGTGTGTTTTCAGACAAGTTTGGTTGCTGGTCGAGAATATATTTTTATTTTATAAGAAATTTTTTTTGTCCCAAAATGGTAGGTTTTCTGCCATGTTCTAAAATAGCCGTTTTTTTACGTGTCCCTTGTAACCGAACTATTTCGGAACACCCTTTTTGGTACACGAAATATAAATAAGTTTGATAAAACAATGAAAATCAAAAATAAGTTTATGAAACCGAAACATGTTACTGCCTGATCAACAGAAAACAAGATATGATCATCATGTTGAATATAGGCTTTGTCGCCTACAATGCACAAAAATGGTTGGTGTTTTGCTACATGTCCAAAGTAGTCGCTATCGTATATATATATATGCATATATATATATGTATAAATATATATGTAATATACATATATATCTATATATCTATATATGCATATATATTTAAACATTTATATATATATATATATATATATATATATATATATATATATATATATATATATATATATATATATATATATATATATATATATATATATATATTACAAATTTTTCGTGTTGTATTAACTTGTCCTCTCGATTCGCTACATCACGAACATATGAGTATATTTTTGAATAAAGCAATAGGTAATTTTGCAGTCAGTGTCATGACTGTGCAGAATAATCCATTGCTGCGCTTGATCAGGCTAGCCTCGCCAATCTTTCGAGTGCTTTTATAGGTATTGTAGAACCATTTATTTTTAGTGAATAGTGAATAGCTATATTTTATTCATTGCGTCATTGATTCCCTGCTTCCAAGATGTCTTAACTATTGCTCTTGATATTTATTGCTTACAGTTAATAAAATGTAAATAAAACACAGCAACCCATGCAGTATCCAGCTTCCATCTCAGAATATCTATATCACAAGCAATATTCCTGCACAGGTGTTCTGTCGTGAAGTGGTGAATCGTCATAAATTTTGTTCAAAACGCTGAGGAAGTTGAAAATTAGCTTGCGGCTGAAATTATAACCAAAAGCTTGTAACTAATAGTAATTGCTTCTTTTATTTCACACAAATATAGTATTGGTTCGTGCAATTTCATTAAGATATCATTCATGGCTTGATCCCATGTTGTTGATATAACTCCCTAAAACAAATTCAGTGGTCTATGCGTCCGGAGTGCATTAATAACCAATTTAAGTTTTTACCGAGCCAAAAACTTTTATCAAATGTGAGGTGAATACTTTCTTCGCTAAATGCTTGGTTGGACAATCCAGTTAATAGTCTATGCATCACTGTGTCGAGCAAAACTGATGATGAGGAAGAGTTAATGTGCTCGACGTGTCGGTGTCCAGTTCATAGTACGGCAAAAACGTCATGATTCAGCATTCTACTTCATGTCTGAGCAATTGGTTTGCAGAAAGCTTAGCAGTGGCTGCATGCGATGATCTACGATTCTGACATTCACTTAAACGTTTGTCCCATCCATACAGTTGAATTAAGGTGATATATTCATCTTCATGCAGACCGTATTTGAGCTTGCGCAATAAGGTGTTATATCAATCCTTATTGAACTTGATTTATAACATTCCTGTGAATGAGTTGAAGCTCAACGATGCGTGGGTTTGCAATAGATTAATGTATTTTGTGCACTCAGGACAAGGAGAGCCATAGTTTATGTACTTGTTCTGAAAGTGGGAGTTGTAATACACGGTAGAGTGTTGTATGGCAAGGTATATCTTCACATGAGCCATCCGGTGCACTGATACGTTGGCTTGCGGATCTTGAGCTGAAGGATACATTGATTGATCGGGGTTCTATGAAGGATGAGCTGTAGTCTATGATTGATATGCTGATGAAATCCATGAGCTATCTTGTGGAATTTCATAAGTCTAGGGATTCGCGAAGCCGCACCTGGAAATGCCGCAAAACAACATGATGTTGAACGGGAGATTATTGTGCAGTTGCTTCTAGAGACTTTGCTGTGTTACCTTATCAAAGTCTGCTCGTGGGCACTTCTGCCCTGCAATATTGTGATATAAGGGCTCGAATAAGAACAGGCAGGGTTGTAAGACGACGGCACGATCTAAATGAGACAAAATAATTGCTCACAAATAGGATATGTCTTGTATTAATTCTTTTTGTTGAAAAATATATTTTGTGAATGTATCCCACTCATTCATGCGCACGTCATCGACATACACCTACCACTAGCCCATTAAATTGCCTGGTTCACCACGTGATGAATGACTTGGCCGTGAGAGCATGTTTCACAGGCACATTTCTGATATCAAGGTATTCCTTTTGACTTGACTCCGCATAACCTCTTAAACGGTAAATGCCTAATGCAAAGAAATATTTCATTTTAAGGTATTAAAACTGACGATAATTCTCAATGTTAATTTGAATGTGATGATTTCCCTGAGCTGAGGTGTTGTTTTTAAATAGAGAAATTTTACGCTTACAGACTGCATTGCCATTCGCCGGAGCGCAGGATGCTGCTCGTACCGTAGCCATATTGAAACATTGGACGTCCACTTAACGTCATTCAATCCGAAAGTGACAAAATATTCTTCTGAAGAGCATACGTCTGTCACTAAACAGGGTTGATATTAAACCGATGATGACTATAAAAAGAAACAAATAGCTATATATAGTCATAGCTGATCATAGATAAATTGATGTTTGTCAGATTGATATCCACTACGGCTATAAACGCGAAAGCATAGAAGTTCAATTGCTCGTACGATTTAGCAAGTTGAGCAAACGACGTTAGCTGCTTACGTATCGTTCAGAAATATGTTCTAGTTATTACCAATATACCTGTGTGGGCGGGGTCATATATAACCCGGTTCGACAAACAAAGAGCATGTGAGTCTAATTCATATCAGTTAACTTTGCATCAACCTTTCCTTAGATAAAGAACCATGCATATCCTCGGCCCTTTCATGCGTAATGGAATGCATAACAAACATGCATTGATAGTTTTCTTTAATATTTGATATAGTGAACACCGTTATGATTCAAAATAGTAACCGAATAACTATATTGAGCCGTCTAAATGAGGTAACTAATTGTCAGTGTGTTGCATGTGCTTAATATATATTTTCAGTTCTTTTATGCTATATTTATTCAGGTTCAGGACTGTCTACAAGAAAAGATATTTCGATCGTTTCGTTCTTTGTTTGTCGAGTACACCATACAATCTAACAGAATTCGAAATTTGCTGCAAACACGAAGATTATACATGCATGCAATTTCTGCCCGAACTCGATCGGCTTTCTGCGTTGACTATCCAATGGTACAAAGCACTCACAAAATATGGTATATTGCACAAGTACCGTAAATGCTGTCTACTTTACAAGCGCCAGAAAGAAATCAGGGTCAACGATATAACTCAAATTGCAATTAAGCAATACCAAGTTGTATCGTTGTTAATGATGTGCCAATCACTTAACCGAGAGACTCGGTTCCACGAAGTAAGAAACAGATATATCCAAGAAAGGCTTGATAAGAAAGCAGTACATCAAACAGTAAGTAGTCGTTTCAATATCACTATCGTAGCTCATGACAAACAACAGTTGCAAATCACTCTGTGAAACAATTAAATTATATGACCAAGTTTCCTAATAAACAATAAGTTTCAAACAATTTTGCTTAATTTCCATGAAGCCTACACTGGGATAACAATGAGTATCAACCACAATTATTTGCAAAATAAATAAAGTTTGACATTACAGAAATGTATACAATAAATGGAAATAGTATCTTACACAAAAGAATGTTTGAAGATGGTGTGTGTTGATTTGTGACATACTACTTAGTGTCTGTTGTCTTCATATGAGTTGTCAAATGCAAGAATAGTAACTTTGACTTTTATTCTTGCCTAGCCTCAGCTGATGTACATTCCTTTCTCTCAGTGATTAGTGCTAATGATCCCATAAACATTACTTTGGTGTAATATATTGAATTTCCGCTGCAGTAACAAACTTGGGTATTCACTATGCAACCTGGAAATAAAAAGTACATCTCACAGTTGAGTAATATCAGGCAGTTCTGGGAGCTTGGTAATTATATTTGGGAATATCCATGCTTAAACAGTACTGGACAGGTAACTGTGCACACTCAATCAAGGGGTCTGGTCGCTTATTACGAGCACAACTTGCCATCAAAGCCAAAGTAATATGGTCACAAGCTCCAGTAACAAATACGTTAAGACACCAGCAGCACGGTTACACAACTAGCGTAGTTTGAAACAGTCGAGTTATGGCGTAATTCGCTTGGAGTACAAAAATATTTTGTGCGCAAATGGTTTGACGTGAGTTGAAATGTTATCATCGATAAGTCACAAATATAAAGACAACTGAGTAACTTCATAATGTACATCAGTATTCGTCACACCAGCAGCAGCGCATATATGCAGTAGTGTACTACAAGCAATGGTACTATATGTTTTTTTAATTATGTCATTTAGAGCCAGCCTTATGTCAACCCAACACCTTTATGTTGTATTGATAGCAGCCCTCATGTTACACTATAGTATGCGTTTCTTTTATACATAACTAGAACTATATAAAAGAGATATAGTCGATTATGCAACTTATTTATGATACGTTCATGTCATTATTTCTAATTTGCATGCATAATATATTTATATCTTGATAAACAGACATATATTGATATGATACGGCCATACCAATATCACCTGACATTGCCTAGGCGCATTATAAGCACGTTTCCCAGGATCGTATTGCTTACCACGACGGCAATGGGAAATGGGCAATCCAAACAAGACTATCGAACAACGATATTGAACAGGCAAGTAATCAGATAAGACTGATACGCCCTGCACGTGAAAGTAAGGACATTGTTTTTCCTCGTTATGTTAACCATTGAAAAGTGATCAGATAGAGATAGTGAAGTGTACAGTAACAGGGCAGTACATTGTGACAGCTGAAGGCGTATTTCGTGTAGTGCTGCACAGTACAATACTCTGGGTTTCACCAAAGATGGTATACATTGTCGTCAGTGAAGGACGGAATAGTTCGTGCGAGCCGTTTCGCCAACGTGCTGCATTTAATGAACAAATACACCTCAGCTAGAGTTATCTATCCGCGCGTAATCCGATGATACGCCAGAGTGCGCAATTGCAGCAAAAGTTACTAAATATGCTAATACTTTAAATGTCAACAACGGAGATGGACTTAAATAAATGTTTGTTTGATTGTTTGTTCGAATTATAGTCGTTTTTTGCAACGTAGGCTATGAACGACTAGCAGTTAGTGTATCTCTGAAGATAGTCACTGCCAGGGAGCATGTCGTCCTCAGTATATCGTTTACGTCCCCTTTCAGAGATGGGACCGCCATTTTTACGTGATCATCAGAGTCACGAGTAACCAGTCAGGTTGTCACACATTGGAGTCGAACCCATAGCCTGTGGGTCGAAAGGTGAGGCAGTAAACCACCAAGCCAATGGGACCGGCTTAAAAATAAATGTAAATGATAACTACGGTTATATATGCTGGTAAGCATGGATAAATGCGCATGCAGATCCTGCTTGCGTTTGGTATACGATGTGCGATGCATCAAGTAACAGTATCGGTTGGGATATTGCTATTGACGTAGAGCCTGAAGTCCTTCATGTTAAATAAAGCTCGCTCTGAAGTGATGGAACGCACATTGACATGTCACAAAAGAGATACGCTATGTTGCCTTTATTATTTTGCCAATCATGGAAAGTCCTTGACATGATACATGTCTCGTCATCTTTCAAGCAAGTAGGCGCTGGAAATTCATTCTTAAAGTTATCAATCTTTGAAATATTATATACGATGGTACAAGGAGCTGGTTTATGTAATCCGGTTTTAAGCAAGATATGTGCTTGGATATGCTCGCGCATTAACGCATTGGACACCAATAACATGCATTTTAATCAAGCATTTCACGTGTCATTTCAGGTAATCAAACGATTAGAACTCCTACTATTATGCATCATACCACAGGTGACTCTTCAATTGTTTTGGTCCGATTAATGATACATATTTCTCCGATTGATTTAAATTGAGCAGTGTTTGTGAATGCATAACGTCATTTGCCATATCTAGACACATGATAAACGCCTTCTAGGGAATGCCTCTGCAATGAACTGCATTTCACTGCCTATTACCAACGGTAGAAATTGAAACGTAAACTCTGGATATCCGGCTATACAGAGTGTCTAGTGTGCATATGCCATGCGTAACTAGCCCAATAAATATAACCATCATTTACTGCTATTAGAGGAACTCATTGAGTGGGAGAAGCATAGCCAGGAACGATGCTGACTGCACACAAATTATATAAAGCAAATTATTGTTTGCCATTCAATTGCGATACATATTTAAGCGCAATTCATTTCCGTCGAATGCTTACAACGTTTTCATTGTCATCATGAAATATAGTGTGTAATGTGGTAATGTAGCTTATCACGATAAGTAATGCGATAACACGACACGAATATGATTAGCTCGCGTTGTTCTGGTGTATTGGAAGCAAAAGAAAGCCAATTTTAAGACCAACTAATCAATTTAAATGTAGATTAAATGTTTCGATTGCACACTTATGCTGTTCGCTGTTTTTATTTGTACTGTTACAACGTTCTTGCCACATCATAAACATCGGTGGTCGGATTGATGACAATTTCGGATCAGGAGCTAAACCGGATTCCGAGACGCAACCGATTTCTTTTCTGTTTTCCATTCGAACTCAAGTGTATTTGTCACCTTAGCCATAACACTGGCCGTCGATGCGGAAGGTATATAAGCTGATTGATCCTTGTGAATGTTCATCCATTATAAATTATACACACACACGCACACTCACACACACACACGCACACACACACACATAAGTCCTTAACACATCAATACAGTTTGAAGATGAATTGCAGTTTTATAATTGAAGTTTGCTATATACTAGACTAGTTACAACAAACTAGCATGTTGGTTGGTTGAAAAATATCGTTTGATCATAAATCTTACAAGAAAACAATATTGATTCATAAATGAAATTTTTATATATTTTATATAAAACAATATTGTACATCTGTGCCATGGGTATCCTGTGGAATATTACCCTGGACATTGTAGAGGACGATTTGTTAACATTAGGCTTGAATTGTAAACGAAATTGCATTCATGTATCAGTCCGCTAGATCTAGGGACCAGCAACAGCCAGTGGCGCCCGAATCAGGATCACTTTTGGCTCTGATTCCAGTCACATACCATTTATCCAGATCTCACAGCACACGAGAAAGCAAGACGCAAGGAATAAATCGAATGACGCGGCGAGAGTCTCCTGGGAACAAAATTGAAGCTTTATGGATTATAATGGTCAAATCAAGCTGCTCTATTTGTCCATGATGTCGGACAATGGTGCATACAAGACAAAGATTGTTCCTAATGTTGCAGCATCATTACAATACCTAGTTTGATGTGAGTACAACGGGTTTCATTTATTGCAGTTTGTGTCACAAAGATGGAATACAAACATTGATTAATGGCGCCATGGAATGAATTTGATAAATGACAATTTAAGCTGCTTACTTGCCAGTCTTCCCATCGATTGCTGTTTACTTATATGCGGTACAAATTCCATGGCAAAACAGTGATTGAATCTACCGTCCTTGATTGAAAAAGTCGTTTGCAGCAATTGCAGCCCTCATCAGATACCATCATACCGTAACATACACCTTATTAATATAAAACGTCAATAAAGCCGTTCAATCGTCATATTTGACTCCTCACCAAGCGTGAATTCACAAATGCAAAATGCGACACACTGTATTGCCCACTTGTCTGGTATATTGTATCCTGTCATTACTTCCCAGAAACAACATGAAGAAGAACAACCATGAATAACACAATATGCGATGAAAACGCAGAAAGAAATGTTGCTTAATGACCTACGTCACACCGAATATTTCCTATCTGGGGTTGACAAGTACCTCTCTTTTCCATACTCTCTTTTGGAATGAAACACTTCAACGTGTTGCTTTCTACTTCGGCCTTAGCAGTGGTGCATACAATTTGCATCTTATGCATTCGCTTTGATGCTATCACGATAATCCCCTCAGAAACAGCTATGGCAGTGTGCATTGAGGTTATTTGATCAAGTCTCCTATTTCTGAAACAATCCATGTAGGACATCGCACTACAAACAGTACCATTTTGCACTGAATTGCAGCTGTGCGATTTCGACGACACATTTTACACAACCATAGGCAATGCCGTATTATTAGAACACAAGCATCAGTTAAGCATTGATACGCCATAGGTAAAATAGAAAAGCTACTATTGTACCATAATTTAAGTGATGCACTCACTGGGAGGTCATCGACAATCCAATGACCAGCTCTGGTTAATCAAGGCAATAATAGCCTGTTACGCCTACCGCAGTGGAAAACAATTCAAGTGCGGGTCACTTGGGACTCTTGTACTAATATCTATTCTAAAAACAGCACCCTCCCGCACACGTGTATATATATATATATATATATATATATATATATATATATATATATATATATATATATATAGAGAGATATATATATATATATATATATATATATATATAGAGAGATATATATATATATATATATATATATATCTATATATATATATATATATATATATATATATCTATATCTATAGATAGAGAAATATATATATATATATATCTATATATAGAGAGATATATATATAAAAACACATATATATAGATGTTAATTTATTTCGATATTTATATGTATATGTATCTCTCTGTATATATATATATGTATATATATAAATAGATATCTAGTCTCTCTCTCCCTCTCGTATCTCTTATTCTCTCTATATATGTATATATAAATAGAATTAAATACAGAGTATATCTCCCTCTCATATATATATGCATATATATCCCTCTATCTATATCTCTCTATCTCTCTCTCTTTAGATATATGTTTTAGAAAAAAATATATCTCTCCCCCCTCTTATAAGATATCATATAAATACCATATATATATACACACATATACATATATATATATATATATATATATATATATATATATCATATATATTTATATATATATTCATATATATATACATATATATGTATATATGTATATATATATACATATGAATATATATATGTATATATGTATATATTGAAGGAATAACAACTCTTCAATATTCATTAAATGAATAATATAATTGATTGAATGTTGTACTTTGCCATGTTAAATTACATGGTAAAATATGTATATATGAATCATCAACCCTTATTAAAGGTTGCGCTATAAATATATATATATAAGCGTATTTAAATATATATATTTACATATGTATATATATAAATATATATGAATATATATATATACGCATATATATATCTATATATATATTTAATATATATTTATACATATATGTATATATATCAATATAATTATATATATATAAATACATATTTATATAAATAAATACACACACACACATATATATACATGCATATATGCATATATATATATCTATATATATATTCATATATATATTTATATATATATTCATATATATATATATTTATATATATATATATATATATTCATATATAAATATATATATATTTATATATGTATACGTTAAAGGAATAACAACTTTTCAAAATTCATTAAGTGAATAATATTATTGACTGAATGTTGTACTTTGCCATATAATATTACAAGGTAATATATGTATATATGAATTATCAACCCTCATTAAAGGTTGCGCTGAATAGAAAGCTAACCTCATCGACCATTCTTTTTGGTGGTTATTATTTTGTTCTGTCTTAACTCGTCGTAACGTTCCGCTACATCGCGAACTTATGAATATATTTTTGTATAAGGCCATAGTCAGGCATTCTTGCGCTTAGGGAATGTTGCATTCAGTGTCATTGCTGTGCAGAATGCTCCGTTCCTTCGTTTAATCAGGCCAACCTCACCAATATGTCGAGTGTTTGATAGACATAGTAGAAAAATATAATTTTTAGTGAATAGCTATGTTTCGGACATTGGATGTTGATCAATGCGTCATCATCATGTCAATGGTTTGTTCCACTTTCCATGAATGCACTCCACTCTAGCGTTGATGACTGACGACTTTTGGGCACTTAACATCATTATGTTATAAAACAGAACAGGAATTGACGCATATTATCATAATGCTATAAAACAGTACAGAATAAGACGTATTTTATGAATTATTTCTTCATCCATACTTCATCAATCCCTAAGCCTACATACATAACCCTGCTTTGTCTGTTCTGAAAGCGTAACTGTGTTGTACCGTTCCCTCAGCGAATAAATCATAATTCATCTCTCTTTATGGATACAATTGTCCACCTTGGAGGAAATGTATGTCATAAATTGCCATCTAGACTCTAATACTGCTGATGTGTCGTATCTAGTCAAAACGTCATGATGGTTTGGTTCTTGTAATTGCAAATGAATCATGCCCAAAACGCGGCATCGTGAAATATAAGTTGCTTGATGACAGTACGCATTAATTGGAACAATACCATGCAGTCGTCTTTAAACAGCCGATGTATCTGTCCTATACGTCTAACATTCCATCTTAGCCCTCTCCTACTCAGATTAAAAAACACGTCTTGTGTCGCTGAGTCACACAGACTAAAATGGTTCGATGCTCCCAAAAAGAGTGACGTGCAGCCCATCCCTGAACAAGTTCGGTTTGTCAATAAGATAGGAGAATGGATCTAAAGAGGCAATATCCATGCCTATCAGATATTCTATCCTACCACTTGACCAGTACCTTGCAAGCACACTTATCCCAACTTTGTTCCCATCACCTCATTTGCCTCTTATTTTCTCCGAACTGGACAAAAGCTCTTTGGCTGCCTTGACACCATTGATTCCCTGCTTCAAAAATGTCTTAACAACTGCTCTTGCTATTTATAGCTCACAGTTAATTAAATGTAAATACAACACAGCATCCCATGCAGTATGCCGCTCCCATCTCACAATATGCATATCACAAGCAATATTCCAGCACAAGTGTTCCGTCAAGAAGTGGTGAATCGTCATAAGTTTGGTAAAAAACGCTGAGGAAATCAGCTTGTGGTTGAAATTGTAACCGGAAGCTTGTAACTAATAGTAATTGCTTCTTTTATTTCATACAAATATAGTTTTGGTTCGTGCATTGCAGATTCCATTAAGATATCATTCATTGCCTGATCACATGTTGTTGACATAACTCCCTGATACAAATGCAATGCCATGCCAGTCCGTTTTATATGATTTGTCTAGCAGTCATCTTTGGTATTGATATTCTTTATGGCCTAGGTTTACACAATCAAAGACCCACAGAGAGGTTAATCTATCAAAGAATGAATTAAGAATGAAGTGAAATGATTGACCGTTGTAATACAGTCCTACATCAAAGCGAGGTTATACAACCGCCGAAGCATCATGCAATGTGGAGATTACTATAAAGTCTATGAGTGTTTTACCACGCCCTGATCACTCATCCCCAAGCTACACATGAACGTGTAATGTTTCAGTTGACATAGACGAGCCCGGGAATTAATTTTCTTTATGAGAACTTATTATCCTATAAACATTACTTTGGGGTAATATATGGAATTTCCTCAGCAAAGCAAATTAAGTATTTACTCAGCAAACTAGAAACAAAAAGTACATTTCACAATTGAGTAATATCAGACAGTTCTGGTAGCTTTGTAATTATATTTTGGAAGACCATTCATGCTTAAACACTGCTGGAAAAGTAACTTTGTAAATTCATAATGTACATCAGTATTGGTCCCACCAACAGCAGCGCTTATATGCAGTAGTGTATTACAAGCAATGCTGCTAAAAACACATCCATTATTTAGAGCCAGCCTTATACCCAATATCTTTCTATGGTGCTGATAACAGTCTTACATGTTACTCTATAGTATTCGTTTCTGTAATACATTACTAGAACTATATAAAAGAGAATATAAGAAATCGATAATGTAACCTATTTATGATACATGCCATTTATTATTCCTAATTTGTATGCATAATATATCTACATTGTGTTAAACAATCAGACACATATCGATATAATACGGCCATCTCAATATCACCTGTCATTGCATAGTGGCAAAATAAGCACGTTTCCGTAGGGCGCATTGCTTACCACGACGGCAAAGGGAAATAGGCTATCCATTCAACATTACCGAACAAAGAGAACTGGGGCAATTATTTAGATAAGACTGAGACGCGCTGCACCAGACTGTAAGGAAAGTTGTTTTTTCTTTATGTTAACCATTGACAGTTGATCAGAAAGTGAGAGTGAGGTGTTAGGTAAAAAGTACATTGTGCCAGTTGAAAGCGTCGTTCTTGTAGCGCTGCATATAACAACACCCTGGGTTTCCCATAAGATGAAAAAAGCAATCCATTGTAAATTGAATAAGTTGTAGTCATTGACGGACGGAATAGTTTGTGCCGTTCCTCTAAGGTGCTGTATTTGATGGAGTAATAAACTGACTGTGATATGCAGAGTGTGCAAATGCAGCAAAGGTCAATAACGGAGTTGGTCTTAAATAAATGTAAATGACAACTGCGGTTTTATATGCTGGTAAGCATGGATAAATGCGCATGGAAATGCTGCCTGCGCTTGGTATATGATGAGCGATACATAAGGTTACAGTAGCTGTTGGCATATTGCTACTGACGTAGAACCTGAAATCCTGCATGTTAAAAAAGCTCGCTCTGAAGTGATGGAGCGACATGTCACGAAAGAGATAAGCTATGTTGCCTCTATTGTTTTGCCAATTATGGAAAGTCTTTGCCATGATGAATGCTCAGTCAGCTCCCCAGCAAATAGGCAATGGGAAATTCAATCTTAATGTAATCAACCTTTGAAATATTTCATAGTACAAGGAGCCGGTTTATGTAATCCGGTTTTAAGCAAAATATGTGCTTGGATTTGCTCGCGCATTAACGCATTGGACACCTATAATACGTTTTTAATCAAGCAGTACATGTATCATGTTAGTCAATTAAACGATTAAAAATCCAACCATTAAGCTTCATACCACAGCTGACCAGATAAGCAGCACTCACAGCGTACAAGCCGAGCTATGCATACACCACTCTCTTCTATGGAGACCACATTAGTGAAGCTCGTGTACGATAATACATGACATGAACTCCGTACGATTACGTTTTCACTTCGCAGCAGCTTATTAATGTGTTATAGATGAGTTGATATATCCCGTCACATTAACCAACTAGAGGATAACGTATGTACGTCGTTCACTCATCGTCAAAACTTGTTCAATTATTTACAGTTAGGTCTCTTTATCATATGCATATAACCAGTAATTCTGAAGAAATAGAGGAAAGCATGCCAATATCGGTAGCAACTAATGTAATTTACATACAGATGTAACGTAAAAACCACAATATATGAGATCATATGTCTGTTCAATGCGTCGCAGAAACCAGACATGCTATAGAATAAGAACTGCTGCCTGAATGGATGGCTTTATCAAAGGCAACATTTATTGGCGCAATGGCATACCGGTGAAATGGTATGCCTGTGTAATGCTTAATATAGATATGGCTCGTTGGATGGAGCTCGCTTTACGCCATTGGTTATTCCTAGTTGAATATGTAAAACAAAGCGGGCATCTTGTCATATCTGTTGAACACCGTCTAACAATGCAACGACGAGCTGCCAACAATATACGATGTTTCCTTAACACTAATCTCGATGAATTATCAATGATTCAGTGTTACCGTTAATAATAAGTCATTTTAATAACAAAATTGCACTAAATCTCCGTAAAATGGAACTTTAAATTACATTTTTGAACTTTTATGCAATTAACTGTACAAATATAACTGACGGCATCATTTTCAATAAGCGCTTTCGTCGTTCAAGCAATATATTAGGTAATAATCATATACTTATTCGACATCTGGCAGTCATACTGGGTTAAACCATCTTGCAAGTCGTTAGCTTCAAATGGTAATGGCGACGGATGTTTACGATGGCATTCAATTCAACCACCCTTTTAACATTAAGTGTAAACAGCAAATTGTTTTCACGTTGCAATGCATTTGATGTTAGATTTGAGGACGGTTATGTTTTCCTGCTACCATAGCAATAAAGATGGTGTTCGAAATGACTATTGCATGACGGTAACCTTCGTGATTTGTAAGAAGTACATGTTGTTGACAGGGTAACGTATACATATAGATACCCTGAAAAAATAAGCCGCTTACAACGTGGCGACAATGTATTCTTGTACATTGTTGCATTCAAGGTACCATGATGTATTTTGTCTGAAGGTCGGTTCCAAGAAGATGGCATGTACTCCCTTAGTGATCATAGATTTATAATTGTAACTGCCTATTACCAATGGTTTGAAAGACTGATATTTAAATCAGTTAGAATTTGAAACGTAAACTATGGTTAACCGGATATATCGAGTGTCTAGTGTGTATATGTCATGCGTAACTAGCCCAATGAATCTAACCATCATTCCATGCTATTTGAGGAACGCATGTATTGGGAGGTGCATAGCCAGGCCCGATGACTGCACACAATCTAAATGAATCAATTAGGGTGAATATGAAGCCAAAAGATATATCGCGAACGGCACATTCCAAGAAGTATCACCCGTTGCATAGCAACTTATATCCGTTCATATGAGATACAAAGTTAGGCTAAATTAATCTCCGTCGAATGCTTGTGTGTAATGTGGTAATGCAGCTTATCAGGACAAATTCACTTATCTAATTCCTGAGGCTGATTGATAAGTAATGCGATAACACGACACGAATTTGACTAGACGAACTAATCAATTTAGACTGGATTAAATGTTTCAATTGCACACTCATCCTGTTAGCTGATTTTATTTGTACTGCTTTAACATTCTGCTATGACGTCCTGCTTGCATGATGCATATGAAATGATATATCGACTATGACGGCTTTCAATATAATTACACTAAAATTAGAAACATCGGAGCGATAAATATTTGTACGCAAGCTGTTAACAGATAATAAGCTGCATGCGCGGTGCCAATATGCCTAAAGCCTGAATTTAATAGCATTCTATATTATCGAGTGAATGGTAATGAAGATGTTTAGATGACAATTAATACCCCATTTTCTACATGCGCCTGGTACACGCAGGGTGCTTGATAAGATAATGCAGATCATTGTGCACTGTGTCATGCACTGGGACGATGACTGATACGAAGTTGGATTACTGTTGATTCATACTGCATTAATTAGCTTGGTTGAATTGATACATATATCGGAATTAAAGTTTTTGAAGCATCGTCATTATATCTAACGATAACTGCAGGGATTTTTTGATCGAGGATACGATGGAACGTCAGAGTTATGCGTGAGCCTATGGTTTGATGTATACCATTTGAAAAGGCGATAGCTATCAGTCGTATACGTTTCATATGCAGACGAAGCAATCAAATGATCTAACTGCTAAGCATTCGATGTCACAAAATTTCTCGGGGATAAGTTGATTGATGCTCATTCCACAGTGTCAAAAGGATATTTGCATTATGTATCTCGATAAACAGACATATTTGCTTTGTTACAGCACCTGCTGTTATACCAAAATAAATTAAACCAGGGAACCCATACGCACGATACATTGCTCTTATAATCGGTATGCATTCACTACAAAATATGAAATACAGAACCCAGTCACTTTTGGAACTTAAGGGGCTTCATTTGATTACTTTGATAAGAGCTTATGTTTGTATTTCTTCTATCCTGCGATGAAGTGGATGAAGTGCGGCGTCTAGGAGATGTAACCACGCGATGTTGAGTTTGCGTTGGGTCCAATAAAACACATTAACTACAGATATGCGCGTTGCATGCGTCGACACAAGCAATGTCAAAAGCCTTTTATTCCCTTCATATCATATTATGAAAATACAGTTGTAAAATATTCAAATGACGGTGTGTTGAGCAGCGCATTTTGGTGAGAATGTTCCGGACATAAACCAGTCATCATTCTACCGATTTTCATTGCTTGAATATCATCTTTCATGTTAAATTGAACTCTTATACTCCATTATACCCCAACCGGATATTAGCGGATCATCCACGTGATGCTGCTTTCTCTGGATCACGTGATGCATCAGATGGATTGATGCTCTTTGTCACGGCCAGAGAAAGCTATAATCTATTACCGTTAACATCACAATGCAAAGACTCTTGACCAATTTAGGAAGGATAATGAAACACGCCATGTACTGAATAAATATTGTCGTTATTTCCTTCTGTCGCGAGACAGGAGAACAGTGAGAATCCTCCAATTATTCTGCCCTATGTGATGTGAAGAACCAAGCGATTCTGTGTGCTTATCACACCCAGATCCAGCTTCACATTGTCAATTTGTCTGAAGGTGAAGTGCATAATGTAAAAACAAGACGACATAATTAAATTACACAACCTCAAAGCATTATACGATTTATCAATATCTAGAATATATCCGTGAACAAAGAGCAATAAACAAGGGCGGCGCAGGTGTCTTTATTAAATACATTACTGTTTGTGGGTTATGAATGCTGATCTGAATACGTTACAAACGTGTAAGAAACATTGTAAAAGTAATGCGTTATACTTATAAACTTGGATCGATTAATGCAAATATAGCGAATGTCGCGTTTAGCATCAAGATAAAAAAGTGATTAACCCTTAATTGTCATGGAAACGAATAGGAAAATTACGGTAAACATGCTAGTTTTCAGAATATCCACAAAACAATACCTTCATGCGTAGTATGACTCAGTTAAGCAACTGCAATCTTCTCGAAATAAATCAGTTGTGCATGTGATGCTTGGGCATTCTGAGCGAATATAACGCTAAATTTGAAAATGGATATAAAGAGATAAAAATATTGATAAATGCAGCATTTCCTGTCATGTGGTCCACACTATGAACTATTTTATATGGTTAAAGGCCCAATGGCCTCGTAATAAGCACTGTTTGACACCAACTTATTATGCTCATTTAAATAATACTAATGATTAGGTGGTCCACACTGGGTTATACAACCATCAGGTACAATAGTAAGTAACTTTGTTTATACGCATTCTTGACCGTTGGAGCAGACTTAGGGCTAGCCTACTGTAATATCAGAGCAATCGTAGGGACGGACCAATTGGATGTAGATATAGATATATAATATAAACGGTAAAATTTTGATTTATCCCATTGCCTACCCACCATGACCATCCACATAAGTGACAAGGGATTTGCACAAAAATATAACAACCTTTCGCCGAGCTTATTTTATGAGTTTGAGAGATTAAGTATCGAGGCAATTGACCCGCCTTCATCAAACCTTTGCTGTTTATGAAAGGAGGTGATAGCTGTGGCACCGGCAACTATACAGCTACCCTTATATACGAGACAATCATTATACCCGGACTTAGGTCATAATACATATGCTAACAGTAGTGCTTACGCTCCAAGCAACAACTAACTACCATAATTTTACCCAAGGCCCAGTTTCTCACAATATCTCTCTATTTCCGTAGTACCCTAATTGTAAAGGTGGCACACAGTTAAAATACATGTCAGAGTTTGTCCAACGATCGATAAACAAATATCCCAGTTAATGATGAAGTTGTTGTGAATTATAGCATTGTCACGGTGACAAATATTAACACAGGCAAATTCACCATTAGTTGAAGAGAAATAACATTACCCAGCCTTTAGAGTGTCTCTCTTAGAAGGAAAACCATGTGTTCCGTGTTCCATTGCGCATTAGAATGTCCTTTGTGGACCACACAGCCATCGAGCATAGGCCCTAACCTTGAACGATAAACGGTCGCCGGTGAATTAAATATTTTAGCACTGTCAGGTCATGTCTTCTGTTGTTAACCTTGGCTTGTAGGCGGACAGGATTATGAAATTGAGACCCACGTGATATTTTAACTACAGTTCTCATGAGCTCCTGACCAATGCATCAGAGTATATATTGACCTGGGTCCATTGTACAATCTGCCAACGTTGATGGTGCCATAAAGGTTTGTGCATTGTGGGCTCGCAAGGGGCGCTGTCCAAGAACCACAACCTTCCTCGTACCTCACCGTCGGGATATCACCTCGCTGATAGTGATGTTAATCTCCCGAATTCCCTTTTATTTTCATTACGATTCTCAATTACGACATTTGTCAGGTATGCATTGATATGCATATGCCTTGCGTGGAATAGGAGAACCGAACATCTTTTCCAATTCCATGATGCATGTGCGTTGTTCATTAGACAACTGACCCGAATTACCATTGGCATATAGAGTGTTTAGTAGTAGCCGTCCGCGAGATAATGTTCAATATTGCCCTATTAATTAGAGTTAGCGCAGAAACGTCTACGTTTGATCTGATAACGCATAGCTTACTTGATCAATACAGATGGAAGTTATTCTTATGATACATTTAAATAGCATCAGAGATACAGTTGGCAATAATCATGAGCAGTATAGGTAATAGGGGTTGCAGCACACCTCTCAAATGGTTGGGAGCCTCTCGGCAGGCCGTGAGTTACAGGGGGTAGGGAGGCCCTTGAGTCGCAGGGGAGAGGGAGGCACACGAGTCGAAGTGGGTAGGGGAGCCATGAGTCGCAGTGGTTAGGGCAGAACCTATACTACTAGCCTACAGGGTCTATCCATAGAAGTCTTTAAACGTAAACATCCTTTAACCGTCCAAACCAGACCCCGTGTAAGTTTCATTTTTCACGCGGGCGAGGTCCTCTTTAAACTGAGCAACCTTAGCGTTGTTCTGCTCAAAAAGTCGGGATCGGGACGAGCGGTTATCAATCTCATTGTAAAGAGCTTCCAACAGTAGAACGCCCCCGTCGGCCTCTCCGCGGTCCCACTCGGTCTTCCCGGCCAAGGACCATGATGCTCCTGTTCCACGTCCAGGCAACTATTAAACCTCCCGTTTGCGCTATAGTCGCCGTCTTCGAGGCCCTCAATCAACGCCCTCACCCAAGCCACGTCTCTTTATACTTCTTCCGATCCTTGTGACACAGCTGGTTATACGCCTGAGCCCTCCCCAGGTCATCGTACGCGCATAACCTGAAGACGCAGTTGACGAATACCCCGATGGTCGCCACCGGACAGTGGTGCAACCCCAACAGAACCTGAGGCTAATACATGTTCGGAATCACCCTCCCAGGACTCCGAGTGTAGGGGCACTTTATCTCGAGCAGCACAACCTCCTCGGGATTTCCCCGACAGAAAGCATCCACCCAACCCCGCCGGATCGGGAGCACACAAAAGCCATCTGGAGAGTAGGCTGTTGAGCCGCCTTGAATATAGATATTGTTTCCGTAGACCTTGGTGTCGTACACCTTTACCAATACCCCAATTGCAACCTCCTCAAAAGTCTGACCCCAGGGACAGGGCACGCTAAAGCGAACACCCTCGTTGCTAGTTTTTTTTCAGTCAGCTTCTTGCTTTAGCTGCTGAAGTTGTTTTGCCCTATGATGGCGGAGTAGTCACTTCCATATCGATTGATTTATCCCATTTATTACAGAAACTACTGACATAACACCAGTATCAGCGCCCACGCCAGAAGACAAACCCATACGAAGGATTTTACCACTGGATAACATTGTATATCCACAGCTTGAGACTCGAGAGGTTTGGCCCTGCCCCCATCAACAAAAGACCACCCATATCCTGTGCGAAGAGAGCGCACCATCAAGCATGTTGTGCGTGGTACTGACTTGATCGAGGAGATCATAAAATGGGTTAAAGACGCTAAAGTTGACGGGCCACAGGGAGCTATCGTGACGACCTTAAGGAATCCATTCTCAAATCTGAATCCCCAGCACTAAGTAGCCTCTACAGGTTCCATGTCTACTACACCATCCGGAGACTTTCAGACCAAATGAGAATAGCACTGCTAGACGACGTCGCATGGTCGGCCACCAACAACACATTTGACAAGAGAATCTACCACTAGCTCTGCCACGAGTTGCACATTGATTTCATAAAGCAAGACCAAGAGGGGGCAAACATCGCCTGGAGTACTTTCATCCTGGAAAAATCTGAGGGGTTCACATCCCCAGGTATCTCACGGATCAACGACAGAGTATATGACAGACCTATGTCTGGGCCATTCTTGGTGCTCAGGCACAGACCCGCTCAAAGATACTAGGTGTTGGCACGTCCTTTGATGCTCAAAAGCAATTTCAGGCCAACGTTGAGGATGCCATCAACTCCCCAGTGGACATTCCGTCATCAATCCGACGGTATCAGAACGTCCTCCAGAATGCTTCCTGAAAGGTTGATTATGTGTTTGGAATGGGCCTTTACATGACTCCATCGGATATGAGCCTCGCCATTGCATTTTGTTTGGCCTCAACAATCTAATTACCATTGCAACTGAGGAACAGCAAATCGGCAGCAATACTGATGTCAACGTAGTTGCTGTACCTCCAGACAGAGAAAGCTTTGACCCTCAGCCCGCCGAGCCCGCTAGAGACCGCCGAGGAGACCCTCCACCCGCTGCTCCGCCATCTAAGCACGAGGATGAGAAAACCGCTCTTATTGTAGGCGGAATCGGTATAGGCTTAGCTGTGCTTTGGTTTGTTACGTAGTAGGTCTCCGAGTATCAGTAGGATAACTTCCCCACCGCAGCAGCTGCGGTCCATACATGTTCTGCCATACAAACAGCTACCTTTGCAGCTGACGTAAGCAGCCATAATACGATGGAGCCAATGATTCCAGGAAGGGCGGCTGCTGCCTTACTGGCTAGGTCATTTAGGGTTTTTGCCAAGGAGTTCAGCTGCTTTTTTAATCCTCTCCTTTACGCCGGGCTTATCAGCTGGCGTCGGTGTTGGTGCCGGGGTTGCACTAGTGCTCCCTCTGCCCGTCAAAACAACTACCAGGGTCGAGATTGCCAATCCAATCGCAGTGAGGACGGAGGCGATTGTTATGCACGCTCAGCTTGCGCTGTGTCCTCGTTAAGAAGTCTGTTGATCGTTTCCCTGGTGCGGTTAATTTGGGTTCGCAAACGTTCACGGTTTACAGATGCAGCCTCAACACGGACAAGCCACAGGTCCTGCAGCTCTGCAAGCTCATTTGCTTGCAATTTCCATGCTGGACTATCACCCCTCCCTGTCTCCTCCAGGCTTGCCATTTTAGCTTTCCACGAGTCTATATTCCCTTCTATCTCAGTTATCTTAGCTAGATTGTTGACCAGCTCAACCCTCTGAGTCTGCATAGTCTTGTCAAGCCCTATAAGCTCTCTGCGTGGTAGTTCCTTGTCTGTTTGTGTACCTATGTCCTGGATGGTATTATGAACGTGCTCTATGAAGCTTGTTTCTTCCTCTGTGATGTTATCACGATTTTCCCGACAGAGACAGCTATGGCATACCAATATGAGTTTTCACACCTGCGAGGAGCTGTTCTTCGGAATGTGCTCGGCTGATCGGCTCCCAGAGCATTAGTCAAAAACCTTTGAATTCATCGTGTTATTATCAGAACATTTTACACTGATCCATCATGTGACTAAATCTCAAATGATATACATGAATAACTAGAGAATTTTCCCCCAATACCTTAAATGTAGGTGTTCTGTGCCACGGCGTTGTATATGAGCAATCGTAAGGTAGTAATGAATTACGTAACAAATGCGGCGAAGACGATAAGAGAACGGATCTGAAGAAGCAATATCCATGCCTTTCAGATATCCTACCCTTAAACTAGACCTTGCCTGCACGGACAGTACACACTTATCTAAACTTTGCTGCCGAACTGGACAAGAGCGTCTTTTATTGCCTTGACATTATTGATACCCTGCTTCCATGGTTTCATAAAAATTACTTTTGTTATTAATAGCTTACAGTTAATTAAGTGTAAATAAAACACGGCATTCCATGCAGTATCCCGGTCCCATGTCACAATTTGATATTGCAAGCAATATTCCAGCCCAAGTATTTCGTCGTGAAGTGGTGAATCGTCAAAACTTTTGTTGAAAACGCTATGGTAGTCGAAGTTAGCTTGTGGTAAAAATTGTAACCGGAAGCTTGTAACTAATAGTAACTTATATTTCACAGAAATATAATATTTGTTCGTGCAATGCAGATTCCATTAAGATATCATTCATTGCAAGATCGCATGTTGATGATTTAACTCCCTGAAACAAATGCAGTGGTCTCTGCGTCCTGAGTGCATTAATAACCAATTGACGTTTTTAACGAGCCAAGAATTATTTAAAACATGTGAGGTGAATACCTTCAAAGTCTTTCGTCGTTAAATGCTTGGTTGGACAACCCATTTGATGGTCTATGCATCACTGTGGCGAGCAAAACTGATGAGGAGGAAGAGTTAATGTGCTCGACGTGTCGGTGTTGTGTTTTTGATATATTTATTATACGGCAAAAAAAAGTCATCATTCAGCATTCTGCTTTTTGTCTTCCCAATTGGTATGCAGAGTGCTTTGCAGTAGCTGCATGCGATGATATACATTCACTGTTTAATGAAACATTCCCTTCCATTATATGCCGCTTGCTTATCAAGCCTTTTCTTGATCACCTCTCGTACTGCCTAATTTCAATAAACAATCATGTCCTAACCGAATTCTTTACCCCAGTATTAAAGATACTTTCCAAGAAAATCATCATTTTGTTGACGGGACGAACACAATTGAACACATATTGCACGTGGGCAGTCAACCCTGAATTTGAGTTTGAGTAGAAATACTGCAGTTGTTCGTCCTGTCTGCTATATATTTAACACACGCAACACGCTATATAGCTACCTCATTTATATAGCACTTTAATTAACCTACAGTATGCACAAGTGTTTGCAATGTTCACATAACGATTTGTAAAAAAGAAACCTTCACCGTATAACCATTGTGATGTAATTCAACTCGACAGCCACCCGACCGGGTTCCTTTTGATGTTTTTCCGACAAAGGCTTGTGTTGAATTCTTACAATGCTATAACTTTGCAGACGTCTGTTGTGATGATACATTAGGTCATATAGATTTGGCATGAAACGAAGTGGCCGTCCAAGATATGTTATTGGTGTATAACAACGTCATAATGCAGTCGTACAATTGTTTCTATGAAAAATGCGCAAGATGTATACAATACACCAAAAGTTCTATTATTGTCAAAGCAGGTTACATGACCGACACAGGGACATAAGTAATAACTGGACATGCCGTTAGGTCATCTTATCAAACGAAACATTATCAAAAGCATGGTCAGCACAGAACTAAAGTTAAGAACTTGGCTGTTTTCGCGTTTATAGCCAGAGCGTAAATAAAATTAACTTTTATCTATGGAGAGCCGTGACGTATTTTCTTCTGTACTCAAACATTGCCTAGTTGAAGTACGGCTAAGCAATTAACCACATTCTATTTATATACATATATATATATACATGTAAATACAAATATATATTGATATGTAAACATATATATATATATATATATATATATATATATATATATATATATATATACACACACATATATGCTACACACAAACATATTATACATATACTATATAAGAATATACATATATATATATATATGTAAATATATATATATATAAAATATATATATATATATATTTATATATATATATATATATATACATATATATATATATTAATATTATATATATATATACATATATATATATATATATATACATATATTTATATATATATATATATATATATATATATATATATATATATATATATATATATATATATATATATATATATATATATATATATATATATATATATATTTATATATATATATATATATATGTATACTTATATATGTATACATATATGTATATGTATTGAATTAATAGGGAGAAATTTCACGCTTAAAACCGCATTACTATTATCCGGAGCGGAGGATGCTGCTCGTACCCACGAAATCAACTGCTCCAGGAGAATGCCACATTACGCCAGGAACACGCTGTCGAACATGTCACCAACCGTGCTCGTAATGTAATTTACTTCTGCTGTATTGGGAAACCAGATATACAATGTTCTGCAGCTTTGACGGGTGAACTAGCTGCAAAGTGTCATATCGGTATATTGTGTAATCTTGATATGGGTAGCTGCTCCGGGTGATATATTCGCAGAGAGAAATGATGCAACACAGCTGAAGTAACGAGAAAGCATAAAAGTTCAATAGCTCGTATGATTTAACGACCTAAATTGTTTACGCATCGTTCAGTAATATGTTCTAGTTATGACTAATGTGCCTGTGTGGGCGGGGTCATATATAACCCGATTGAACCAAAAATAGGGCAAATAGGTATAATACATAATCTTACGCCTTGGTCATAGAAGTAATTGTATGACTGCAATATGGCATCCGTATGTTAAAACAATATATCCTTGACGGCTATTTCGTTTCATATCACTGTAACGACTTTTTGCACAACCATAGCTGTTTTGACGTATGCAAAGTAACGGCATTGTTCCAACTCAACACAAGCCTTGTGTCTGAAAACATGAAAGGAAATAACATCGCCTTGTAGCATCCTGACGGTTGCAGTAGCGTGAGTAATGGATGAGCTTCAATGGGCAATGCATCCATATGTGTGTGGACAATCACCCGGTCGGGTGGCTATCTGAGTCGGTGAATATTATATACCAAAGAACTACTGTTTAGGATTTTACGACAAATCGTTGGGTGAACATTGCAAATACGTGTACATATATGATAAACAATGTTGTACAGAATGTTGTCATTTCAAACCACCAGAAGCCTGGAGGTGCAGGTGAATAATCCAAGCTGTCATATTTAATGCGCCAAATCAACCGAAAATTCAGACTCAAAACGCTTCACCTAAATCTTTTAAAACTGTGTTTCTGGGGCAGTGTGTGGGTTTGCAGGACAACAAGTCAGATATCATTTATATGGAATGTATTAAATCCCATCCCAAAGTACTAAGGGATCTGTCTTGCAACTTGGGTCTATGACACGTTACTATATAATGTTTTCAATGAGTGGCGATAATGCATCTTTTCAAAACCTCAATCCTTATACAGAGGTACAATGCGGTTCAGGGGATAAAAATCAACCGTGTGCACATCATCTTTAAAAACACAGAGACCCAATACAAGTATATCACAACAGAAAAATTAAAACAAGCCTTGATAAACCAAATACAAATGCCGATTAATTCATCAATACTATTAATGGGTTCATGTTTAGAACCGACCAGTGCTTGTGGACACCTATTTTATTGTAGATTATATATATATATATATATATATATATATATATATATATATATATATATATATATATATATATATATATATATATATATATATATATATATATATATATATATATACTATATATGTTCTATCCTTTATCATGCATTATGTGATCACCTATATGCAAAAATTCTTCAGAGTTGATTGTTTAATTCCGGGTTGTTTTTCACGAACAAAGTTTTCGACAATTTGTCCATGGTTATTGATGATTTTTGCTGGACAAAAATTAATAACGACCCTGACATGAAAGGATTTGCATATTCATCATCCAAATATAAGTTGAATAGGTATAGAAGCCTTACTAAATCAATATGTATTCAAGCTATGCAAATATAAACACAATCATAACAAGACAATCAGTATGTGTACTGAATCTTTTATAACGCAAATATGCTTTTATTATAGGCAGTATCATACATCTCACACAATGCGTTCTGCAACGCGTTATCATAAAAACGTCAGCAGCAAATGTCAATTAAAGCTGATGAAGCTGATATTGGTGACACATGACAGACACATGAAAAGGAAAGGTCAGATGGATATAAATATTAGCTGTTACACGTTATGACATCGCACCACATAAAATTGTATATCTCATTACGACCATAGCCTTGTTTCGGAAATGTTGGACATCGACAGGAAAGTAGGAAGTATTGCGTGGATAGCGATAAACACAATTTGACAGATGACAAGACTGACGGTGAGGTCAAAGAAGTGTCGATTCAGCGCGATCAATACTGATTCAAAAACCTGCAGCCTTAAGCATTAAGGAGGGATGCAGGATGAAGCTGTCTATTTCTCGCATCACTGCCCCGACCGACAAATTCTTTATCAAATATCCTATAAGAGGATCCCAAGTTTTCATGTTACATAAGAAATATACTGGCACATAGCTTATATGCGATAATACGGGGAATACCAGCAATCAAATTGCTCAGAGGTACATTGTTCTATAACGGTTTTTGGCAAGAGCGCATCGTCTTCCTATTTGAGTGTCACGGCAATCATGTACTGGCATTACCAGCAGGTACACAATTAGACTATACAATAGAGAACAAATCTAAGCGACACATTCATTAGAATTTGGAACACCGCTTCATATGTAATACTAGGTTAATGTCTGTATGATATGCGTCCGTTGCTCTTCATTTGTTAACTTTAATCAATGAGATATGATCGTAGAAATGGTATCGTTCAGAACTAGTAGTATTTCTTTGACAGTTTCATTGTTTGCACGGTATATTAATATATTAGCAGCGATAAGCGTTAACTAAAGTCAATCTCTAAACAAATATTGGCTTCTATCTGTCTCTGCTTTGCGCCTAAAAACGATACATCAGCAAATAAATATTGTTTTTCTAAAACAAAACATTGAATAATGGCTTCGGATACTCCTATTTTGCATCAAATTTGACTATTCAATGCAATGTGGCTTAAAAGTATCTGCCCCTTTTCGAAATATACGCGATATCAATGACGCATGAACTGTAATGAGATTTAGAGATGATAATGCTGTAAATGAACGCATCGTTAGTTTGCGATGCAATCCTGCAACGTCGGAGCATTCATCTTTTCGTGTTCAATTTTACGTGTTAACAGCACCCAAATGGCGGTTGGAATAGGCATGCCTATACCTTTGTGCGTATATACATAGATTAACGGTAATGCAGCATATGTTAATACCTATAAATGCCCAGCGAGAGGAGCATTAGCGAAAAAGACAAAGGTCAGACTATTGCAAATTGTATCTCGCTCCTTGGGATAGATCGAAGAAAAATGCTTTCATCCGTGGAATGAAAGGGCAAAAGGAAAGGTACAACCTAAGCAGTGCCGGAAACATCTGGTGCAATCGAATATGGCGTTGCATCTTTTTACGTATGTTTTATATTTTCTGCACCATGCTTGATGGAATGATGGTTGCTAGGAATAGTCGATTTAGCAAAACACAACTGTACAGGAATAACTGTAATCTCGACAGATGTATGCTGCGGAAAAGCCTCAGCAATTAAGCCGACTCAATCCAATTCATCTCCTGCTTCGCTGTCCAACTGACAAATGCGGCATTGTGCTTGGATTATTTGGTTGGATGAAGATTGATCATTGTGGTGTGTCAGGTAAGAGAGAAGCAAGTGAATGAAACTTTCAATACATTTTATGGTACGAAAACAGAGTGATGACTTTGATGGAATGTGCTTGTGTATAACATCTCGGCAAAGCGGATAAATCGTCTTTATTTATGTACAATTCTTAGTCTAACCGCTCATGTGATTGAATGCCGATAGCTTATTGAGCTGTTATTATGGTGGCTCGAATAATGCGCAGGTATGCAAAACTTAAAAAGGGAATGCGTTGGTGTAACATGGCCAAGTTGAACATATTTATCTAACCAAGCAGCGGTATACCATACTGCTTGTATTATCGCGTCATTGGCAATGTCATCAAAGATCTGGTTATAATAAGATACCCCATTCGGACGTTTCTGTTGTGAAGCTCGCGACCAGCGCGCCACCTTGTTTCGTGGAAGTAAAAATGTTAGCAAAAGCGCGTGGCTCAATGGTAAAAGATAGATCGGCGATGGTATGTACTCAAAAATACCGCTGTATATCTAAACTTTTACGATTTTTTGATAGAGCCAATACTTAAAAACAAAGCCAATTACTATTGACACCCTTTTATCATTTTGCGTGACGATTTATTAACTACAATAATATTTTTATGAACGTTAGAACAAAGTCGGTTGGACGGTATAATTCACACTTACTCAGATGTCCTGTAGGTCTGAATTTACCCCTTTTTAAGACACAGTCGGACGTCTAGTCAACCCTTATTTAATATTATATGATCTGATCATTGCTTTTGTCATATTTGCAGCTGAATATAATTAGTTGATTTAAGTACATGCTTTTGATTTTCCAATTGTCACCCGAACCTCCGCCAAATCAAGAAGCTGCATTGTCGGTTGATGGGGTGCCCTATGAAGACGTATGATTTTATTAAGTATTACTGTAAAATGTATTCTTGCTTATTTTGAATAACAATATAATAATGGAATATTTCAGGACATAGCATATACTAAAAACATTGATGCAGCATGCATTTAATCACCACTAACTCTCTCGCTCCATCTCTCACTTTATCTGTCTGTCTCACTGTCTGTCTCTCTCTCTGTCTCTCTATCTATCTCACTCGCCCCCTCTCAGACTGTCTCTCTCTCTCTCTCTATATATATATATAAATATTTATATATATTTATATATATATATATATATATATATATATATATATATATATATATATATATATATATATATATATATATATATATATATATATATATTCAGGGCATTACAACTAAAACTCTCAGTCTTAATAGCTTACGAAGAACAACCACAAGTGATTTGAGATCATCAGCATACAATAGAAAATTATAAACAAGCACACTAAAACTACACTGAACATAATTATTTAAACTAGAGCTCAATTTATCCATGTAAACAGTGTAAGGATGGGTTGACAATATGCCTCCCTGTCTTATGCCATTAAACACATCAAATCAGCCTGACAAATTTCTGCCCCATCTTAAATACACATCGGATCAGAGTACCATGCAACCGACCATTCTAACAGTATATCCAGGGGCACCTTTGTTCGACAGGCTCTCCCCACCACTACAATCTTAGGTGCAGTAGTCCTATATACTGGTGTGGATTTATGATAGATTAGTCCTTGTACATCTGCCATGGAGGGCTTTCAAGAAACTGAGTAAGCAAATATCAATATTTGATTTACGGAAATCTACATAAACAACAACACTTAAAACAAATAAGAGCACAAATTGTGTGGGAAAATGTACATGTCTTACGATTTTGTTCTCTTCCTGTGGTCCCTTAACTTACAGGGAATGGTGCAATCAGATGTTCACCATAATACATATTATAGAAAAATGACACCTGCATGATTCACATTTGATTTTCTCTAATGAGATATCTTTGGCTAGAGTGCGTACAACCCAGGCTTTCACTGACAATGTTCCTTAAGCCTGCATAATGCATCTACTAGTGATTTTGTTGGGACAACGAGCCATTCCTTTGCACGCGGTAATTCTTCTGGTCTTGTTTATCATTGACTACAGATATTGTGTTTATGCATATTGCACACAAACTTAATTTCTGGGCAATATAGCCAGAAACATGTGGTAGAACATTCACTTAATGAGTGGAAAGGCCTTTGTCAATTATAACAGTTAATTGCAGCGCAGAAATACCCATTTGTGTTTGACTGCTAGTCAGACATACTCGCGAGTTTGTTGGCTGCTGCGCGTCGAGTAGCTTCCACAACGTAGGGGGCGCTGCCCACACGGCGTCACGGAATTTGTCGGGCGAATTGCCGAGTCGGGTATCTTATTATAACAAGATCTTTGATGTCATATTATAAGCAGGTGTATTCTTCGACTAGACCACGACATAACTGTGCCTAATGTGATTTAAAAATTCATCCTTAAACCCTTTTATGTAACTCTTTGTTTCGTAAACATGAAGCGCGTCATAAGCTTATATGAGATTTAAACGCTGTGTATAGTGGTCACGCCCCCTTAGATGGTTCATTAACTCGAGCAGTTGCGCCTGTGCTAATTAATAACGACGTCCACTCTAAGTCTGACATTTCGGACCACGAGTGTAATCAATTTTGTCCGATTAGCAATAATCATCCCTGCAAGTCCGAAAACAATCGATGGCGGAAGGGTCGTGGAATTGAATCGACACATTCAAAGACTTTTGTCAAACAAAATATCTATAAGGACAGTGATTTGAAGTTGTGAAGGTACCGATAGCAAAAGTGCTTTGGGAGGGAAGGTTGCAATATACCATCTGTAACTATATGTGTTAAAAATAGCAGATTTTGCATAAAACGAACCGAACAAAATCATTGGTGGTAGGTGAAGGTAATCTAAAAAAATAACGATTGCATTTCAGGTCAACAACCTGAACTGATATTCCATCTTGTGACTTCGCGCATCCCCATATGATTTTGTTGATATTAACGGCGTGTTTGTTTTACATACGAAATGTGCTTTATGCTGCCTGATATATTTACCACAGAGTTTAAAAAACAGAGCATACATTCATCGTCAGACCAAATTACCCAGTTCATTAGCTCGCTGTACTCTTACAGGACAGTGACTGATCACAGTCCAAAGGTCAACTACAACAGGCTTTGAATCTAGCGCTGCGGAAGGCCAACTAATGCATAGCTTTTTGAAATATCACCTAGATTTTTACTTTGGAAAACCTTATTGCAAGCTTTGGTTCTCGGGTATCGCGTCTGCCAATTCATTTAATTACATCTTTTGTGTTACAATTGTAATATTTTAAGGGTGTGGGGGCATCGATTACAAGACCAGCTTGATAAGGGTTTGTCGCCCTTTGCGTTGGTGATGCGAATAGCAAATGAGCCAAATGAGATACGGTCCAATCCGCGCATGTTATTGGCTATAATATAAGGGCTAGAGAAGTAGTGGTTCAAGACATGCTCAAGGTGTGCGGGAGAAATGGTATTTCGTATTTTATTGCTCACTGGCATGATGAATTAATTATATATTAGGCACTATATTCATATCGTGTAGCAACTGTGCAAATGTCCTTTATCACAACTGATTTTTCCATGCATTTCGGGTTAACTTAGTTATATCATAGGTTGAAATATTGTATCATTTTGTATACTTCAAGATTGGGAAATAGCTCGATCCACATTAGCCTTTGCTTTGTGAAATACAGAAAGCGCGCGACATGACAATCATTCTTGTTAAGGGTCAACCGTTGCAATATGTTACCAATTCGACGCCATTTGTGTTTGCATTGCGTTCGAACATCACTTATCATTACCAGCAGAAATGCATGCTGTATTCAGGTCATCGCTCATCTTGATGCACCACCTAACGTGGGTTATGAATAAGTGATTAAATACTGTATTGTGCATTACAGAGCAACATAACAGCAACGCTTCACATGTCTCTTTGATGACAAGAATATTACAGTCATAGACCATGGGAAAATCGTAGGGTTTTAATCTCTCGCATATGACCATGTTATTATAAACTAAACAATTCTGTTTTTGGAGACGTCGTATGCGGGTTATAATTAAACGATCGTTTTGCGACATGCTATTCCATCGTCTAGACTGGTTGTTCTCTGATGCCTACCATAGGTCATTTGAAGGATAAATATCACTTGATTTATAACATTCGTGTGATTGAGATGAAGCTCAGCGATGCATGGCTTTGCTATTGATCACTGTATTCAGAGCACACAGGATAAGAAGAGCTATTGTGGTCGCACTCTGAGCTCTATGCACTGGCTCTTAATACGGGAGTTATAATAAACTGTTGAGAGTTGTATGACAAGATATATCTTCACAGGAGCCATCCGGCGCACTTATACGTGGGCTTGTGGATCGTATAAAAGACTTGAAGGAGCATGTGAGTTATCTGGTAGAGAAACTTGAGGATTTGGATCTTGAGCTACATGATACATTGATTGATTGGGGTCTATGAAGGATGAGCTGTAGTCTATGATTGATATGCTGATGAAATCCATGAGCTATCTTGTGGAATTTCATAAGTCTAGGGATTCGCGAAGCCGCACCTGGAAAGGCCGCAAAACAACATGATGTTGAACGGGAGATTATTGTGCAGTTGCTTCTAGAGACTTTGCTGTGTTACCTTGTCAATGTCTGCTCCTGGGCACTTCTGCCCTGCAATATTGTGATATATAAGGGCTCGAATAAGAACAGGCAGGGTTGTAAGACGACGGCACGATCTAAATGAGACAAACTAATTGCTCACAAATAGGATATGTCTTGTATTAATTCTTGTTGTTGAAAAATATATTTTGTTAATGTATCCCACTCATTCATGCGCACGTCATCGACATACAACTACCACCAGCCCATTAAATTGCCTGGTTCACCACGTGATGAATGACTTGGCCGTGAGAGCATGTTTCACAGGCATATTTCTGATATCAAGGTACTCCTTTTGACTTGACTCCGCATAACCACTAAAACGGTAAATGCCTAATGCAAAGAAATATTTCATTTTAAGGTATTAAAACTGACGATAATTATCAAGGTTCATTTGAATGTGATGATTTCCTTGAGCTGAGGTGTTGTTTTTAAATAGAGGAGAAATTTTACGCCTACAGACTGCATTGCCATTCGCCGGAGCGCAGGATGCTGCTCGTACCCACGCCATCAACTTGTGTATCCTTTGCTCCAGGAGAATGCTGCATTACGCGAGGTACACGCAGTCGAGCATGGCACCAACCGTAGCTCGTAATGTAATTTACATAAGCTGTAATGGGATAACGGCAATTTATCAAATATAATGTAGTTGCTTCGGGTGATTTATAAGCAGAGAGGAATGGCGCAACACAGCTGAAGTCGATAATCGGTGTGAGTGTGTGGCGTCAAAACGAGACGTCTCCTGTGGAAAATAAAGCATTCGCATAATGCAGACGCTATGCGCAATAAAAATCGAATGGACCGAATGACGCACCAGAGAAATTATACGCCATCAAGTGAAAAAATATGTGATCGAAAACTGTCAAAGCCTTGTCCATAAAAATATAGACATAGAAATGCATATATAGCTTGTGACAATTCATAACTCCATAAAACTGTAGAATTCATAATGATCTTCAGGACAATAAATCAAAGAGTTACACGTCGGGGATACATAACATAATGCAGCATACATCCATGCGTAGCCATATTGAAACATTGGACGTCCACTAAAAGTCATTCAATCCAAAAGTGACAAAATATTCTTCTGAAAGAGCATACGTCTGTCACTAAACATGATGACTATCAAAAGAAACAAATAGCTATATATAGTCATAGCTGATCATAGATAAATTTATGTTAGTCAGAATGATATCCACTACGGCTATAAACGCGAAAGCATAGAAGTTCAATTGCTCGTACGATTTAGCAGGTTGAACAAGCGACCTTATTTGCTTACGTATCGTTCAGAAATATGTTCTAGTTATTACCAATATTCCTGTGTGGGCGGGGTCATATATAACCCGGTTCGACAAACAAAGAGCATGTGAGTCTAATGCATATTAGTTAACTTTGCATCAACCTTTCCTTAGATAAAGAACCATGCACATCCTCGGCTCTTTCATGCGTAATGGAATGCATAACAAACATGCATTGATAGTTTTCTTTAATATTTGATTTGTGAACACCGTTATGATTCAAAATAGTAACCGAATAACTATATTGGGCCGTCTAAGTAAAGGACGGAATAGTTCGTGCGAGCCGTTCTTCCAACGTGCTGCATTTAATGAACAAATACACCTCAGGTTGAGTTATTCATCCGCGCGTAATCCGATGATACGCCAGAGTGCGCAATTGCAGCAAAAGTGACTAAATATGCTAATACTTCAAATGTCAACAACGGAGTTGGCCTTAAATAAATGTTTGTTTGTTTGTTCGAATTATAGTCGTTTTTAGCAACGTAGGCTATGAACGACTAGTAGTGAGTGTATCTCTGAATGTGGTCACTGCCAGGGAGCACGTCGTCCTCAGAATATCTTTTAAGTCCCCTTTCAGAGACAGGACCGCCATTTTTACGTGATCATCCGAGTCACGAGTAATCAGTCAGGTTGTCACACATTGGAGTCGAACTCACAGCCTGTGGGTCGAAAGGCGAGGCAGTAAACCACCAAGCCAATGGGACCGGCTTAAAAATAAATGTAAATGATAACTACGAATATATATGCTGGTAAGCATGGATAAATGCGCATGCAGATCCTGCTTGCGTTTGGTATACGATGTGCGATGCATCAAGTAACAGTATCGGTTGGGATATTGCTATTGACGTAGCACCTGAAGTCCTGCATGTTAAATAAAGCTCGCTCTGAAGTGATTGAACGCACATTGACATGTCATGAAAGAGATACGCTATGTTGCCCCTATTATTTTACCAATCATGGAAAGTCCTTGACATGATACTTGTCTCGTCATCTTTCAAGCAGGTAGGCGCTAGGAAATTCATTGTAAAAGTTATCAATCTTTGAAATATTATATAGGATGATACAAGGAGCCGGTTTATGTAATCCGGTTTTAAGCAAGATATGTGCTTGGATATGCTCGCGCATTAACGCATTGGACACCACTAACATGTTTTTAATCAAGCATTTCACGTGTCATTTGAGGTAATAAAACGATTAGAACTCCTACAATTAAGCATCATACCACAGGTGACCCTTCAACTGTTTTGGTCTGATTAATGATACATATTTCTCCGATTGATTTACCTTGAGCAGTGTTTGTGAATGCGTAACGTCATATGCCATATCTAGACACATGATAAACGCCTTCTAGGGAATGCATCTGCAATGAACTGCAGTTCACTGCCTATTACCAACGGTAGAAATTGAAACGTAAACTCTGGATATCCGGCTATACAGAGTGTCTAGTGTGCATATGCCATGCGTAACTAGCCCAATAAATATAACCATCATTTACTGCTATTAAAGGAACTCATTGAGTGGGAGAAGCATAGCCAGGAACGATGCTGACTGTACACAAGCTAAATGAATCAATTATGGTGAATATGTAGCCCATATGTCGTGAACGGCACTTTCACCAGTAGCATAGCAAGTTATTGTTTGCCATTCAATCGAGAAAGCGCAATTCATTTCCGTCGAATGCTTACAACGTTTTCATTGTCACCATGAAATATAGTGTGTAATGTGGTAATGTAGCTTATCACGACAGATTCACTTTACTAACTCCTGAGGCTGATTGATAAGTAATGCGATAACACGGCACGAATGTGATTAGCTCGCGTTGTTCTGGTGCATTGGAAGCAAAAGAAAGCCAATTTCAAGACCAACTAATCAATTTAAATGTAGATTAAATGTTTCAATTGCACACTTATGCTGTTCGCTGTTTTTATCTGTACTGTTGCAACGTTCTTGGCACATCATAAACATCAGATTGATGATAAATTTCGGATCAGGAGCTAAACCGGATTCCGAGACACAACCGTTTTCTTTTCTGTTTCCTATTCGAACTCAAGTGTATTTGTCACCTTAGCCATAATACTGGCCGTCGATGCGGAAGGTATATGAGCTGATTGATCCTTGTGAATGTTCATCCATTATAAATTATACACAGAAACACACACTCATAACGTAACATACACCTTATTAATATAAAACGTCAATAAAGCCGTTCAATCATCATATTTAACTCCTCACCAAGCGTGCATTCACAAATGCAAAATGCGACACACTGTATTGCCCACTTGTCTGTTAAATTATATCCTGTCTTCACTTCCCAGAAACAACTTGAAGCAGAACAACCCTGGATAACACAATATGCTTAATGACCTACGTCACACCGAATATTTTCTATCTGTGGTTGACAAACACCTCTCTTTTCCATACTCTCTTTTGGAATGAAACACTTCAACGTGTTGCTTTCTACTTCGGCCTTAGCAGTGGTGCATACAATTTTCATCTTAAGCATTCGCTTTGATGCTATCACGATAATCTTGGGGTTATTCGATCAAGTCTCCTACTTCTGATACAATCCATGTAGGGAATCGCACTACAAACAGTACCATTTTGCTGCACTGAATTGCAGCTGTGCGATTTCGACGACACATTTTACACAACCATAGGCAATACCGTATTATTTGAACCCAATCATCAGTAAAACATTGATACGCCATAGGTAAAATAGAAAAGCTACTATTGTACCATAATTTAAGTGATTGCACTCACTGGGAGGTCATCGACAATCCAATGACCACCTCTGGTTAATCAAGACGATAATTGCCTTTTACGCCTACCGCAATGGAAAACAATTCAAGAGCGGGTCACTTGGGACTCTTGTACTAATATCTATTCTAAAAAAAGCACCAACCCGCACACGTGTATATATATATATATATATATATATATATATATATATATATATATATATATATATATATATATATATATATATATATATATATATATATATATATATATATATAGATATATATATATATGTATATATATATTTATATATATATAAGCGTATTTCAATAAATATTTATATATGTATATATATATAAATATATATATATATATACATATTTATATATATATTTTCTATATACGTATATATATATATCTAGCATAAATATTTTAATATATACTTATATATATGTTTATATATATATAAATATACTTATATATCTATATATATATAAAGTACATAAATATATATATACACACATATATATTTATATATATATACATAAATATATATATATATATATATATATATATATCTGTATATATATACACACACATATATATATATATGTATATGTATATATTAAAGGAATAACAACTCTTCAATATTCATTAAGTGAATAATATAATTGATTGAATGTTGTACTTTGCCATATAATATTACAAGGTGATATATGTATATATGAATCATCAACCCTCATTAGAAGGTTGCGCTATAAATATTTATAAGCGTATTTAAATATATAATTATATATGTATATATATAGATATATATAAATATATACATATATATACATATATATATATATACATATATATATCTATATATATATATTTAAATATATATTTATTTATATATATATGTATACATATAAAATAATTATATATAAACACACATATATATATATATATATGTATATAAATACATATATATATATATATATATCTATATATATATATATATATATATATATATATATATATATATATATATATATATATATATATATATATATATATATATATATCTATATATATACACACACATATAATTGATTGAATGTTGTACTTTGCCATATGATTTTACAAGGTAATATTTGTATATATGAATTATCAACCCTCATTAAAGGTTGCGCTAAATAGAAAGCTTACCTCAGCGACCATTCTTTTTGGTGGTTATTATTTTGTTCAGTCTTAACTCGTCGTAACGTTCCGCTACATCGCGCACTTATGAATATATTTTTTGAATAAGGCCATAGTCAGGCATTTTTGCGCTTAGGGAATGTTGCATTCAGTGTCATTACTGAGCAGTATGCTCCGTTCCTTCGTTTAATTAGGCCAACCCCACCATTATGTCGAGTGTTTGATTGACATTGTAGAAAAATATAATTTTTAGTGAATAGCTATGTTTCGGACATTGGATGATGATCAATGCGTTACCATCTTGTCAATGGTTTGTTCCACTTTCCATGAATGCACTCCACTCTAGTGTTGATGACTGACGACGTTTATACGCTTAACATCATTAAGTTATAAAACAGAACAGGAATTGACTAATATAATGCAATATTTTTTAACATCATAATGCTATAAAACAGTACTGAATTAGACGTATTTTATGAATTATTTCTTGATCCAGACGTCATCAATCCCTAAGCCTACATACATAACCCTGCTTTGTCTATTCTGAAAGCGTAACTGTGTTGAACTGTTCCCTCAGCGAATAAATCAGAATTCATCTCTCTTTATGGATGCAATTGTCCACCTTGGAGGAAATGTATGTCATAAATTGCCATCTAGACTCTAATACTGTTGATGTGTTGTATCTAGTCAAAACTTCATGATGGTTTGGTTCTTGTAATTGCAAATGAATCATGCCCAAAACGCGGCATCGTGAAATATAAGTTGCTTGATGACAGTACGCATTAATTGGAACAAACAATGCAGTCGACTTTAAACAGCCGATGTATCTGTCCTATACGTCTAACATTCCATCTTAGCCCTCTCCTATTAAAAAACAGGTCTTGTGTTGCTGGGTCACACAGACTAAAATGGTTCGATGCTCCTAAAAAGAGTGACGTGCAGCCCATCCCTGAACAAGTTCGGTTTGTCAATACGATAGGAGAATGGATCTAAAGAGGCAATATCCATGCCTTTCAGATATTCTATCCTACTACTTGACCAGTACCTTGCCAGCACACTTATCCCAACTATGTTCCCATCACCTCATTTGCCTCTTATTTTCCCCGAACTGGACAAAAGCTCTTTGGCTGCCTTGACACCTTTGATTCCCGGCTTCAAAAATGTCTTAACAACTGCTCTTGCTATTTATAGCTCACAGTTAATTAAATGTAAATACAACACAGCATCCCATGCAGTATGCCGCTCCCATCTCACAATATGCATATCACAAGCAATATTCCAGCACATGTGTTCCGTCATGAAGTGGTGAATCGACATAAGTTTGGTTAAAAAACGCTGAGGATGTCAGCTTGTGGTTGAAATTGTAACCGAAAGCTTCTAACTAATAGTAATTGCTTCTTTTACTTCACACAAATATAGTTTGGGTTCGTGCATTGCAGATTCCATTAAGATATCATTCATTGCCTGATCACATGTTGTTGATATAACTCCCTAATACAAATGCAATGGTATATGCGTCATCAGTGCATTAATAATCAATTGACTTTTCACCCAACCAAGATATTTTTATCACTTGTGAGGTGAATAGTTTTCAAAGTCTATATATATATATATATATATATATATATATCTATATATATATATAGATAGATATATATATATATAGATATATATATATAGATATATATATATATCTATATCTATATATATATATAGATGAGATATATAGATATATATCTAGATATATACTAGATCTCTCTATCTATATATCTCTCTCTATCTATATGAGATCTCTCTCTATCTCTATATTCTATCTCTCTCTCTATCTTTATATCTGTCTATCTACTCTATACCAGGTACCCTTTATATATATAGATATATATATATGCATATCTCTATCCCTCTCTCTCTACATATCTTTCTCTCCATCTATCTATAAAGATAGATCTATGTATATAGATATCTATATAGATATATATCTATCTCTCTATATCTATCTATCTATCTCTATATATCTCTCTTATCTCTCTCTCTCTCTCTCTCTCTCTCTCTCTCTCTCTCTCTATATCTCTCTCTATATCTCTCTCTCTATATATATCTATATATATATATATCCCTGTTTTGTCTGCTATTGTGCAGTGGCGCTACCTCTGGTAAATTTCGTCAATTCGAATCTATTTGTTTATTGCTTTGTAGTGCTAGTGGCAGCTTCCTTAAGAATTCATATCTAAGAGATAAATCTCTTCTTCTTAGCTGAACCCATGTTCATACCGAGATAACTAATAAATGCCATGCCAGTCCGTTTTATATGATTTGTCTAGCAGTCATCTTTGGTCTTGATATTCTTTATGGTCTAGGTTTACACCATCAAAGACCCACAGAGAGGTTAATCTATCAAAGAATGAATTAAGAATGAAGTGAAATGATTGACCGTTGTAATACAGTCCTACATCAAAGCGAGGTTATACAACCGCCGAAGCATCATGCAATGTGGAGATTACTATAAAGTCTATCAGTGTTTTACCACGCCCTGATCACTCATCCCCAAGCTACACATGAACGTGTAATTTTTAGTTGACATAGACGAGCCCGGGAATTAATTTTCTTGATGAGAACTTATTATCCCATAAACATTACATTGGTGTAATATATGGAATTTCCACAACAAAGCAAAATTAAGTATTTACTCAGCAAACTAGAAACAAAAAGTACTATCAGACAGTTCTGGTAGCTTTGTAATTATATTTCGGAAGACCATTCATGCTTAAACACTGCTGGAAAAGTAACTGTGTAAATTCATAATGTACATCAGTTTTGGTCACACCAACAGCAGCGCTTATATGCAGTAGTGTATTTCAAGCAATGCTGCTAAAAACACATCCATGATTTAGAGCCAGCCTTAAGTCAACCCAACAACTTTCTATTGTGCTGATAGCAGCCTTTCATGTTACTCTATAGTATTCGCTTCTGTAATACATTACTAGAACTATATAAAAGAGAATATAAGTAATCTATAATGTAACCTATTTATGATACATGACATTCATTATTCCTAATTTGTATGCATAATATATGTACACTGTGTTAAACGGTCGGACACATATCGATATGATACGGCCATTACAATATCACCTCATATTGCACAGTCGCAAAATAAGCACATTTCCCAAGGGCGCATTGCTTACCACGACGGCAAAGGGAAATAGGCAATCCAAACAACATTACCGAACAAAGAGAACTGGGGCAATTTTTCAGATAAGACTGAGACGCGCTGCACCAGACAGTAAGGAAAGTTTTTTTTTATTTATGTTAACCATTGACAGGTGATCAGAAAGTGAGAGTGAGGTGTTTAGTAACAAGTACATTGTGCCAGTTGAAAGCGTCGTTCTTGTAGCGCTGCATATAACAACACCCTGGGTTTCCCAAAAGATGAAAAAAGCAATCCATTGTAAATTGAATAAGTTATATGTAACACCACTCTATTCTATGGAGACCACATTAGTGAAGCTCGTGTACGATAATACATGATACGGTTACGTTTTCAGTTCGCAGGAGCTTATTAATGTGTTATAAATGAGTTGATATATCCCTCCACATTGATCAACTAGGGGATAACGTATATACATCGTTCACTCATCGTCATAACTTGCTCAATTATTTGCAGTTAGGTTTCTTTATCATATGCATATAACCAGTAATTCTAAAGAAATAGAGGAAAGCATGCCCATATCGGTAGCGACTAATGTAATTTACAGACAGCTGCAACGTTATAACAACAATATACGAGATCCTATGTCTGTTCATAGTGTCGCTGAAACCAGACATGCTATAGAATAAGAACTGCTGCATGGATGGATGGCAACATTTATTGGCGCAATGGCATACCGGTGAAATGTATGACGGTGTATTGCTTAATATAGAGATGGCTCGTTGGGTGGAACTCGCTTTACGCCATTGGTTATTCATAGTTGAATATGTAAAGCAAAGCGGGCATCTTGTCATATCTGTTGAAAACCGTCTAACAATGCAACGATGAGCTGCCAACAATATACGAATTTTCCTTAACACTAATCTCGATGAATTATCAATGATTCAGTGTTACCGTTAATAATAGAGTCATTTTAACAACAAATTTGCACTAAATCTCCGTAAAATGCAACTTTAAATTACATTTTTATGCAATTAACTGTACAAATATAGCTTACGGCATCATTTTCAATAAGCGTTTTTTGTCGCTCAAGCAATATATTTGGTAATAATCAGATACTTATTCGACATCTGGCAGTCATACTGGGTTAAATCATCTTGCAAGTCGTTAGCTTCAAATGGTAATGGCGACGGATGTTTACGATGGCATTCAATTCAACCACCCTCCTAACATTAAGTGTAAACAGGAAATTTGTTTCACGTCGCAATGCATTTGATGTTAGATTTGAGGACGGTTATGTTTTCCTGCTACCATAACAATGAATAAAGATGGTGTTCGAAATGACTATTGCATGACGGTAACCTTCGTGATTTGTAGGAAGTATATGTTGTTGACAGGGAAAGGTGTACATATGATTACCCTGAAAAAATAAGCCGCTGACAACGTGGCGACAATGTATTCTTGTACATTGTTGCATTCAAGGTACCATGATGTATTTTGTCTGAAGGTCGGTTCCAAGAAGATGGCATGTACTCCCTTAGTGATCATAGATTTATAATTGTAACTGCCTATTACCAATGGTTTGAAAGACTGATATTTAAATCAGTTAGAATTTGAAACGTAAACTATGGTTAACCGGATGTATCGAGTGTCTAGTGTGTATATGTCATGCGTAACTAGCCCAATAAATCTAACCATCATTCCATGCTATTTGAGGAACGTATGTATTGGGAGGTGCATAGCCAGGCCCGATGACTGCACACAATCTAAATGAATCAATTAGGGTGAATATGAAGCCAAACGATATATCGCGAACGGCACATTCCAAGAAGTATCACCCGTTGCATAGCAACTTATATCCGTTCATTTGAGATACATAGTTAGGCTAAATTAATCTCCGTCGAATGCTTGTAACGTTTCATTATTACCATGAAGTATAGTGTGTAATGTGGTAATGTAGCTTATCAGGACAAATTCACTTATCTAATTCCTGAGGCTGATTGATAAGTAATGCGATAACACGACACGAATTTTACTAGACGAACTAATCAATTTAGACTGGATTAAATGTTTCAATTGCACACTCATCCTGTTAGCTGATTTTATGTGTACTGCTTTAACATTCGGCTATGACGTCCTGCTTGCATGATGCATATGAAATGAAATATCGACTATGACGGCTTTCAATATAATTACACTAAAATTAGAAACATCGGAGCGATAAATATTTGTACGCAAGCTGTTAACAGATAATAAGCTGCATGCGTGGTGCCAATATGCCTAAAGCCTGAATTTAATAGCATTCTATATTATCGAGTGAATGGTAATGATGATTTTTAGATGACAATTAATACCCCAGTTTCTACATGCGCCTGGTACACACAGGGTGCTTGATAAGATAATGCTGATCATTGTGGACTGTGTCGTGCACTGGGACGATGACTGATACGCAGTTGGATTACTGTTGATTCATACTGCATTAATGAGCTCGGTTGAATTGATACATATATAGGAATTAAAGTTTTTGAAGCATCGTCATTATATCTAACGATAACCGCAGGGAGATTTTTTTATCGAGGATACGATGGAATGTCAGAGTTATGGGTGAGCCTATGGTTTGATGTATACCATTTGAAAAGGCGATACCTATCAGTCGTATACGTTTCATATGCAGACGAAGCAATCACATCATCTCACTGCTTAGCATTCGATGTCACAAAATTTCTCGGGATAAGTTGATTGATGCTCAATCCACAGTGTCAAAATGACATTTGAATTATGTATCTCGATGAACTGACACATATCGTTGCCACATTTGCTTTGTTACAGCACCTGCTGTTATGTAAAAAAAATTAAACAAGGGAACCCATACGCACGATACATTGCTCTTATAATCGGTATGCATTCACTACAAAATATGAAATACAGAACCCAGTCACTTTTGGAACTTAAGGGGCTTCATTTGATTACTTTGATAAGAGCTTATTTCTTCTATCCTGCGATGAAGTGGATGAAGTGCGGCGTCTAGGAGATGTAACCACGCGATGTTGAGTTTGCGTTGGGTCCAATAAAACACATTAACTACAGATATGCGCGATGCATTCGTCGACACAAGCAATGTCAAAAGCCTTTTATTCCTTCATAACATATTATGAAAATACAGTTGTAAAATATTCAAATAACGTGTGTTGAGCAGCGCATTATGGTTGTTACGGACATAAACCAGTCATCATTGTACCGATGTTCATTGCTTGAATATCATCTTTCATGTTAAATTGAACTCTTATCCTCCATTATACCCGAACCGGATATTAGCGGATCATCCACGTGATACTGCTTTCTCTGGATCACATGATGTATCAGATGGATTGATGCTCTTTGTCACGGCCAGAGAAAGCTATAATCTATTACCGTTATCATCACAATGCAAAGACTCTTGACCAATTTAGGAAGGATAATGAAACACGCCATGTACTGAATAAATATTGTCGTTATTTCCTTCTGTCGCGAGACAGGAGAACAGTGAGAATCCTTCAATTATTCTGCCCTATGTGATGTGAAGAACAAAGCGATTCTGTGTGCTTATCACACCCAGATCCAGCTTCACATTGTCAATTTGTCTGAAGGTGAAGTGCATAATGTAAAAAACAAGACGACATAATTAAATTACACAACCTCAAGGCATTATACGATTTATCAATATCTAGAATATATCTGTGAACAAACAGCAATAAACAGGGGCGGCGCAGGTGGCTTTATTAAATACATTACTGTTTGTGGGTTATGCATGCTGACCTGAATACGTTGTACAACCATCAAGTACAACAGTAAGTAACATACGCATTCTTGACCGTTGGAGCAGACTTAGGGCTAGCCTACTGTAATATCAGAGCAATCGTAGGGACGGCCCAATTGGATGTAGGTATAGCTATATAATATTAACGGTAAATTTTTGACTACCATTGCCTACCCACCATGACCATTCACATAAGTGCCAAGGGATTTGCACAAAAATATAACAACCTTATTTTATGAGTTTGAGAGATTAAGTATCGAGGCAATTGACACGCCTTCATCAAACCTTTGCTGTTTATGAAAGGAGGTGATAGCTGTGGCCCCGGCAACTATACAGCTACCCTTATATACGAGACAATCATTATACCCGGACTTAGGTAATAATACATCTGCTAACAGTAGTGCTTAGGCTCCAAGCAACAACTAACTACCATAATTTTACTCAAGGCTCAGTTTCTCACAAAATCTCTCTATTTCCGTAGTACCCTAATTGTAAAGGTGGCAAACAGTTAAAATACACGTCAGAGTTTGTCCAACGATCGATAAACAAATATCCCAGTTAATGATGAAGTTGTTGTGAATTATAGCATTGTCACGTTGACAAATATTAACACAGGCAAATTCACTATTAGTTGAAGAGAAATAACATTACCCAGCCTTTAGAGTGTCTCTCTTAGAAGGAAAACCATGTCTTCCGTGTTCCATTGCGCATTAGAATGTCCTTTGTGGACCACACAGCCATCGAGCATAGGCCCTAACCTTGAACGATAAACGGTCGCCGGTGAATTAATTATTTTAGCACTGTCAGGTCATGTCGTCTGTTGTTAACCTTGGCTTGTAGGCGGACAGGATTATGAAATTGAGACTCACGTGATATTTTAACAACAGTTCTCATGAGCTCCTGACCCATGCATCAGAGTCCATATTGACCTGGGTCCATTGTACAATCTGTCCCCAATGTTGATGGTGCCAAAAAGGTTTGTGCATTGTGGGCTCGCAAGGGGCGCTGTCCAAGAACCACAACCTTCCTCGTACCTCACCGTCGGGATATCACCTCGCTGATAGTGATGTTAATCTCTGGAATTCCCTTTTATTTTCATTACGATTCTCAATTACGACATTTTTGTCAGGTATGCATTGATATGCATATGCCTTGCGTGGAATAGGAGAACCGAACATCTTTTCCAATTCCATGATGCATGTGCGTTGTTCATTAGACTACTGACCGAATTACCATTGGCATATAGAGTGTTTAGTAGTAGCCATCCCCGAGATAATGTTCAATAATGCCCTATTAATTAGAGTTAGCGCAGAAACGTCTACGTTTGATCTGATAACGCATAGCTTACTTGATCAATACAGATGGAAGTTGTTATTCTTATGATACATTTAAATAGCATCAGAGATACAGTTTGGCAATAATCATGAGTAGTATAGGTAATAGGGGTTCCAGCACACCTCTCAAATGGTTGGGAGCCTCTCGGCAGGCCGTGAGTTACAGGGGGTAGGGAGGCCCACGAGTCGCAGGGGAGAGGGAGGCCCACGAGTCGAAGTGGGTAGGGGAGCCATGAGTCGCAGTGGTTAGGGCAGAACCTCCAGTCACCTATACTACTAGCCTACAGGGTCTATCCATAGAAGTCTTTAAGCGTAAACATCCTTTGACCGTCCAACCTAGACCCTGTGTAAGTTTCATTTTTCACGCGGGCGAGGTCCTCTTTAAACTGAGCAACCTTAGCGTTGTTCTGCTCAAAATATCGGGATCGGGACGAGCGGTTATCAATCTCATTGTAAAGAGCTTCCAACACTAGAACGCCCCCGTCGACCTCTCCGCGGTCCCACTCGGTCTTCCCAGCCAAGGACCGTGATGCTCCTGTTCCACGTCCAGGCAACTATTAAACCTCCCGTTTGCGCCGTCTTCGAGGCCCTAAATCGACGCCCTCACCCAAGCCACCGTCTCTTTATACTTCTTCCGATCCTTGTGACACACCTGGTTATACGCTTGAGCCCTCCCCAGGTCATCGTACGCGCATAACCTGAAGACGCAGTTGACGAATACCCCGATGGTCGCCACCGGACAGTGGTGCAACCCCAACAGAACCTGAGGCTAATACATGTTCGGAATCACCCTCCCAGGACTCCGAGTGTAGGGGCACTTTATCTCGAGCAGCACAACCTCCTTGGGATTTCCCCGACAGAAAGCATCCACCCAACCCCGCCATCTGGAGAGTAGGCCGTTGAGCCGCCTTGAATATAGATATTGTTTCCGTAGACCTTGGTGTCGTACACCTTTACCAATACCCCAATTGCAACCTCCTCAAAAGTCTGACCCCAGGGGCAGGGCACGCTCAAGCAAACACCCTCGTTGCTAGTTTTTTTCAGTCAGCTTCTTGCTACAGCTGCTGAAGTAGTTTTGCCCTATGATGGCGGAGTAGTCACTTCCATATCGATTGATTTATCCCATTTATTACAGAAACTACTGACATAACACCAGTATCAGCGCCCACGCCAGAAGACAAACCCATACGAAGGATTTTACCACTGGATAACATTGTATATCCACAGCTTGAGACTCGAGAGGTTTGGCCCTGGCCCCCATCACCAAACGACCACCCATATCCTGTGCGAAGAGAGCGCACCATCAAGCATGTTGTGCGTGGTACTGACTTGATCGAGGAGAAAATAAAATGGGTTAAAGACGCTAAAGTTGACAGGCCACAGGGAGCTATCGTGACGACCTTAAAGAATCCATTCTCAAATCTGAATCCCCAGGTTCCATGTATACTACACCATCCGGAGACTTTCAGACCAAATGAGAATAGCACTGCTAGACGACGCCGCATGGTCGGCCACCAACAACACCTTTGACAAGAGAATCTACCACTAGCTCTGCCACGAGTTGCACATTGATTTCATTAAGCAAGACCAAGAGGGGGCAAACATCGCCTGGAGTACTTTCATCCTGGAAAAATCTGAGGGGTTCACATCCTCACGTATCTCACGGATCAACGACAGAGTATATGACAGACCTATGTCTGGGCCATTCTTGGTGCACAGGCACAGACCCGCTCAAAGATACTAGGTGTTGGCACGTCATTTGATGCTCAAAAGCAATTTCAGGCCAACGTTGAGGATGCCAGTGGATTGCCAATCCAATCGCAGTGAGTATGGAGGCGATTGTTATGCACGCTCAGCCTGCGTTGTGTCCTCGTTAAGAAGTCTGTTGATCGTTTCCCTGGTGCGGTTATTTTGGGTTCGCAGACGTTCATGGTTTACAGATGCAGCCTCAACACGGACAAGCCACAGGTCCTGCAGCTCTGCAAGCTCATTTGCTTGCAATTTCCATGCTGGACTATCACCCCTCCCTGTCTCCTCCAGGCTTGCCATTTTAGCTTTCCACGAGTCTATATTCCCTTCTATCTCAGTTATCTTAGCTAGGTTGTTGACCAGCTCACCCCTCTGAGTCTGAATAGTCTTGTCAAGCCCTATAAGCTCTCTGCGTGGTAGTTCCTTGTCTGTTTGTGTACCTAGGTCTTGGATGGTATTATGAACGTGCTCTATGAAGCTTGTTTCTTCCGCTGTGATGTTATCACGATTTTCCCGACAGAGACAGCTATGGCATACCAATATGAGATTTCACACCTGCGAGGAGCTGTTCTTCGGAATGTGCTCGGCTGATCGGCTCCCAGAGCATTAGTCAAAAACCTTTGAATTCATCGTGTTATTATCAGAACATATTACACTGATCCATCATGTGACTAAATCTCAAATGAAATACATGAATAACTAGAGAATTTTCCCCCAATACCTTAAATGTAGGTGTTCTGTGCCACGGCGTTGTATATGAGAAATCGTAAGGTAGTAATGAATTACGTAACAAATGCGGCGAAGACGATAAGAGTACGGATCTGAAGAAGCAATATCCATGCCTTTCAGATATCCTACCCTTAAACTAGACCTTGCCTGCACGAACAGTACACACTTATCTCAACTTGGCTGCCGAACTGGACAAGAGCGTCTTTTATTACCTTGACATTATTGATACCCTGCTTCCATGGTGTCTTAAAAATTACTTTTGTTATTAATAGCTTACAGTTAATTAAGTGTAAATAAAACACGGCATTCCATGCAGTATCCTGGTCCCATGTCACAATTTGATATCGCAAGCAATATTCCAGCACAAGTATTTCGTCGTGAAGTGGTGAATCGTCAAAACTTTTGTTGAAAACGCTATGGTAGTCGAAGTTAGCTTGTGGTTGAAATTGTAACCGGAAGCTTGTAACTAATAGTAACTTATATTTCACAGAAATATAATATTTGTTCGTGCAATGCAGATTCCATTAAGATATCATTCATTGCTTGATCGCATGTTGTTGATATAACTCCCTGAAACAAATGCAGCTTGCTTATCAAGCCTTTTCTTGATCACCTCTCGTACTGCCTAATTTCAACAAACAATCATGTCCTAACCGAATTCTTTACCCCAGTATTAAAGGTACTTTCCAAGAAAATCATCATTTTGTTGACGGGACGAACACAATTGAACACATATTGCACGTGGGCAGTCAACCCTGAATTTGAGTTTGAGTAGAAATACTGCAGTTGTTCGTCCTGTCTGCTATATATTTAACACACGCAACACGCTATATAGCTACCTCATTTATATAGCACTTTAATTAACCTACAGTATGCACAAGTGTTTGCAATGTTCACATAACGATTTGTAAAAAAGAAACCTTCACCGTATAACCATTGTGATGTAATTCAACTCGACAGCCACCCGACCGGGTTCCTTTTGTTGTTTTTCCGACAAAGGCTTGTGTTGAATTCTTACAATGCTATAACTTTGCAGACGTCAGTTGTGATGATACATTAGGTTATATAGATTTGGCATGAAACGATGTGGCGGTCCAAGATATGTTATTGGTGTATAACAACGTCATAATGCAGTCGTACAATTGCTTCCATGAAAAATGCGCAAGATGTATACAATACACCAAAAGTTCTATTATTGTCAAAGCAGGTTAAATGACCGACACAGGGACATAAGTAATAACTGGACATGCCGTTAGGTCATCTTATCAATCAAAATATTATCAAAAGCATGGTCAGCACAGAACTAAAGTTATGAACTTGGCTGTTTTCGCGTTTATAGCCAGAGCGTATATAAAATTAACTTTTATCTATGGAGAGCCGCGACGTATTTTCTTCTGTACTCAAACATTGCCAATTTGATGTACGGCTAAGCAATTAACCACATTCTATTTATATACATATATATACACATGTATATAGAAATATATATACAAATATATATTAATATGTAAACATATGTATATAAATATACATATATATATATGTATATGCACACACACATATTATACATATCTATATAAGAATATACAGATATATAGCTATATATATGGTACATATATATATGTAAATATATATATATATATATTTATATATATATATATAGAAATACATATATATATAGTTATATATATAAATCTATAGACATATATATATATATATCTAAGATTTATATATATATACATATATATAGATATATATATACATATATGTATATATATATATTTATATATATATATATATATATATATATATATATATATATATATATTTACATATATATATATACGTATATATGTATACATATATGTATATGTATTGAATTAATAGGGGAGAAATTGCACGCTTAAAACCGCATTACTATTATCCGGAGCGGAGGATGCTGCTCGTACCCACGAAATCAACTAGTGTATCCTATGCTCCAGGAGAATGCCGCATTACGCCAGGAACACGCAGTCGAGCATGTCACCAACCGTGCTAGTAATGTAATTTACTTCTGCTGTAATGGGAAACCAGATATACAATGTTCTGCAGCTTTGACGGGTGAACTAGCTGCAATGTGTCATATCGGTATATTGTGTAATCTTGATATGGGTAGCTGCTCCGGGTGATATATTCGCAGAGAGAAATGATGCAACACAGCCGAAGTAACGAGAAAGCATAAAAGTTCAATAGCTCGTATGATTTAACGACCTAAATTGTTTACGCATCGTTCAGAAATATGTTCTAGTTATGACTAATGTGCCTGTGTGGGCGGGGTCATATATAACCCGATTGAACCAAAAATAGAGCAAATAGGTCTAATACATAATCTTACGCCTTGGCCATAGAAGCAATTGTATGACTTTAATATGGCATCCGTATGATATAACAACATATCCTTGACGGCTATTTCGTTTCATACCACTGTAACGACTTTTTGCACAACCATAGCTGTTTTGACGTATGCAAAGTAACGGCATTGTTCCAACTCAACACAAGCCTTGTGTCTGAAAACATGAAGGGAAATAATATCGCCTTGTAGCATATTGACGGTTGCAGTAGCGAGAGTGATGGATGAGCCTCAATGCGCAATACATCAATATGTGTCTGAACAAATACCCGGTCGGGTGGCTGTCTGAGTCGGTGAATATTATATACAAAAGAACTACTGATTAGGATTTTGCGACAAATCGTTGGGTGAACATTGCAAATACGTTTACATACATGATAAACAATGTTGCACAGAATGTTGTCATTTCAAACCACCAGAAGCCTGGAGGTGCAGGTGAATAATCCAAGCTGTCATATTGAATGCGCCAAATCAACCGAAAATTCAGACCAAAACGCTTCACATAAGTCTTTTATAACTGTGTTTCTGGGGCAGTGTGTGGGTTTGCAGGACAACAAGTCAGATATCATTTATATGGAATGTATTAAATCCCATCCCAAAGCACTAAGGAATCTGTCTTGCAACTTGGGTCTATGACACGTTACTATATAATGTTTTCAATGAGTGGCGATAATGCATCTTTTCAAAACCTCAATCCTTATACAGAGGTACAATGCGGTTCAGGGGATAAAAAACAACTGAATGCACATCATCTTTAAAAACACAGAGACCCAATACAAGTATATCACAACGGAAAGATTAAAACAAGCCTTGATAAACCAAATACAAATGCCGATTAATTCCTCAATACTATTAATGGGTTCATGTTTAGAACCGACCAGTGCTAGTGGACACCTATTTTATTGTATATATATATATATATATATATATATATATATAGAGAGAGATAGATATATATATATATATATATATATATAGAGATATATAGAGATATATATATAGAGATATATAGATATATATATATATATATATATATATATATATATATATCTCTATATATCTCATATACATATATATATATATCTATATCTATATATATATTTCTCTCTCTATATCTACTATATCTCTCTATATATCTCTATATATCTATATATATATATCTATATATATATATATATATATATATTTATACAAGTCCGACCATTTGGTACAAATCACCAACCATCTTGGCCCATACTTACATTTTGGACGATGATCATGGGGCCAAAATAGTCAGCGTCATCTCATAGGCTTACACAACTGCGCTTCCGCACCAAATTGTAACTTTGTTTGCAACTACTCAGCCAAAGGTTGGAAACTTATTATTCGGTGTAACTATCCACTTTGTTTGGCTTTAACTGCCTTTCCATGAATTTACATTTTGGCCTTAACGACCATTTTGGCCATGTTGAGTAATCGGTCATTATTTGGCTTTGTTCGATGTATATTTTCTTCAAACTTAGATTCATGATTTGTGCGACTTTTAACTTCAATAAACAATTCTTTGCTTCAAATTATCGCTTGAAATGAAGAACATACAAATTTTGAATGAATATTTAAATCAGCAGTTTAACGAAAAAACTGGCGGCACACGCTCAAATATCTTTACGGACGGATATAATAAAAATGGCGATTTTACTGGGAAATCCGGGGTTGTAAGTCTTTGTCAACTCATTTTTGGTGTTTTGTTCTCAATATATATCAGTTTGATAGTTTTTATTTAGATAAATAAGAACAAATGAAGCACTTAAGCTGGGAATTCGAGACGCAGATCAGCATCAAAACGTTTGGAGAATCTCGCTGAATCTCACTGGTTTTCTCGATCTATGATGTGCAATGTTTCAAGTAATAAATGAAATCGTATCGTATCAACGTACTGTTTTTGACAAGGGAATGATTAGCCAGATCGTTATATGTTATCAGTTTGCTCATGTCTTAAAATCAAATTGTCCCCACGAACGCATCCGCGGGCTCAAGCTGAAGGTTTATTTTGGGATTGTAACAATTCAAGCTTTCCATACCGCATGGAATTTCCGGTACAGGAGCGAGTATAAACAAAGTATATCGGTCAGCCATGACCATTTTACACGCTCTCTTTACATTTGATTCTAATCTGGTCAGTATGATTCCAACGTTTAAATATTGAATATCATTAATGTGACAATGAACGTTATTGCAGCGGAAAGAAATTTCATGTACGACAAATTATGAAATACCCGTAGTTTACAGTGGTTAGCGAGCTTCACCGGGCTGTTCCGCACGTGGGCTCTACCGTTCAGATCCACATCCTTGAATTGTATACTTGCATCAGTAATGTTACCCTTAACATGGAAATAGCATGATCTGTTAATATGATGTATCATTGTAATACACTAAAACATGAGTTCTTTATTACATTCCTATAAGTTTGATTATGTGTTATATGATAGTTCAGTCATGGACAGAGTCACACTTTTGCTATCAATTAGTCAGCAGAGTGATCCTTAAGATCTCAATAATAGCTATCCAAAACAACTGTGCTGGTATGAGTTTACAGCCAAGTTCCACAGCGGCTAGGGAAATAATCAGACCCTAAGTAGGTTTTTGAAGTCAAGAGCCTCTTTTGTCTGGGTATCTGCCACATCAATATTGGTAATAAAATTGTTGTCAAATGTTCAATGTGTGTAATCCAAACAATTGTTGAATGGTACAATCACATCATTTGAATATATCATGCATAATCTATAAATGACATGGTCATCTGTCAGTTAGACTTAAGCACTGTGCATCTGGTCTAGTGTTGAAGGGTTATTAAGCATATCTGAAGCCCCAACTCACACATGAGGCCTTTTTAGAACAGTGCAGTTCCCAAGATGTAACAAACTGCCTGGTTAGGCATGGCTTGGGAGGTCACTTTTGTTGTTGCCCATCCTGGACCTGTTGCTTGCCACTTGTAAGGTATAATTTATGGGACCATTAGGCAGTAACAATTAATAGTTATGCTCCTCAGCACAGTTTTGCCCTGTCCATCTGTCTGCTTGTAAACTTTTGGTGTAACATTTTTTTTGATAATGATTGTCACTTACAAACCAACTATCAGCCCTTTGTGACCTTATTATTGTAAAATAATCTCATTAGCTATGTTAACCAAATAGGGAATACCTGTTTCAAATTAAACAGGAATCACTCTTATATTGATGATCACTTACAAAGTAAATATCAGCACTGCAATACCTGAGTGATTATCTCAATGGGGAATAATTCTTGATGGCACTTTTCTTATAATGCAAGCTAGAAACTTTACATTGACCAAATCTTGCAAACTTTAACTCATAGCTTTATGGCTTTGACCCCTGACTTGCTAGATAAAAGCAAATTAAATTTGCTTGTTCAAGGAAAGTTACTATTAGCTTATGGTTGTTTGGCTGAATCATTTCTTAAAAACTTAAATTATTAGGCTCAAATGCTTAAACTTTTTGCATAACTACTTGGCGATGGATTGTTGTTGCTTGACAAGTGGGTTTGGGGGATATTGTTCACCCTGGTGTGTCATTGAATACAATGTTATACTATAAACGCTATGATTAAATGCTGTCATAACGTGTAAGTGTCAAAAGCAGCAGAGTTTACTAGCCATCGGCATTCTGTCGTTATTGTTAGGCTGTGAGATTATCTAGGTGTTTGTGATGATATTTTGCTCAGCAGCACTCACGATCTGGTAGTGATTAACTGCTTTACCTCCTGTTCTGGGTTTAATATTATGGACCCAGTATCTCAATTTAATCATATTGGAGATGCATATCCTCTGTGTTGGTGTTGGTTAATCTGCCCTATTTAGGAAATTTATTTGTTCAAGATGGGCAACAGTATCAGCTGTCCAAACATCACAATTATGCTCATCTTTCTCTGCATGATACCTCCTCGTATCAAAGGGAGCAGTGTTTTGCTTTAGTACCACTAGGCTCTTACTTAGTGAAAAGACTTTTGGTGATTTGAGATAAATGTATAGTTTAACATAAGAATAGTGATGAGGTCATGTGGCTTCAGCTACATTACTGACAGCAATGTAGATGAAGCCACATGACCTCCTCGCTATTCTACATGATGAGTTACATTTGCAACATAAAGGTCCATGTGCTAAACCACCATAATAATTCTTCTGCATGCATGTTAATAGTAAATTCACAACTTCATCAATATTGTGGCTTCACCAGTTTTGTGGCTCCACCATATTGTGGCTTCACCAATACTGTGGCTTCAATAATATTGCGGCTTCATCAATATTGTGGTTTCACCAATATTGTGGCTTCACCAATACAGTGGCTTCACCAATGTTGTGGTTTCACCAATACTGTGGCTGCACCAGTGTTGTGGTTTCACCAATACTGTGGCTTCACCAATACTGTGGCTTTACCAATATTTTGGCTTCACCAAATGTTGTGACTTCCCCAGTGTTGTGGCTTCATCAATGTTATGGCTTCACCAATGTTGTGGTTTCACCAATACTGTAGTTTCACCAATACTGTGGCTACACCAATATTTTGGCTTCACCAATGTTGTGACTTCCCCAGTGTTGTGGCTTCACCAATGTTGTGGTTTCACCAATACTGTGGCTTCACCAATACTGTGGCTACACCAATATTTTGGCTTCACCAAATGTTGTGACTTCCCCCTGTTGTGGCTTCATCAATGTTATGGCCTCATCAATATTTTGGCTTCACCAATGTTGCGGCTTCACCAGTGTTGTGGCTTCACCAATGTTGTGGTTTCACCAATACTGTGGCTTCACCAATACTGTGGCTACACCAATATTTTGGCTTCACCAAATGTTGTGACTTCCCCCTGTTGTGGCTTCATCAATGTTATGGCTTCATCAATATTTTGGCTTCACCAATGTTGCGGCTTCACCAGTGTTGTGGCTTTACCATTTGTTTGGCTTCTCCAATACTGTGGTATCAACAATGAAGTGGCTTCACCAGTGTTGTGTTTTCACCAATGTTGTAGCTTCACCAATACTGTGGCTTCATCAATATTTTGGCTTCATCATTTTTGTGGCTTCACCAGTGTTGTGGCTTCACCAGTGTTCCGGCTTTACCAATATTTTGGCATCACCAAGATTGTGGCTACACCAAGTTTGTGGCTTCACCAGTGTTGTGCTTTCACCAATGTTGTAGCTTCACTAATACTGTGGCTTCATCAATATTGTGGCTTCTTCAATATTTTGGCTTCTACATTGTGGGGGTTTCACCAGTGTTGTGGCTTCACCAGTACTATGACTTCATTAATATTGTGGCTTCTCCAATACTGTGGCCTCACCAATACTGTGGCTTCACCAATGTTGTGGCTCCACCAGTGTTGTGGCTTCATCAGTGTAATGGCTTCAGCAATATTTTGGCTTCACCAATGTTGTGGCTTCTCCAATACTGTGGCTTCATCAATATTATGGCTTCATCAATATTTTGGCTTCAACATTGTTGTGGTTCACCAGTGTTGTGGATTCACCAGTGTTCCGGCTGTACCAATATTTTGGCATCACCAAGATTGTGGCTTCACCAAGTTTGTGGCTTCACCAGTGTTGTGGCTTCATCAATATTTTGGCTTTACCAATGTTGCGGCTGCAACAGTGTTGTGACTTCACTAATATTGTGACTTCACCAATTTTGTGGCTTCACCAGTGTTGTGGCTTCGTCAATGCTGTGGCTTCATCAATGTTGTGGCTTCATTAATGTTTTGGCTTCACTACTCTTTACAAATGTTTTGGCTTCTCTTTTTATTATATCCTGTTGAGATATATCAATCACTGGGGCTTAAAAAGACATGTTTTGTCTAATTGTCATAAAACCATCAGAATGACAAAAATGACCAAAACAATGAGTATTATCTGTATTGGTTGTGTGTGAGTTTGGGTCATCATTCAGTTTAAGTAGAAGATTTTTTATCAGAGGTTCTGTTTACCCAGGAAGACTGTTAAGCTCCACCTGGTCCTAATTGATGGTCCTGCAGTTATGATGTATGCACCTGTGTACAGTGTCACATTGATGTACACTTAATCTGCTCTGTATTTATCTGCAATTTATATCAACTCTTCATCACCAGCCCAGCATGACACAGACCTGGGATTCTCTTTATTACCAGCCCATTGTGACACTGACCTGGGGTTCTTATCACCAGCCCAGTATGTCACTGACCTGGGTTACTTATCACCAACTCATCGTGACACTGACTTGGGGTTCTTATCACCAGCCTAGTATGTAACCAAACTAGGGTTCGCCTAACATGGCATCTTTTTTGTTTGAAGGTGTAAAATTTCTTGAGGCCGGTTAACGACAATCTTCAGAATGTTAAGTATCACTAATTCTTGTTAAAACTCGCAGTACCTAAGTACAAAATTGTATCCAAATTAATAACGGGTACGTTGAAGAACTCCCTTTTCTTTAAAATAGGTGACTTTTATGCATAATTTCTCCGTTCCCCGGGTACATCTGCCACTCGGCAAGGTTCGGAACTTTTCGGAGCAAGACATTGCGTCAGCATTTCGTGGAATCGCGCCGAAAATTTAACTTCACTATTTTCTTCATGGGTCGTTGAATATTGTGAATATACAGTTAAAATTATATATACACAATGAGAAATCGAAAAAAGTTTATTTCGGATCTCGAAAGACCTAAAAACGCGCAATTCAGTTTGTGTAAGCTTGTTTGTAGGAATTTAATTTAAGTCGTTTATGGTTTCATGGACTTTGTAACCCAAGGTTGTATAAACGATGGTCTGTAAGTAGTAGGTTGGTTGGGATAATAATGGTTGGTAATATCGGAAGGTAAAAAGGGCTGGCCAACTCATTTGTATAATTTAATGGCCAATATGGTTGGATATATGAAATGGCCAAAATGGTTGGTTATATGAAATGGCCAATATGGTTGGTTTTTTTATAAAAAGTTCCAAAATGGTTGTTTTTTTGCATGACAAAACTATCACGACTATTTTGGTACAACCATTTTGGCCTAAAATTTTTATACTCTTCTAAAATAAGTTTTGAATGAAGATATTAACTCAGAGCTGTTCACGGCAGATGTATAAGATTTTGCATCCGCGATATCACATAAATTAAGCTCTAAAAAGCGAAATAATCGAATGACCCAAAATGGTCGGTTTTGTCGATATTGTCCAAAATGGATGCAGTTGTAAGTATATATATATATATATATATATATATATATATATATATATATATATATATATATATATATATATATATATATATATATATATATATATATATATATATATATATATATATATATATATATATATATATATATATATATATATATATATATATATATACCATTTATGTTCTATTCTCCATCACGCATTATGTGATCACCTAAATGCAAACATTCTTCAGAGCTGATTGTTTAATTCCGGGTTGTTTTTTTCACGAACAAAGTTATCGACAATTTGTCCATGGTTATGGATGATTTTTGCTGGACAAAGATTAATAACGACCTGGCCATGAAAGGATTTGCATATTCATCATCCAAATATAAGTTGAATAGGTATAGAATCCTTACTATATCAATATGTATTCAAGCTATGCAAATAGAAACACAATCATAACAAGACAAACAGTATGTGTACTAAATCTTTTATAACGCAAATATGCTTTTATTATAGGCAGTATCATACATCAAACACAATGCGTTCTGCAACGTGTTATCATGAAAACGTCAGCAGCAAATGTCAATTAAAGCTGATGAAGCTGATATTGGTGACACATGACAGACACATGAAAACGAAAGGTCAGATGGATATAAATATTAGCTGTTACACACTATGACATCGCGCCATATAAAATTATATATCTCATTACGACCATAGCCTTGTTTCGGAAATGTCGGACAGCGACAGGAAAGTATTGCGTGGATAGCGATAAACACAATTTGACAGATGACAAGACTGACGGTGAGGTCAAAGAAGTGTCGATTCAGCTCGATCAATACTGATTCAAAACACCTGCAGCCTTAAGCATTAAGGAGGGATGCAGGATGAAGCTGTCTATTTCTCGCATCACTGCCCCGACCGACAAATTCTTTATCAAATATCCTTCAAGAGAATCCCAAGTTTTAATGTTACATAAGAAATATACTGGTACATAGCTAATATGCGATAATACGGGGAATACCAGCAATCAAATTGCTCAGAGGTACATTGTTCTATGACGGTTTTTGGCAAGAGCGCATCTTCTTCCTATTTGAGTGTCACGGCAATCGTGTACTGGCATTACCAGCAGGTACACAATTAGACTATACAATAGCGAACAAATCTAAGCGACACATTCATTAGAATTTGGAACACCACTTCATATATAATACTAGGTTAATGTCTGTATGATATGCGTCCGTTGCTCTTCATTTGTTAACTTTAATCAATGAGATATGAACGTAGAAATGGTATCGTTCAGAACTAGTAGTATTTCTTTGACAGTTTCATTGTTTGCACGGTATGTTAATATATTAGCAGCGATAGGCGTTAACTAAAGTCAATCTCTAAACAAATATTGGCTTCTATCTGTCTTTGCTTTGCGCCTCAAAAACGATACATCAGCAGATAAATATTGTTTTTCTAAAGGAAAACATTGAATAATGGCTTCGGATACTCCTATTTTGCATCAAATTTGACTATTCCATGCAATGTGGCTTAAAAGTATCTGTCCCTCTTCGAAATATACGCGATATCAATGACGCATGAACTGGAATGAGATTTAGAAATGATAATGATGAAAAGGCGCTGTAAATGAACGCATCGTTAGTTTGCGATACAATCCTGCAACGTCGGAGCATTCATGTTTTCGTGTTCACTTTTACGTGTAAACAGCACGCAAATGGCGTTTGGGGTTGGCATGCCTATACCATTGTGCATATATACATAGATTAACGGTATTTATCATGTCACATGTCTATCAACAAGGCTCCCTCTGCAGCAATATTTCTCACCAAAGCAATATAGGAGGCAATGTCCGAGTTTGACAGCCACGTGCTGCTGCAAACGATTTGTGTCCATCATATTCAATGAACCAAATCAATTTACTAGGACGTCCCCACACTAATATATACGCATAGCGAAGCAATATATTAGCATGGCGTATATATATAGATATATATATATAAATATATATATATATATATATATATATATATATATATATATATATATATATATATATATATATATATATATATATATATAAATATATATTAGCACGAACGCGACCTCTAGTGGACACGCTGCTAACCTTTCTAAGACTGGTGTCCACGAAATGATATACCACAATATCCATATAAAGTCAATGCACTTTTTCTTTCAAACTATTAACAAATATTTCGGTTTGAAGATTTCAATATGATAGTCCAGTCTCAAAAAACGTAAAAAGATTGTCTTTTAGGAAAGATTTCTTTGAATTTTTAATATTATAGCAAAATAGAATTTTAACAACTAACCATTCGTTGACATAACGTGATAACCTCAATATCTTCCGTACAACTATATATACTCTGGCCCAAATTTTAAAAAATAATGTTCAAACACATATATATATATATATATATTTATATATATATATATATATATATATATATATATACATGTATAATGTACATATATATTTTTATATGTACATATATATAAACATATATATATGTATATATATAAATAGATATATATATATATGTGCAAATATATATATACATATATATATATATATATATATATATATATGTTTACGTGTATATATGCAAATACATATATATATATATATATATATATATATATATATATATATATATACATATATATAAATATGTATACATATGGATGCATATATATGTTTATATATTTGTATATGTATATATATATACTTATATTTCTATTTATAAGTATGCATATGAATATATAGATTGATGCACAAAAGTTTCACATTTTGTTAATACCGCGACTTGGCGATGCATTTCAAACGCTCATCAATGTTGCGTTCCATGCACGGGCTATCCGTTGTTGATTCCCTTCCTTCTCAGCCTTATCAGGGTTTCAGGTAAGGCAGGGTAATGTTACAGTGTATAATCTGCCTTGAATGCAGCATATGTTAATACCTATAAATGCCCAGCGAGAGGAGCATTAGCGAAAAAGACCAAGGTCAGACTATTGCAAATTGTACCTCGCTCCTGGGGATAGATCGAAGAAAAATGCTTTCATCCGTGGAATGAAAGGGCAAAAGGAAAGGTACAGCCTAAGCAGTGCCGGAAACATCTGGTGCAATCGAATATGGCGTTGCATCTTTTTACATATGTTTTATATTTTCTGCACCATGCTTGATGGAATGATGGTTGCTAGGAATAGTCGATTCAGCAAAACACAACTGTACAGGAATAACTGTAATCTCGACAGATGTATGCTGCGGAAAAGCCTTAGCAATTAAGCCGACTCAATCCAATTCATCTCCTGCTTCGCTGTCCAACTGACAAATGCGGCATTGTGCTTGGATCATTTGGATGGATGAAGATTGATCATTGCGGTTTGTCAGGTAAGAGAGAAGCAAGCGAACAAAACTTTCAATGCATTATATGGTACGAAAACAGAGTGATGACTTTGATGGAATGTGCTTGTGTATAACATCTCGACAAAGCGGATAAATCGTCTTTATTTATGTACAATTCTTAGCCTAACCGCTCATGTGATTGAATGCCGATAGCTTATTGAGCTGTTATTGTGGTGGCTCGAATAATGCGCAGGTATGCAAAACTTAAAAAGGGAATGCGTTGGTGTAACATGGCCAAGTTGAACATATTTATCTAACCAAGCAGCGGTATACCATACTGCTTGTATTATAGCGTCATTGGCAATGTCATCAAAGATCTTGTTATAATAAGATACCCCACTCGGACGTTTCTGTTGTGAAGCTCGCGACCAGCGCGCCACCTGGTTTCGTGGAAGCTAAAATGTAAACAAAAGCGCTCAATGGTAAAAGATAGATCGGCGATGGTATGTACTCAAAAATACCGCTGTATTTCTAAAATTTAACGATTTTTTGATTGAGCCAATACATAAAAACAAAGCCAATTACTATTGACACCCTTTTATCAATATGCGTGACGATTTATTAACTACAATAATTTTTTATGAACGTTTGAACAAAGTCGCATATATCAACATCTACACGAGGCCGAGCCCCGGTTGGACGGTAAAATACATACTTACTCAGACGTCCTGTAGGTCTGAATTTACCCCTTTTTAAGACACAGTCGGACGTCTAGTCAACCCTTATTTGATATTATAAGATAAATCTGAATCATTGGTTTGGTCATATTTGCGGCTGAATATAATAAGTTGATTTAAGTACATGCTTTTGATTTCCCGATTGTCCCCCGAACCTCCACCAAATCAAGAAGCTGCATTGTCGGTTGATGGGGTGCCCTATGAAGACGTATAATTTTATTAAGTAGTACTGTAAAATGTATTCTTGCTTATTTTGAATAACAATATAATAATGAAATATTTCAGGACATAACATATACTAAAAACTTTGATGCAGCATGCATTTAATCACCACTAACTCTCTCGCTATCTCTCACTTTCTCTGTCTGTCTCACTGTCTGTCTCTCTGTCTGTCTCTGTCTGTCTCACTCTATCTCTCTCTCTGTCTCTCTATCTATCTCCCTGTCCCTCTCTCAGTCTGTGTGTGTGTGTCTCTCTCTCTCTCTCTCTCTCTCTCTCTCTCTCTCTCTCTCTCTCTCTCTCTCTCTCTCTATATAGATATATATATATATATATATATATATATATATATATATATATAAATAAATATATATATATATATATATATATATATATATATATATATATATATATATATATATATATATATATATATATATATATATATATATATTCAGGGCATTACAACTAAAACTCTCAGTCTTAATAGCTTACGAAGAACAACCACAAGTGATATGAGATCATCAGCATACATTAGAAAATTAACAACAAGCACACTAAAACTACACTGAACATAACAATTATTTAAACCAGAGCTCAATTTATCAATGTAAACAGTAAAAGGATGGGTTGACAATATGCCCCCCTGTCTTATGCCATTAAACACACCAAATCAGCCAGACAAATTTCTTCCCCATCTTAAATACACATCTGATCAGAGTACCATGCGACCGACCATTCTAACAGTATATCCAGGGACACCTTTGTTCGACAGGCTCTCCCCACCACTACAATCTTAGGTGCAGTAGTCCTATATACTGGTGTGGATTTATGATAGAATAGTCCTTGTACATCTGCCATAGAGGGCTTTCAAGAAACTGAGTAAGCAAATATCAATATTTGATTTACGGAAATCTACGTAAACAACAACACTTAAAACAAATAAGAGCACAAATTGTGTGGGAAAATGTCAATGTCTTACGATTTTGTTCTCTTCTTGTGGTCCCTTAACTTACAGGGAATGGTGCAATCTGATGTTCACCATAATACATATTATGGAAAAATGACACCTGTATGATTCACATTTGAGTTTCTCTAATGAGATATCTTTGGCTAGAATGCTTACAACCCAGGCTTTCACTGACAATGTTCCTTAAGCCTGCATAATGCATCTACTAGTGATTTTGTTGTATATCATTGACTACAGAGATTGTGTTTATGCATATTGCACACAAACTTAATTTCCGGGCAATATAGCCAGAAACATGTGGTAGAACATTCACTTAATGAGTGGAAAGGCCTTTGTCAATTATAACAGTTAATTGCAGCGCAGAAATACCCATTTGTGTTTGACTGCTAGTCAGACATACTCGCGAGTCATAACGAAGTTGGTTGGCTGCTGCGCGTCGAGTAGCTTCCACAACGTAGGGGGCGCTGCCCACACGGCGTCACGGAATTTGTCGGGCGAATTGCCGAGTCGGGTATCTTATTATAACAAGATCTTTGATGTCATATTATAAGCAGGTGTATACTTCGACTAGACCACGACATAACTGTGCCTAATGTGATTTAAAAAATTCTTCCTTAAACCCTTTTATGTAGCTCTTTGTTTCGTAAACATGGAGCGCGTCATAAGCTAATATGAGATATAAACGCTGTGTATAGTGGTCACGCCCCCTTAAATGGTTCATTAACTCGAGCAGTTGCGCCTGTGCTAATTAATAACGACGTCCACTCTAAGTCTGACATTTCGGACCACGAGTGTAATCAATTTTGTCCGATTAGCAATAATCAGCCCTGCAAGTCCGAAAACAATCGATGGCGGAAGGGTCGTGGAATTGAATCGACACATTCAAAGACTTTTGTCAAACAAAATACTTATAAGGACAGTGATTTGAAGTTGTGAAAGTGCCGATAGCGAAAGTGCTTTAGGAGGGAAGGTTGCAATATACCATTTGTAACTATATGTGTTAAAAATAGCAGATTTTGCATAAAACGAACCGAACAAAATCATTGGTGGTACGTGAAGGTAATCTAAAAAAATAACGATTGCTTTTCAGGTCAACAACCTGAACTGATATTCCATCTTGTGACTTCGCGCATCCCCATATGATTTTGTTGATATTAACGGCGTGTTTGTTTTACATACGAAATGTGCTTTATGCTGCCTGATATATTTACCACAGAGTTAAAAAACAGAGCATACATTCATCGTCAGAACAAATTACCCAATTCACTAGCTCGCTGTACTCTTACAGGACAGTGACTGATCACAGTCCAAAGGTCAACTACAACAGGCTTTGAATCTAGCGCTGCGGAAGGCCAACTAATGCATAGCTTTTGGAAATATCACCTAGATTTTTACTTTGGAAAACTTTATTGCAAGCTTTGGTTCTCGGGTATCGCGTCTGCCAATCCATTTAATGACATCTTTTGTGTTACAATTGTAATATTTTAAGGGTGTAGGGGCATCGATTACAAGACCAGCTTGATAAGGGTTTGTCGCCCTTTGCGTTGGTGATGCGAATAGCAAATGAGCCAAATGAGATACGGTCCAATCCGCGATTGTTATTGGCTATAAGATAAGGGCTAGAGAAGTAGTAGTTCAAGACATGTTCAAGGTGTGCGGGAGAAAAAGTCAACTTCTAGGGAGAATAATGGTATTTCGTATTTTATTGCTCACTGGCATGATGAATTAATTATATATTAGGCACTTTATTCATATCTTGTAGCAACTGTGCAAATGTCCTTAATCACAACTGATTTTTCCATGCATTTCGGGTTAACATAGTTATATCATTGGTCGAAATATTGTATCATTTTATATACTTCAAGATTGGGAAACAGCTCGATCCACATTAGCCTACGCATTGTGAAATACAGAAAGCGCGCGACATGACAATCATTCTTGTTAAGGGTCAACCGTTGCAATAGATTACCAATTCGACGCCATTTGTGTTTGCATTGCGTTCGAACATCACTTATCATTACCAGCAGAAATGCATGCTGTATTCAGGTCATCGCTCATCTTGATGCACCACCTAACGTGGGTTATGAATAAGTGATTATATACTGTATTGTGCATTACAGAGCAAAATAACAGCAGCGCTTCACATGCCTCTTTGATGACAAGAATATTACAGTCATAGACCATGGGAAAATGGTAGGGTTTTAATCTCTCGCATATGTCCATGTTATTATAAACTAAACAATTCCGTTTTTGGAGACGTCGTATGCGGGTTCGTTTTGCGACATGCTATTCCATCGTCTAGACCGGTTGTTCGCTGATGCTTACCATAGGTCATTTGAAGAATAGATATCACTCCTAACTGAACATTATTGATCACTGTGTTCAGTGCACACAGGATAAGAAGAGCCATTGTGGTCGCACTCTGAGCTGTATGCACTGGCTCTTAATACGGGAGTTATAATAAACAGTTGAGAGTTGCATGACAAGGTGTATCTTCACAGGAGCCATACAGGGCACTGATACGTGGGCTTGTGGATCGTATAAAAGACTTGAAGGAGCATGTGAGTTATCTGGTAGAGAAACTTGAGGATTTGGATCTTGAGCTACATGATACATTGATTGATTGGGGTCTATGACGGATGAGCTGCAGTCTATGATTGATATGCTGATGAAACGCGTGAGCTATCTGGATGAAATACGTAAGTGTAGGGATTCAACAAGCCGCCCCTGGTAAATGCAGCAAAACAACATGTTCAACGGGACTGTTGCCTCTAGAGGCGTTACTCTTTTCTGTGAAGTACCCGACCAAAGTATTCTAGCGTGCATTTCTGTCTCTGCAATATTGTGATATACGGGCTGGAATAAGGGCATGCAGATTTGCAACACGATGGATTGGTCTGAATGAGGCAAAACAACTGCTCACAAAAAGAACATGACCTGCCTTTCACAACTCTAATCATTCAGGCCACGCGCAATCGAGGTGCATCTTACATCAATACTCATCAAGGTATAGTATGTCAATTTGTACACAGTTAAGAAGTTAATTAAGCGCAACAGCTCACCAGCTGGTTCTAGCTACTTTAAACAAATAATACCATTGAAAAAACCGCATATGAAAAAGCTCAATGCATGAAAACAGCAACAGGTCAACATAGGCTGTCACATCACGGGTAAGTTTAACAGCTGAACAAGTTGCCCTGATGATTGGATACAACTGCCCAGCTAATTATACAGGAATCGAGAGCAAGAAGAACGTTATCTATCATACACTGTGGTATAAGGTATATATTATCTAACATACACTGTGGTATATATATATAGAGATATATATATATATAGATATAGATATATATATAATATATACATATATATATATATATATATATATATATAGAGAGAAAGATATATATATATATAGATATATATATACGTATATATATATATATATATATATATATATATATATATATATATATATATATATATATATATATATATATATATATATATATATATATATAAATCGGGTGATACCTAGCATGGGGCAGTATAAATCCATGTCCAGCACATTGAAACATTGGACGTCTACTGGACAGTGCATTAACGTCATTCAATCCAAAAGTGATAACATTTTCTTCAGTAGAGCATATGGCTAACACTAAAGATGGTGAATATCAAACCGATGATGACTATCAAAAGAAACATATAGCTATATATAGTCATAGCCGCTCATAAGTAAAGTGATGTTGGTCAGATTGATATCCACTACGGATATAAACGCGAAAGCAGAAAATTTTAATAGCTCATAACATTTTGCAGGTTGAGCTTGTGCCTGTGTCTTTGTGGGCTTGGTCCCATATTACCCGATTTGAAAAAAATAGAGCAAATAGGTCTAATACATAAATATTACGCCTTGGCCATAGAAGCAAATGTTTGACTGCAATATGGCATCAATATTCAACATATTTCGCTTCATACCAATCTGTTACGACGTTTGCACAACCACAGCTGTTTGACGTATGCAAAGATATGGCATTGCTCCAATTCAACACATGCCTTGTGTCGGGAAATTAACTAAAAGGGAATAACATCGCCTTGTAGCGTCCTGACAGTTGCAGTAGCGAGAGTGATGGATGAATTCAATGCGCAATACATCAATATGTGTCTGAACAAACACCCGGTCAGATGGCTGTCTGAGTTGACAAAAATTATATACAAAAGAAATAATGTGTACTATTGCAAATACATGTACATACATCATATACAATGTTGCACAGAATTTTGTCATTTCAAGCGACCAGAAGCCTCGATGTGCAGTTAAAGAATCCAAGCTCTCATATTTAATGCGCCGTATCCGCAAGTGAATTCTGACCAAAAACTCATCATTTAATTCATTTAAAACTGTGTTCCACGGGCAGTGTGTGGGTTTGCCAGACAACAAGTCAGATATCCTTAACATAGAATGCATTAAATCAAATCCAAACGCCGTAATGAATCAGTCTTGCAATTTGGGCTAATGGCACGTTACAATACAATGTTTTCAATGAGTGATGATAAGGCATCTTATCAAAACCCCAATCCTTATCCTGGGTTATAATAATAATTAACCGCATGCGCATCATCTTTAAAAACTCAGAGACCCAATTATAGTGTATCACAACAGAAAAATAAAAACAAGCCATCAAAAACCAAATTCTTTTATTAGGGAAAATAAGAACATGCCTTATAATGATCATTGCTATTTCTGGGTTCATACTCAATACCGATCAGTGCTTGTGGACACCTATGTAATTAGTTTACTTAGCATTAACCATACAATCTAGCAGAATTGGAAATTTGCAGCAAACACGACGATTATCTATGCATGCTATTTCTTCCCGAACTTGACCAGCTTTCAGCGTTGACTATCCAATAGTGCAAACCACTCACAAAAAATGGTCTATTACACAAGTCCCGTAGACGTTTGCTAATTTACAAGCAACAGAAAGAAATCAGGGTCAATGATATAACTCAAATTGCAATTAAGCAGTACCAGTTTGTATTCCTAAAGAATCTCGTCCGTTGCGAATAAATTTTCTAGCAGTCAGCTTTGGTCTGGACATTCTTTATGGCCTAAGTTTACACCCTCAAATACCCACATTGAAGTTAATCTATCAAAGAATGAATTTAGAAATAGATGAAATTATTGACCGTTGTAATACAGTCAAACATCGTAGCGAGTTAAATCTTGCAATATGGATCGTATATGTCTATGAGTGTTTTACCACTCAGCCCGAAGCTACACATGAACGTGTTATGTTTCATTTGATACATCCCTCCACATAGACGAGCCCGGGAATTAATTTCATGATTAGTACTAATGATCCTATAAACATAACTTTGGTGTAACATATTGAATATCCTCAGCAGTAACAAACTTGAGTATTTACTCAGCAATCTGACAAAAAAAAGTGTATTTCACAATTGAGTAATATCAGACAGTTCTGGTAGATTTATAATTATATTTGGGAAGAATATTCATGCTTTAACACTACTGGACAATTAATTGTACACACTCAATCAAGAGGTCTGGACGCTTTCAATTATCTTACGAGCAAATAATGCCATCAGGGCCAAGGAAATTTAGTCACAAGCTCCAGTAACCAATACGTTAAGACACAAGTTTGAAACAGTCAAGTTACAGCGTACTTCGATTTCAGTACGAAAATATTTCAAATGGTTTGGCGTGAGGTGAAATGGTATCATCGATAAGTCACAAATATGGAAACAACTGGGTAAATCCATAATGTAAATCAGTATTCGTCACCCCAGCTACTGCACTGATATGCAGTAGTGTACTACAAGCAATGCTGCTTTTTAACAAAAAACATCCATCATTTAGAGCGATCCCTATGTCAACACAACAACTTTCTATTGTGCTGATAGCAGCCTTCATGCTACACCGTAGTAAACGCTTCTGTTATACATCCCTATGCATAATATATATACATTGTGATAAACAGTCAGACATATATTGATATGATACGACCGTGTCAATATCACCTTACATGGTTTAGGCGTAAAAAGGCACGTTTCCCAGGAGCTTGTTAGTACCACGATGGCAAAGGGAAATAGGCAATCTAAACGAGACTACAGAATGAAGAGAACTGGAGCAATTATTCAGATAAGACTGAGACGCCCTGTACCAGCCAGTAAGAAAATTGTTTATTCTCTCTTTATGCTAACTACTGACAGGTGATCAGATAGAGATTGTGAAGTGTACGGTAACAGAGCCGTATATTGTGCCAGTTGAAGGCGCCGTTCTTGTAGTGCTGCATATAACAATACTCTGGGTTTCACTAACGATAAAGCAATCTGTTGTAAATTGAATATTATATATATTGTCGTCAGTGAAGAACGGAATAGTTCGTGCAGGGCGCTCCGCTAAGGTGCTGCACGGTTACATTTTCAGTTCCCTGCAGCTCATTAACGTGTTATAGATGAGTTGATATATTCCTCTACATTAAGCAACTAGCGGATAACGTATACACATCGTCAAAACTTGCTTTGGTTCCTTGTTCAATTATATATAGTCCACGACAACTTTAGGTCTCATTATCATATGCATATAACCAGCAATTCTGAGGAAATATAGGCAAGCATGCCAATAACGGTAGCGACTAATGTAATTTACAGACATCTGTAACGTAATAACAGCAATATACGAGATCATATGTCTGTTCATGGTGTCCAACTGCCGCCTGGATGGATGGCTTTATGTACGGAAACATGTATAAGTGCAATGGTATACCAGTGAAATGAAATGCCTGTGTAATACTTCATATAGATATGGCTCGTTGGATGGGGTTCGCCTTACGCAAGTGGTTATTCATAATTGAATATGTAAATCAACGCAGGCATCTAGTCATATCAATTGAAAACCGTCTAGCAATGCAACAATAAGCTCTCTACATCATACAATGTTTCCTGAACACCAATCTCGATGAATCAGCAATGAATCAGTGTTATCATTAATAACAGTCATGTAGCAACTTTATAAAGACGGAAACATGATTAGAAATGTACTAAATGTCCATAAAATGCATCTTTAAATCACATTTTATCAATTTTATGCAATAGACTGCACAGATATAGCTGTCGGCAGCATTTTCAATAAGCGTTGTCGTCGCTTAAGCAATATAATCGATGTGGTAATAATAAGATACTTATTATGCATTTCATCAGGCATTTATACTGGGTAAAACAAAATTGCATGTCGTTAGCCTCAAATAGTAATGGCGACGGACGCTTACGTCGGCATTCAATTCCATCACCCTTTTATAATAAAGTGTAAATGTGTTTCACGTCGCAATGCATTTGATGTTCGATCTGTAGACGTTTATGTTTTCCTGCTTCCATTAAAATGAATAACTTATTGTTTGCCGTTCATTTGACATACATATTTTGGGTACAATTAATCTCCGTCGAATGCTTGTAACGTTTTCATTTTCACCATAAAATATAGTGTGTAATGTGATGATATAGCTCATCATGACTTATTCATTTAAATAACTCCTGAGGCTGATTGATTAGTAATGCGATAACACGACAAGAATTTGATTAGCTACCGTTTCACTAGTGCATTGGAAGCAAAAGAAAGCCCAATTTAAGACCAAATAATCAATTAGACGTACATGGAATGTTTCAATTTCACACTCATTCTGTCAGCTGTTTTCATTGGTACTGTAACAACAGTATCGGTACATCACACACGTCAGTGGTCAGAATGATGATGATTTTTGATCAGGAGCTAAACCAGATTCCGAGAAACAACCTATAATCTTGCTGTTTCCCATTCGAACAACAATGTATTTGTCACCTTAGCCATAACAGTAGCCGTCGATGTTGCAGGTATATAAGCTGACTGTTCCTTGTGAATATTCTTGCCATTTATTTTCATATTTATGCCAGCGCAAAAGCATTTAATTTTGTTTTAACGGGCGACAATGTGCTGTTTTACGGAAATTGAAGGACAATTGATGTTCAGTTAGAGCTACTGTGTATCCCTATTGTGAATCAACATATGTGTGTCGTTTACCAACAGCAACACTCAATGTTCAATGTCGCCAGATCAATGTTCTTTTATACCATTAGTTCAAAGGCCAAACATAAACAATGGTTGCATAATTTATGATGCGCACTTGGGTGTACAATACATAAGCACAGGCAGCAGAAAGGCTCGAAAGGGATCAGCATATCGAGTAATATCTATCAAATAGCTATCAGATGGTTTGCCTTGATTCTTTTATATTTAATAGAGAAAAGAACTGTAAAGATTTTCCAAGGGATAAATAATGATCGATATTTGGTGCTTTTTTATGTGGATGAATTATATATCTAAAGTAACATTCTTACTTTTTCGTACACAAAATATATAAGTTTGATAAAACAATGAAAATCAAATATAAGTTTATGAAACTGCAACATGTTACTGCCAGACCAACAGAAAACAAGATATGATCATCATGTTGAATATATGCTTTGTCGCCTACAATGTCCCAAAATGGTTGGTTTTTTGCTACATGTCCACAATTGTCGCATTCGTATATATATATATGCATATATATATATAAATATATATGTAATATATATATATATATATATATCTATATATACATATATATTTAATCATATATATATATATGTATATATATATATATATATATATATATAAATATATTAATATATACATACCAATTTCGTGTTGTATTAACTTGTAACGTTCCGCTACATCACGAACATATGAATATATTTTTTGAATAAAGCCATAGTAAGGCATTCCTGCGCTTAGGTAATTTTGCAGTCAGTGTCATGACTGTGCAGAATAATCCATTGCTGCGCTTGGTCAGGCTAGCCTCGCCAATCTTTCGAATGCTTTTATAGGTTTTGTAGAACCATTTATTTTAAGTGTATAGTCAATAGCTATGTTTTGGACATTGTATGTTATTCATTGCGTCAGCATTATATCAATGTTCCGCTTTCCATTAATGTAGACTTCTATAGTGTTGATGACTGACGACGCTTAACATCAAAATGCTACAATACAGGACAGGATTTGACGCATTGTATGAAGTATTTCTTGAAATCATAATGCTATAAAACAGTACTGGATTAAACGCATGTTATGAAATATTTCTTGATCAAGACTTCATCACTTCCTCAGCCTACACATACAACCCAGTTTCGTATATTCTGAAAGCAAAACGGTGCTGCACCTTTCCCTTAGCGAATAAATCAGAATTCATGTTTCTTTATGGAGACAATTGTCCACCTTGGAGAAAATGTATGTCATTATCCCAACGTTATTGCCATCACCTCATTTGCCTCTTATTTTCCCCGAACTGGACAAGAGTGTCTTTAACTGCCATGACACAATTGATTCCCTGCTAACTATTGCTCTTCATATTTATTGCTTACAGTTAATAAAATGTATATAAAACACAGCAACCCATACAGTATCCAGCTCCCATCTCAGAATACCTATATCACAAGCAATATTTCTTGCACAGGTGTTCTGTCGTGAAGTGGTGAATCGTCATAAATTTTGTTCAAAACGCTGAGGAAGTTGAAAATAGCTTGCGGCTGAAATTATAACCGAAAGCTTGTAACTAATAGTAATTGCTTCTTTTATTTCACACAAATATAGTATTGGTTCGTGCAATTTCATTAAAATATCATTCATGGCTTGGTCCCATGTTGTTGATATAACTCCCTAAAACAAATTCAGTGGTCTATGCGTCCGGAGTACATTACTAACCAATTTAAGTTTTTACCGAGCCAAACACTTTCATCAAATGTGAGGTGAATACTTTCTTCGCTAAATGCTTGGTTGGACAATCCAGTTAATAGTCTATGCATCACTGTGTCGAGCAAAACTGATGATGAGGAAGAGTTAATGTGCTCGACGTGTCGGTGTCGAGTTCATAGTACGGCAAAAACGTCATGAGTCAGCATTCTACTTCATGTCTGAGCAATTGGTTTGCAGAAAGCTTAACAGTGGCTGCATGCGATGATCTACGATTCTGACATTTACAGTTGAATTAAGGTGATATATTCATCTTCATGCAGACCGTATTTGAGCTTGCGCAATAAGGTGTTATATCAATCCTTATTGATCTTGATTTATAACATTCCTGTGAATGAGTTGAAGCTCAACGATGCGTGGGTTTGCAATAGATCAATGTATTTTGTGCACTCAGGACAAGGAGAGCCATAGTTTATGTACTTGTTCTGAAAGTGGGAGTTGTAATACACGGTAGAGTGTTGTATGGCAAGGTATATCTTCACATGAGCCATCCGGTGCACGGATACGTTGGCTTGCGGATTGTATAAGAGAATTGAAAGAGCATGTGAGTTATCTGGAGGAAGAGAAACTTGAGGATTTGGAAATTGAGCTGAAGGATACATTGATTGATCGGGTTTCTATGAAGGATGAGCTGCAGTCTATGATTAATATGCTGATGAAATCCATGAGCTATCTGTCTAGGGATTCGCGAAGCCGCACCTGGAAATGCCGCAAAACAACATGATGTTGAACGGGAGATTATTGTGCAGTTGCTTCTAGAGACTTTGCTGTGTTATCTTGTCAAAGTCTGCTCGCGGGCATTTCTGCCCTGCAATATTGTGATATAAGGGCAATCAACTTGTGTAACATTTGCTCCAGGATAATGCCGCATTACGCGAGGAACACGCAGTCGAGCATGGCACCAACCGTAGCTCGTAATGTAATTCACATCTGCTGTAATGGGATAACGGCAATTTATCAAATATAATGTAGTTGCTTCGGGTGATTTATTAGCAGAGAGGAATGGCGCAACAAAGCTGAAGTTGATCATTGGTGTGAGTGTGTGGCGCCAAAACGAGACATCTCCTGTGGATAATAAAGCATTCGCATAATGCAGACGCTATGCGCAATAAAAATCGAATGGACCCAATGACGCACCAGAGTTATTATACGTCATCAAGTGAAATATATGATTGAAAACTGTGAAAGCGTTAGCCATATAATTTATAAAATATATATATGTATATATAAATTTATGCATATATATATAAAATTTATACATATATATATTTATAAATATAGACATAGATAGATAGATATAGATTTATAGAGAGAGAGAGAGGGAGATAGAGAGAGAGAGATATATATATAGAGAGAGAGATATATGAGAGAGAGATATATATATCTATATAGATATATATAGAGATAGAGAGATATAGATATAGATATATAGAGATATATATATATATATCTCTATCTATCTATATCTATATATCTATCTATATCTCTCTATCTCTCTATCTCTCTCTATCTCTATCTCTATATATATATATCTATATCTCTCTCTATATATCTCTATATATATCTATATATATATATATATATACGTCCATTTGTAGCCAAATTGAAACTTTGGGCGTCCACTTTACGTCATTCAATCCACAAGTGACAATTTATTCTTCTGAAGAGCATATGTCTACCACTAAACAGGCTTGATATTAAACCGATAATGACTATCGAAAGAAACATATAGCTATATATAGTCATAGCTGATCACAAATAAAGTGATGTTATTCGGATTGATATCCACTACGGCTATAAACGCAAAAGCATAAAAGTTCAAAAGCTCGTATGATTTAGCAGGTTCAGCAAGCGACCTTATTTGCTTACGTATCTTTCAGAAACATGTTCTAGTTATTACCAATGTGCCTGTGTGGGCGGGGTCATATATAACCTAGTTTGACAAAAATAGAGCAAGTGGGTCTAATACATGAACTTTACGCCTTGGCCATAGAAGCAATTGTATGACTGCAATATGGCATCCATATTCAATAACAACATATCTTTTACGGCTATTTCGTGTCATACCAAACTCTTACAACATTTTGCACAACCACAGCTGTTTGGAGTATGCAAAGAGATGGCAGTGGTCCAACTCAAAACAAGCTTTGTGCCCGAACAAAATAAAAGAAAATAACATCGCCTAGTAGCACCCTGAAGGTTGCGGTAGCGAAAATGATGGATGAGCTTCCATACGCAATACATCAATATGTGTCTGAACAAACACCCGGTCGGGAGGCTGTCTGAGTCGGCGAACATTATATACGAAAAGAACGTCTGTTAAGGGTTTTGCGACAAATCGTTGGGTGAACATTGAAAATACGTGTATTTACATGATGCACAATATTGCACAGATTGTTGCCATTTCAAGCGACCAGAAGCCTCGAGGTGCAGGTGAAGAATTCAAGCTGTCATATCTTATGAGTGAATTCAGACCCAAAACGCTTCACATAAGCCATTTAAAACTGTGTCTCTGGGGCAGTGTGTGAGTTTACAGGACAACAAGTCAGATATTCCTAAAATGGAATGTATTCAATCAAATACAAACGCACTAATGAATCAGTCTTGCAATTTGGGCCTATGACACGTTATTATAAAATGCTTATAATGTGTGACGATAAGGCCTATTATCAAAACCCCTTGTCTAATGGCGCGGTACAATGCGGTTCAGGAGATGATAATTATGCGCATCGTATTTAAAATCAGTGAGACCCAATAATAGTATATCGCAACAGAAAAATAAACAATACCCCCAAAAAAACAATATAAGGAAAATAAGACATAGGCCTATGAATTAGTCAACACTATTTCGGGGTTTATGTTCAGAACCGAGAAGTGCTTGTGGACACCTATATTATTAGTTACCTTGCATTGACCTTACCTTAAATAAAGAACCAGGCACATCCTGTGCCCTTTCATGTGTAACGAAATGCATACCAAAGACTTTTTACTTTAATTACATGGTTTGATATAGTGAGTACCGTTATGATTCTAAATGATAATCGAATAACTATATTGGGCAGTCTAAATGAGGTAATTAATTATCAGTGTGTTGCGTGTGCTTAATATATATTTGGAGCGCTTTACTGCTATATTCATTCAGGTTATGGGTTGTCTAGAAGCAGCGACAATTCGAACGATTCGTTTTTAATATATCTAATTTGCAGCAAACACGACGATTATCTATGCATGCCATTTTTGTCCGAACTCGACAGGCGTCCAGCGTTGACTATCCAATGGTGCAAACCACTCACAAATATGGTCTATTACACGCATTCTGTAAATAGTTGCCTACTTAACAAGCGTCAGAAAGAAATCAGGGTCAATGATATACCTCAAATTGAAATTAAGCAGTACCAGTTTGTATTGTTGTTTACGATGTGCCAATCAGCCAACGAAAAATCAGACATATCAAAGAAAGGCTTGATAAGAAAGCAGTACAACAAAAAGTAAGTCACTGTTGTAGCTCATGGCAAACAACAATTGCAAATTCCATTGTGAAACAATTAGATTCTAGGACCAAGTTTACGAATAAACTATTAGTTTCAAACATAACATTCAATTTCTGAGATAAAATCTCTTCTTCTTACCTGCGACCTTGTCCAAATCGAGTTAACTGAAAAATGCCATACAATTGCAATCTCGTCCGTTTTGCTTATTTTTTCCTAGTAGTCAGCTTTGGTCTGGATATTCTTAATGGCCTAAGTTTGCATCGTAAATGACTCATAGAGAGGATATCAAAAAATGAATTAAATATAAAGGGAAATTATTGACCATTGTAATACAGTCCTACATCATAGCGAGTTTATGTAACCGCCAGATGCATCTGAAAGTACTTTACCACTCTCAGATCAATCAGCCCGAAGATACACATTAACGTGTAATGTTTCAGTTGATATATCCCTCCACATAGACAAGTATGGAAATTAATTCTCATGATCAGTGCTAATGATCCCATAAACATTACTTTGGTGCAATTTAGTGAATATCCGCAGCAGTAACAAGCTTGAGTATTTACTAAGCAACCTGGAAATAAAAAGTATATTTTACAATTGAGTATTATCAGGCAGTTCTGGAAGCTTTGCAATTATATTTGGGAAGAACATCCATGCTTTAACACTGCTGGACAAGCAACTATGCACATTCAATCAAGAGGTCTGGTCGCTTTTTTACGAACAAAAATTGCCATCAAAGCCAATGTAATATGGTCACAAGCTCCAATAACCAATACGTTAAGACACCAGCAGCCTGGGTAGGAAACTAGCGTAGTTTGAAACAGTCGAGTTACGGCGTTGTTTGCTTGGAGATCGAAAATATTTCGTGCGCAAATAGTTTGACGTGAGTTGAAATGTTACCATCGATAAGTCACAAATATGGAGACAACTGAGTAACTTCATAATGTTCATCAGTAATCGTCACACCAGCAGCAGCGCTTATATGCAGTAGTGTACAACAAGCAATGGTACTATTTTTTAACAAACATCCATCACTTAGAGTCAGCCTTATGTCAACCCAACAACTTTATATTGTACAGATAGCAGCCCTCATGTTACACGATAGTATACGCTTTTGTATACATCACTAGAACTATGTAAAAGAGAATAGATGCATTACAACCTATTTATGATAAATATCATGTCATTGTTTCTAATTTGTATGCATAGTAGATTTATATTGTGATAAACAGTTAGGCACAAATTGATATGATACGGTCATTTCAATATCACCTGACATTGCATAGGCGCAAAATAAGCACATTTCCCAGGAACGTATTGCTTACCATGACGGTAAGGGAAATGGGCAATCCAAACAAACTACCGAATGAAGAGAACTGAGGCAATTATTCAGATAAGACTGTGACGCCCTGCACGTGACAGTAAGGAAATTGTTTTTTCTCTTTATGTTAACCATTGACAGGTGATCAGATAGAGATTTAAGTGTACAGTAACAGGGTAGTACATTGTGACAGCTGTAGGCGTATTTCTTGTAGTACTGCATAGAACAATACTCTGGGATTCACCAAAGATGAATAAACCAATTCATTGTAAATTGAATATGGTATATATTGTCGTCATTAAAGACGAAATAGTTTGTGCGAGCCGTTCTTCCAATGTGCTGTTTTTAATGAAGAAATACACCTCAGCTTGGGTTATTTAACTGCGCGTAATCCGATGATACGCCAGAGTGCGCAATTGCAGCAAATATTACTAAATATACTTCAAATGTCAACAACCATTATATATGCTGGTAAGCATGGATAAAGTCACATGGGGGTGCTGCCTGCGCTTGGTATACGATGTGCGATGCATCAAGTAACAGTATCTGTTGGAATATTGCTATTGACGTAGCACCTGAAGTCCTTCATTTTAAATAAAGCTCGCTCTGGGGTGATGGAACGCACATTGACATGTCACGAAAGAGATACGCTATGTTGCCTCTATTATTTTGCAAATCATGGAAAGTCCTTGACATGATGAATGTCCCGTCATCTTTCAAGCAAGTAAGCGCTGGGAAATTCATTCTTAAAGTTATCAATCTTTGAAATATTATCTAGGATGGTACAAGGAGCCGGTTTATGTAATCCGGTTTTAAGCAAGATATGTGCTTTGATATGCTCGCGCATTAACGCATTGGACACCAAAAACATGCTTTTAATCAAGCATTTCACGTGTCATTTCAGGTAATCAAACGATTAGAACTCCTAAGCATCATACCACAGGTGACTCTTCAACTGTTTTGGTCTGATTAATGATATATATTTCTCCGATTTATTTAAATTTACCATGAGTAGTGTTTTTGAATGCATAACGTCATATGCCATATCTAGACACATGACAACCGCCTTCTATGGAAAGCTTCTGCAATAAACTGCATTTCACTTATCCTATAAGAGAAAAGGCGCATTTGGTTATGCCCTCAAAGTTCTCTTCCTTAAATGCATTTCACTTCCAATAACAGCACATTTCTATTGTCCCAGCGGAACAGATAACAAGATAAGCAGCACTCACAACTTACAAGCCTACCTAAGCTTATTCTATTCTCATCTATGAAGACGACTTTAAAGAAGCTCGTCTGCGATAATAGATGATATGAACTCCATACGGTTACGTTTTCAGTTCACAGCGGCTCATAAATGTGTTATAGATGAGTTGATATATCCCTCCACATTCACCTAGGGGATAACGTATACGCATCTTTCACTTATTTTCCAAACTTGCTTTGTTCCTTGTTCAATTATTTAAAGTCCACGACAGACTACGTTAGGTATCTTTATCATATGCATATAACCTGCAATTCTATGGGAATATATAGGCAAGCATAGCAATATGGGTAGCGACTAATGTAATTTACTGACAGCTGTAACGTAATAACAGCAATATACGAGATCATATGTCTGTTCATGGTGTCGCAGAAACCCTACATGCTATGGAATTAGAAGTTTGATTTTCCTGGTACCTATAAAAATGAATAATGATGGCGTATCGAATTACTATTGCATGATTAAATCTTACCTGATGTGTAGGAAGTACATGTTGTTGACAGAAAAGAGTGTAGATTTGATAATCCTGAAAATATTTAACCGCTGACAGCATGGGGACAATGTATTCTTGTATATTGCTGCATTCACGGTGCCACGATGTATTTCTTCCGAAGGTCGGTTCTAAGAAGATGGGCGTATGGCATGTACTCCCTTAGTGATCATAGATATATAATTGTAACTGCCATTTACCAACGGTAGAATTTGAAACGTTAACTCTAGTTATACGGATATACAGAGTGTCTAGTTTGCATATGACATAAGTAACTAGCCAAATATACCTAACCATCATTCACTGCTATTGGATGAACTCTCGGACTGGGAACGATGCTGACTACACACAAGCTATATGAATCAATTATGGTGAATACGGAGCCCTTATGTCGTGAACGTCACATTCACCAGTAGCAAAGTAACTTATTGTTAGCCGTTCATTTGAGAGACATATTTAAGCGCAATTCATCTCCGTCGAATGCTTATCATGACAGATTCTCTTAACTAACTCCTGAGGCTGACTGATAAGTAATGCGATAACACGACACGAATTTGATTAGCTCGTGTTGTACTCGCAGATTGGAAGCAAAAGAAAGCCAATTTTAAGACCAACTAATCAATTTAGACTGGATTGAATGTTTCAATTTTACACTCATCCTGTCAGCTGTTTTCATTTGTACTGTTACAACGTTCTTGGTACATCATAAACGTCTATGGTCAGTATGATGATGATTGCGAATCAGAAGCTAAACCGGATTCCGAGACACAACCGATCACCCTTCAGATTCCCATTTGAACTCAAATGTATTTGTCACCATAGCCGTTACACATTATATATATATATATATATATATATATATATATATATATATATATATATATATATATATATATATATATATATATATATATATATATATATATATATATATATATATATATATATATATATATATATATATATGTTGGCGATCTCATTATGCTATAGTACGGATCCGCGATTGAACAAAGGATATACGACATCAATCGCCAAGAAAAGTGCGTTCGGTTGTGACACCCACGTTGGGATGATTGTTCACCCTCTATGATCTACGAACATGATTATGGTAGAAATGGCGCTCTCTTTTTGCGTGTTGGTCACGTAGACTCTAACAATCTGTATTGCGTAATGTCAGCTGATATGGATGATAAGCAAACCGACAACAAACATTCCTGGCCATTGTTTACCTTTTGTTAGATGTCATAACTTGTGCATCGCATATTTTGATAGGCATGCTGCTTATTCCGAAAATGATTCATTGTGCGTAATGGTTCGATGTGAAACGACGTTAACAGTCTCTGCAATTTGTATCAACCTACTAACTACTTAATATGTAGCAATGCTATAAATATTTAATGATGTTTAATATTTGCACGGAACAGCAGCCATAGGTCTAGGAGAGATGGATCAATAAGGAGCACACGATGAGAGGAGGACAAAACCTCACAAATATATTATATCAATTGAAATTGATGTGCCAAACAATCTAGTTTTATGAACATTATATTGATGGGCGCCATTTTCACTGTTTATTTTTATGTACCTCTCGCTATATATCATCACGCTACCTGACCAACATAGGTCCCCAGTGAAACCTTGTATGCCTGTATAAATGACCACCAATGAAACATCTACGGTCTGCAGAGTAATCGACCAGGTGTAGCAGGTCGGATCCTATCGGAAAGTAAGTTAGATGCTTCTGGTACAAAATGTACGCGTTTTATGATAATGCCAACTAATGTTGACTGTGACTGTTAACTGGAAGCAAGTGATTAAAATGTCTTAGGGATGCGGTTTAAATATCTAATACTCCGGTAATGATCTGCTCTGATGTCCCGCTGGTATAATGCATATGCTATTATATATCGCCAATGACGGCTGCTTTGTTTTCCATATACTTACATTGAAATTTGAAACATCGGAGCAGATGAATATTGTACACAAGATGTTATCAGATAATAAGTAAGCCGATTGTGTGGTGTCAATATGCCTAGAGCGTAAGCGAGATGTGAAACAGGGCCAGAAGACGAAAGAAGTTTGTAAGCATTCTATTATATCGAGTGAATGGTAATGAAGATTTTAGATGACATATAATAACCAAGTGTGTTCATGCGCCTGGTACACGCATGGTGCTTGATAAGATAATGCTGATCATTGTGGATTTTGTCATGCAATGGGACGATGACTGATACGAAGTTGGATTACTGCTAATTCATACTGCATTAATGAGCTTGATTGAATTGATGCATAGATCTGAATTAAAGTTTTGAAGCATCGTCATTATATCTAACGATAACTGCTGGTTTTTGTTATCGATGATACGATGGAATATCTGTGTTTTTCATAAGCTTTGGTTAGATGTGTACCATTACATAAGGCGATAATCATCAGTCGTGTACGTGTCATATGCAGACGAATCAGTCACAACAACTCACCACAAAGCATTCTACATCACAATATTCCAAGGAGATGCGTGGGCTAATGCTCATTTCAGCTGTGCATAATTAACGGCTTCTTAATTGTGCTAATTGTAGAAGTTTGTCCATTTGGGAATAGTATCTGGCAGCACTTACTCGTGATATATCTTGACGTCATATCAGGTACAATTGATTTTAATATTCGAATTTTACCCGCCCTACTTCTATTCTGACTACCGTTGTGGTTAATACTCTAAGAGCCAATCAATTATGAAATTTAAGCTCGGGAACCCATACACATGATAGATTGCTCTCATAATCGATATGTTTTCACTTCAAAATATAAATACAAAACCGTATCCTTCGGGGAGCATAAGGGGCTACATGTGATTACTTAGTTTAAAGCATTTATTTTTATTTTTTCTATCATGCGATGAAGTGGATGAAGTGCTGCGTCTATGGGATGTTACGAAGCGTTGTTGAGTTTGCGTTGGGTCCAATAGAGCACATTATTTAGTGATATGCGCCATGCATGCGCCGAAACAAGCAATGTCAAAAGCCTGCAATATCCTTCATATCATATAATGACAATACAGTTGTTAAATATTCGGACGACGGTGTATTGAGCAGCGCATTATGGTTAGATTCATCTGGACATAAACAAGTCATCACTGTACAGATTTTCATTGCTTGATTAGCACCTTTCGTGTTCAGTTAAATTCTTATCCTCCGTTATACCCTAACCGGAAATTGGCGGATCATCCACGTGATACTGCTTGCTCTGGATCACATGATGTATATGATGGATGGACGCTCCTTGTCACGGCCAGAGAAAACTAAAATCTAATACCGTTAATATCACAATGCATAGACTCTCGACCAATTCAGCAATGATAATGAAACACGCCGTGTACTGAATAAATACTCACATTATTTCCACCTTTCGCGAAACAGGAGCACATTGTGAATCCTCCCATTATTCAGCTCGATGTAATGTGAAGATCAAAGCAATTCTGTCAATTTATCACAACCAGATCCAGCTTCAAATTGTCTATTTGTTTAGGGGAAGTGCTTAACGTAAAAAAAAACCAGACGACATAATTAAATTCCACAACCTCAAGGCATTATACGATAAATCAATATCTCGAATACATCCGTGAACAAACGGCAATACACAAGGCAGGCGCAAGTAGCTTTATTGAATGCATTACTGTTTGTGGGTCACTGCGATATTCCATATTCTGCTCGAATGCTATAGAATGATTCAGTTATGCATGTAATGTTCTGGCATTCAGAGTAAATATAACGCTTCCTTTGAAAATGGATATAAATAGATAATAATAATAAATACAGAATTTCCTGTCATATGGTCCACACTAAGAACGACTTTTGTTCGAATTATTGTTCGATTGATTAACTTAATACACCTCCGTAATCTAGGTAATTAATGGTGCAGAGCAATACATAATCTGGTATATTTTGCTAAAACTATTCATAATGGATTCTAAAATTGGTAATTTGATTACAATAGCAAGCACAGTTCTGATGATTTGCAGGTTCAGATACGTTTTTTGGGGTGCAGTATATACAAATAAATACAAAGCATGAACCTCTTGCCCTAAGCGCATTCGTAATATAATCACCAAAAAACATGATAAAGTTAAAGATAGAATGTATTGGCGATTGAGTAAAACGACCAAATCACCCACTGGCACAATGCGTAAAGGTGAAATCCATATACTTGCAGTGCTCTCAATAAGCCATCTAATTAAAAAAAAATATTCAGATCTGAAAAATAAACACGTAAGTATGCATTACATTGTACGTCTGGTAAAAAGGCTTTATCCATGGGGTTCTCGTTATATGCTGATTTAGGTACCAAATTGATTTATTGAATATTACATCAATGCAAAGCATTTTATTGCCTTAAAAATATTTCCTTGCCTCAATTATGATTCCATATAGATCTAGCAGCTTTAATGCACAAGTAAAATTCAAGTTGTATAACTTCCTGAAATATGCATGCAATTAATAATATCAGCGTAATAAAGCTTGTCGACTTGTACCAATACTAAGTACTTGGAGTATGACTTCATAGCGTACCCATTACTCACTCAATCGGCTCATACAGCCCATGAGATTAGGTAGATTGATATGTTATATGAAGCAATGAACACCAAAGCAGCGTGACACGCGGGTCATTGCAATCCAGTTGCATTAATGGAACTTATGTACCTCTTTACAGAGAACCATTAAGGTTCAAAAGAAAAATAATTTGCAGTCATCAAATTTCTATACAAAAGGCAATAACGGTCGCATATAATAACAGAGGGCCGTGGGCTATTTGTCTCGCTAGTGCTGCCTAACAGTAAAATGGTTTGATCAAAGCGATTTTTTCAAGGGGTTCAAAGTAAAAATCAATTCGGCTTAACTGCATGGTCTTTAACGGTCACATTTCAAACAGTGCCCTTGCTTTGATGGACTGATTACATCATGATTCAGTAAATTAAATCTCAGATCACCCGCCCTCAGGATGAAACCGTCGAAATGGTAAATGTTCATTTGCATTTAATTCAATGATTATAGTTGACTGCATCCAACAGTTTCAGAGTTTGCAATTTCTAACAATGCAAGTAAATTGTATAACTCAACAATCGATAAAAAAATGATCGTTTGAGCAATGCATCAAAGACAAAGATTAAAATTTACGTGTTCCTTTTTTGCGCCCTCACTTTAGTTGCTCTCGGATGAACTATTAGTTTAGGAGTGAAATTATGCATTTGTTTGCATTCATCATAATAGGGTTATCAACAAAGCAAAACATGATAAGGGGGCCCACGAAGATTTGGAAATGAAATCGAGACGAATAGTCCTGCAATTAAGCTATCATTAATTTTGATGGCATGCACATGATATTAACAGTTGATGTAATTTTGTGATGGGGTAGGTTTTCTAAGGCAATGCTTAGTCGGTAATGACCACAAGAAAATAAGGTTTGATAGAAATCTGTCTTTGAGCTTAGCGATACAAAAATGCCAAAAACGGCGATATGATAGCATTTTCACCATACTGCGTGGTAATATGTTCTTCCACGATGCGTCAAACATATGGTTGCAATAACCAAAAGTGAATTGAAGAAGCTTAACAAGATCAAAATCTATATAATATTGACATTGGTTACAATATGACACTACGCAGATTGTCTGCAAGACCATGTGCCTTATTCGCATTTCCGGAGAGCGTTAACTCTCACTGACAGTGAAAAACCTTCTTACGAGTTATATGCATCACTTACCGGCTAAAATGAGACACTTCAGATAACCTCTCTGGTGAAATACATTGCTTTGATAAATCAGGAACAAGAGGCTGTACCACAGATCCTGTAACAAATGCTATATGCGTCCAATAATGTATCGTTTTGAAAGCGATTATGGAATAACGAGATGACATTGCGAAGGTAATGGATGCGGATGACGCGATTACAAACACTCACCATCCAAAGCCAACACAGGCATAATTAGCAAAAAATCATCGCTTGATAATTTAGGTAAAATAATATTATTTTATTATTGGTAATCACTAGTGGGTTTATGTCAGTCACATAGAGTCTTCAGAAAGCGGACGGGGATTAAAGCACCACCAAAAGAAGAAATTATGTAGTGACTTATGTTGACCAAATTGGGACCTCGCGAGTGGACCCTACACTTTGGGTTTTGTTACATCTATGCTTGGCCATTGTGAGCCAAGGTAGGGCACTTGGGTTAGCCTAGCAATGCAGAGTGGGTCATCAATGTGCAGTTGCAGTGCATTTTAAATTGCCTCCCACGGAAACGAAAACACATTAATAAGATTCACGTCTAGCCTATCCAGACGAATCGGTCTTACTTTGCATTACAACGTTAGGTACCATCATCACATTGTCATATTCTTAGCAGTGTAAATCGGACACAGGTTAGGATAAATCTAACGAATCTAACGACGTGCTTCTGCAGTCAAATATATGCCTTGTTCAAATAATTATGCTGCGGTTAAGTTTCCTATTAATGTAATACTCTCGGTCGGCGAGGTTATTTATATGCTTGGTATCGCGTCTGCCAATCCATTCAATGACATCTTTACAGTTGTATTATTATAAGGGTGTAGGGGCATCGATTACATGACCAGCTTGATAAGGGTTTGTCGCCCTTGGCGTTGGTGATGCGAATTGCAAATGAGCAAAATGAGATACGGTCAAATCCGCGCTTGTTATTGGATATACGATAAGGGTTAGAGAAGTAGAATAATGGTATTTTGTATTTTATTGCTCACAGGCATGATGAATTAATTATATATTCGGCACTATATTCATATCTTGTATCAACTGTGCAAATGTCCTTTATCACAACTGATTTTGCATGCATTTCGGGTTAAATATTGTATCATTTTATACACTTCAAGATTGGGAAACAGCTCGATCCACATTAGCCTTTGCTTTGTGAAATACAGAAAGCGCGCGACATGACAATCATTCTTGTTAAGGGTCAACCGTTGCATTATGTTACCAATTCGACGCCATTTGTGGTTGCATTGCGTTCGAACATCACTTATCATTATCAGCAGAAATGCATGCTGTATTCAGGTTATCGCTCATCTTGATGCACCACCGAACATGGGTTATGAATAAGTGATTATATACTGTATTGTGCATTACAGAGCAACATAACAGCAACGCTTCACATGTCTCTTTGATGACAAGAATATTACAGTCATAGACCATGGGAAAATCGTAGGGTTTTAATCTCTGCCATATGACCATGTTATTATAAACTAAACAATTCCGTTTTTGGAGACGTCGTATGCGGGTTATAATTAAACGATCGTTTTGCGACATGCTATTCCATCGTCTAGACCGGTTGTTCTCTGATGCCTACAATAGGTCATTTGAAGAATAAATATCACTCCTAATTGAACTTGATTTATAACATTCGTGTGAATGAGATGAAGTTCAGCGATGCATGGTTCTGCTATTGATCACTGTATTCAGTGCACACAGGATAAGAAGAGCAATTGTTGTCGCACTCTGAGCTGTATGCACTGGCTCTTAATGCGGGAATTATAATAAACAGTTGAGAGTTGTATGACAAGATATATCTTCACAGGAGCCATCCGCGCACTTATACGTGGGCTTGTGGATCGTATAAAAGACTTGAAGGAGCATGTGAGTTATCTGGTAGAGAAACTTGAGGATTTGGATCTTGAGCTACATGATACATTGATTGATTGGGGGTCTATGAAGGATGAGCTGCAGTCTATGATTGATATGCTGATGAAACGCGTGAGCTATCTGGATGAAATACGTAAGTCTAGGGATTCAACAAGCCGCCCCTGGAAAATTCAGCAAAACAACATGATGTTATACGGGACAGTTGTCTCTAGAGGCGTTACTCTATTCTGTCAAGTACCTGACCAAAGTATTCTAGCGTGCATTTCTGTCTCTGCAATACTGAGTGTTTTACCACTCAGCCCGAAGCTACACATGAACGTGTTATGTTTTAGTTGATATATCCCTCCACATAGACGAGCCCGGGAATTAATTTCATGATCAGTACTAATGATCCTATAAACATTACTTTGGTGTAATATATTGAATTTCCTCGGCAGTAACAAACTTGAGTATTTACTAATCAATCCTACAACAAAAAAATGCATTTCATAATTGAGTAATATCAGACAGTTCTGGTCGCTTTATAATTATATTTGGGAAGAATATTCATGCTTTAACACTACTGGACAAGTAATTGTACACACTCAATCAAGAGGTCTGGACGCTTTCAATTATCTTACGAGCAAATAATGCCATCAGGGCCAAGGAAATTTAGTCACAAGCTCCAGTAACCAATACGTTAAGACACCAGTTTGAAACAGTCGAGTTACGGCGTACTTCGATTGCAGTACGAAAATATTTCAAATGGTTTGGCGTGAGGTGAAATGGTATCATCGATAAGTCACAAATATGGAAACAACTGGGTAAATCCATAATGTAAATCAGTATTCGTCACCCCAGCTACTGCACTGATATGCAGTAGTGTACTACAAGCAATGCTGCTATTTTACAAAAAAACATCCATCATTTAGAGCGATCCCTTTGTCAACACAACGACTTTCTATTGTGCTGATAGCAGCCTTCTTGCTACACCGTAGTATACGCTTCTGTAATACATCCCTATGCATAATATATATACATTGTGATAAACAGTCAGACATATATTGATTTGATACGACCGTTTCAATATCACCTTACATGGTTTAGGCGTTAAAAGGCACGTTTCCCAGGAGCTTGTTAGTACCACGATGGCAAAGGGAAATAGGCAATCTAAACGAGACTACAGAATGAAGAGAACTGGAGCAATTATTCAGATAAGACTGAGACGCCCTGTACCAGCCAGTAAGAAAATAGTTTTTTCTCTCTTTATGCTAACTACTGACAGGTAATCAGATCGAGAGAGTGAAGTGTGCGGTAACAGAGCAGTACATTGTGCGAGTTGAAGGCGCCGTTCTTGTAGTGCTGCATATAACAATACTCTGGGTTTCACTAACGATATGGCAATCCGTTGTAAATTGAATATTATATATATTGTCGTCTGTGAAGAACGGAATAGTTCGGGCAAGGCACTTCGCTAAGGTGCTGCACGGTTACATTTTCAGTTCCCTGCAGCTCATTAACGTGTTATAGATGAGTTGATATATTCCTCTACATTAAGCAACTAGCGGATAACGTATACACATCGTCAAAACTTGCTTTGTTCCTTGTTCAATTATATATAGTCCACGAAAAACTGCGTTAGGTCTCATTATCATATGCATATAACCAGCAATTCTGAGGAAATATAGGCAAGCATGCCAATAACGGTAGCGACTAATGTAATTTACAGACAACTGTAACGTAATAACAACAATATACGAGATCATATGTCTGTTCATGGTGTCCAACTGCCGCCTGGATGGATGGCTTTATGTACGGAAACATGTACTAGTGCAATGGTATATCGGTGAAATGAAATGCCTGTGTAATACTTCATATATATATGGCTCGTTGGATGGGGCTCGCCTTACGCCAGTGGTTATTCATAATTGAATATGTAAATCAACGCAGGCATCTAGTCATATCAATTGAAAATCGTCTAGCAATGCAACAATAAGCTCTTTACATTATACAATGTTTCCCGAACACCAATCTCGATGAATCAGCAATGAATCAGTGTTATCATCAATAACAGAGTCATGTAGCAACTTTGTAAAGACGGAAACAAGATTAGAAATGTACTAAATGTCCGTAAAATGCATCTTTAAATCACATTTTATCAATTTTATGCAATAAACTGCACAGATATAGCTGTCGGCAGCATTTTCAATGAACGTTTTCGTCGCTTAAGCAATATAATCGATGTGGTAATAATCAGATATTTATTAGGCATTTCATCAGGCAGTTATATTGGGTAAAACAAAATTGCATGTCGTTAGCCTCAAATAGTAATGGCGACGGACGTTTACGTCGGCATTCAAATTCCATCACCCTTTTATAATTAAGTGTAAATGTGTTTCACGTCGCAATGCATTTGATGTTGGATTTGTTGACGTTTATGTTTTCCTGCTACCGTAAAATGAATAACTTATTGTTCGCCGTTCATTTGACATACATATTTTGGGCACAATTAATCTCCGTCGAATGCTTGTAACGTTTTCATTGTCACCATAAAATATAGTGTGTAATGTGGTAATGTACCTTATCATGACAGACTCACTTAACTAACTCCTGAGGCTGATTGATGAGTAATGCGATAACACGGCAAGAATTTGATTATCTCGCGTTTCACTTGTGCATTGGAAGCAAAAGAAAGCCCAATTTAAGACCAAATAATCAATTTAGACGTACATGGAATGTTTCAATTTCACACTCATCCTGCCAGCTGTTTTCATTGGTACTGTAACAGCCGTATCGGTACATCACACACGTCAGTGGACGGATTGATGATGATTTTGTACCAGGAGCTCAACCAGATTCCGAGAAACAACCTATAATCTTTCTGTTTCCCATTCGAACAACAATGTATTTGTCACCGTAACCATAACAGTAGCCGTCGATATTGCAGGTATATAAGCTGACTGTTCCTTGTGAATATTCTTGCCATTTATTGTCACATTTATTCCAGCGCAAAACCATTTAATTTTGTTTTAACGGGCGATAATGTTCTGTTTTACGCTAATAACGGAAATTGAAGGACAATTCATGTTCAGTTAGAGCTACTGTGTATCCCTGTTGTGAATTAACAGCAACAATCAATGTTCAATGTCGCCAGATCAATGTTCTTTTATACCATTCGTCCAAAGGCCAAACATAAACAATGGTTGCATGATTTATTATGTGCACTTGGGTGTACAATACATAAGCACAGGCAGCAGAAAGGCTCTAAAGGGATCAGCATCTCGAGTAATGCCTATCAAATAGCTACAAGATGATTTGCCTTGATTCTTTTATATTTAATTGAAAAATAATGAACCAAATTTGGTGCTTATTTTATGTTGATGAATTATATCTCTAAAGTAAAATTCTTACTTTTTCGGTTTTAGCAGATATAACAATTGTTTCGTCCATAGGTTACTATCTGTATGGGGTCATTGACAATCTGATTGATGAAATTGACATTACTTAACATGGGAATGGATTCGAAATGACATAATTAAATTACACAACCTCCGGACAGTATACGAAAACGAAAAATCAATATCTTTAATACATCCGCGAACATGCGGCAATACAAAGGGCCGGCGCAAGTGGCTTTATTGAATGCATTACGGTTTGTGGGTTATGAATCCTCGTCTTAGTACGTAGCTCGTCTTAATACGTAAGAGCCATGGTAAAAACAATGCGCTCTTCACATAAACCTGGATTCATTTATGCAAATAAAGCGAATGTCGTGGCAACGAATATGTAAATTACGATCTCCATGCTAGTTTTCGGAATATCCACAAAACATGCATGGAATGCATCAGTTAAGAGGTTGCAATATTCCATACTGTGCTTAAATGACTTAGAATTGCTCAGTTAGGCATGTGATGTTCGGGCATTCTGAGTAAATAAAACGCTACATTTGAAAATGGATATAAATTGGTAATAATAATAAATACAGCATTTCCTGTCATTTGGTCTACAATAAGAACGATGTCATATAGAAAAAGCACTAAGCACTAGTTGACACCTGCTTGTTATGCTTAATAAAATAATGCTGGCGACTAGGTGGTCCACACTAGATCGTACAGCTATCACGTACAACAATAAGTAACGAGGTTCATTCGCATTCATGGCCGTTGTATATATATATATATATATATATATATATATATATATAGATATATATATATAGAGATAGAGAGATATATATATAGATAGAGAGAGATATAGAGAGAGAGAGAGAGAGATAGAGATAGATATATATAGAGATATGCAGAGATAGATAGAGAGAGAGATATATCTAGAGAGATAGAGAGATATCAGATCTAGATATAGAGAGATCTCCCTCTCTCTCTCTCTCTCTCTCTCTAGATAGAGGAAGAAATATCCTTCTCTCTCTCTATCTCTCCTCCTAGATATATCTCTCTCTCTATATATATATCTCTCTCTCTCTCTATCTCTCTATATCTATATATATCTATCTATCTATATCTCTATCTATATATATATATATATATATATATATATATATATATATATATATATAAAGTTCCTCGTGTGTTTTCAGACGAAGTTGCGTTGCTGGTCGAGAATATCTTTTTATTTTATAAGAAAAATTGTTTTGTCCCATGTTCCAAAATAGAGGTTTTTACGTGTCCCTTGTAACCGAACTATTTTGGAACCCCCATTTTGGTACACAAAATATATAAGTTTGAAAAAACAATGAAAAACAAAAATAATTTTATGAAACCGAAACATGTTACTGCCAGACCAACAGAAAACAAGATATGATCATCATGTTGAATATATGCTTTGTCGCCTACAATGTCCCAAAATGGTTGGTTTGTTTTGCTACTTGTCCACAATAGTCGCACTCGTATATATATATATATATATATATATATATATATATATATATATATATATATATATATATATATATATATATATATATATATATATATATATATATATATAGATATATATGAGTCTATATATATATCTAGAGATATCTATAATATATACATATATATATATATATATATATATATATATATATATATATATCTATATATATATATATATATATATATATATATATATATATATATATATATATATATATATATATATATATATATATATATATATATATATATATATTAATATATACATACCAATTTCGTGTTGTATTAATTCGTCCTAACGATTTGCTACATCACGAACATATGAATATATTTTTGAATAAAGCCATAGTAAGGCATTCCTGCGCTTAGGTAATTTTGCAGTCAGTGTTATGACTGTGCAGAATTATGCATTGCTGCGCTTGATCAGGCTAGCCTCGCCAATCTTTCGAGTGCTTTTATAGGTTTTGTAGAACCATTTAGTTTTAGTGAATAGTGAATAGCTATATTTTGGACATTGTATGTTATTCATTGCGTCAGCATTATATCAATGTTCCACTTCCCATTAATGTAGACTTCTATAGCGTTGATGACTAACGACGCTTAACATCAAAAATGCTGCAATACAGGACAGGATTTGACGCATTGTATGAAGTATTTCTTGAAATTATAATGCTATAAAACAGTACTGAATTAAACGCATGTTATGAAATATTTCTTGATCAAGACTTCTTCACTTCCTCAGCCTACACATATAACTCAGTTTCGTATATTCTGAAAGCAAAACGGTGATGCACCTTTCCCTTAGCGAATAAATCAGAATTCATGTTTCTTTATGGAGACAATTGTCCACCTTGGAGAAAATGTATGTCATAAATTGCCATCTAGACTCTAATACTGCCGATGTGTAGTATCTAGTCACAACCTTCATGATGATTTGGTTCTTGTAATTGAAAATGGATGATGCCCAAAACGCGGCATTGTGAAATCTAAGTTGATTGATGATATTACGCATTAATTGGAACAATACACCGTGCAGTCGACTTTCAACAACCAATGTATCAATCCTTTGCGGCAAACATTCCATCTTAGCCCCCTCCTACCCAGTTCAAAAGAACAGGTCATGTGTCAATCTTGCTGGGTCCAATGCTCCCAAAAAGGGTGACCCGCCGCCCATCCCTGAACAAGTTCGGTTTGTCAATATGATAAGAGAATAGATCTTAAAAAGCAATATCTATGCCTTTCAGATATTCTACCCTACAACTCGAGCAATGCCTTGCCTCCACTGACAGTACACGCTTATCCCAACGTTATTGCCATCACCTCATTTGCCTCTTACTTTCCCTGAACTGGACAAGAGCGTCTTTAACTGCCATGACACCATTGATTCCCTGCTTCCAAGATGTCTTAACTATTGCTATTGATATTTATTGCTTACAGTTAATAAAATGTAAATAAAACACAGCAACCCATACAGTATCTAGCTCCCATCTCAGAATATCTATATCACAAGCAATATTTCCTGCACAGGTGTTCTGTCGTGAAGTGGTGAATCGTCATAAATTTTGTTCAAAACGCTGAGGAAGTTGAAAATAGCTTGCGCTTAAATTTTAACCGAAAGCTTGTAACTAATAGTAATTGCTTCTTTTATTTCACACAAATATAGTATTGGTTCGTGCAATTTCATTAAGATATCATTCATGGCTTGGTCCCATGTTGTTGATATAACTCCCTAAAACAAATTCAGTGGTCTATGCGTCCGGAGTGCATTAATAACCAATTTAAGTTTTTACCGAGCCAAACACTTTCATCAAATGTGAGGTGAATACTTTCTTCGCTAAATGCTTGGTTGGACAATCCAGTTAATAGTCTATGCATCACTGTGTCGAGCAAAACTGATGATGAGGAAGAGTTAATGTGCTCGACGTATCGGTGTCGAGTTCATAGTACGGCAAAAACGTTATGATTCAGCATTCTACTTCATGTCTGAGCAATTGGTTTGCAGAAAGCTTAACAGTGGCTGCATGCGATGATCTACGATTCTGACATTCACTGAAACGTTTGTCCTATCCATACAGTTGAATTAAGGTGATATATTCATCTTCATGCAGACCGTATTTGAGCTTGCGCAATAAGGTGTTATATCAATCCTTATTGAACTTGATTTATAACATTCCTGTGAATGAGTTGAAACTCAAAGATGCGTGGGTTTGCAATAGATTGATGTATTTTGTGCACACATGACAAGGAGAGCCATAGTTTATGTACTTGCTCTGAAAGTGGGAGTTGTAATAAACGGTCGAGTGTTGTATGGCAAGGTATATCTTCACATGAGCCATCCGGTGCACTGATACGTTGGCTTGCGGATCGTATAAGAGAATTGAAAGAGCATGTGAGTTATCTGGAGGAAGAGAAACTTGAGGATTTGGAAATTGAGCTGAAGGATACATTGATTGATCGGGTTTCTATGAAGGATGAGCTGCAGTCTATGATTAATATGCTGATGAAATCCATGAGCTATCTGGAGGAATTACATTAGTCTAGGGATTCGCGAAGCCGCACCTGGAAATGCAGCAAAACAACATGATGTTGAACGGGAGATTATTGTGCAGTTGCTTCTAGAGACTTTGCTGTGTTATCTTGTCAAAGTCTGCTCGCGGGCATTTCTGCCCTGCAATATTGTGATATAAGGGCAATCAACTTGTGTAACCTTTGCTCCAGGAGAATGCTGCATTACGCGAGAAACACGCAGTCGAGCATGGCACCAACCGTAGCTCGTAATGTAATTCACATCTGCTGTAATGGGATAACGGCAATTTATCAAATATAATGTAGTTGCTTCGGGTGATTTATTAGCAGAGAGGAATGGTGCAACAAAGCTGAAGTCGATCATTGGTGTGAGTGTGTGGCGCCAAAACGAGACATCTCCTGTGGAAAATAAAGCATTCGCATAATGCAGACGCTATGCGCAATAAATATCGAATGGACCCAATGACGCACCAGAGTTATTATACGTCATCAAGTGAAAACTATGTGATCGAACACTGTCAAAGCTTTATCCATAAAAATATATAGGTATGCATATATAGCTTGTGACAATTTATAACTCCATAAAACCGTAGAATTCATAATAATCTCCAAGACAATAAATCAAAGAGTTACACGTCGGGAATACCAAACATGATGCAGCATACATCCATGCGTAGCCATATTGAAACATTGGACGTCCACTTAACGTCATTCAATCCAAAAGTGACACAATATTCTTCTGAAGAGCATACGTCTGTCACTAAACAGGGTTGATATTAAACCGATGATGACGATCAAAAGAAACAAATAGCTATATATAGTCATAGCTGATCATAAATAAATTTATGTTAGTCAGATTGATATCCACTACGGCTATAAACGCAAAGCATAGAAGTTCAATTGCTCGTACGATTTAGCAGGTTGAGCAAACGACTTTAGCTGCTTACGTATCGTTCAGAAATATGTTCTAGTTATTACCAATATTCCTGTGTGGGCAGGGTCATATATAACCCGGTTCGACAAACAAAGAGCATGTGAGTCTAATGCATATTAGTTAACTTTGCATCAATCTTTCCTTAGAAAAAGAACCATGCACATCCTCGGCTCTTTCATGCGTAATGGAATGCATAACAAACATGCATTGATAGTTTTCTTTAATATTTGATTTGTGAACACCGTAATGATTCAAAATAGTAACCGAATAACTATATTGGGCCGTCTAAGTAAAGGACAGAATAGTTCGTGCGAGCCGTTCTTCCAACGTGCTGCATTTAATGAACAAATACACCTCAGGTTGAGTTATTCATCCGCGCGTAATCCGATGATACGCCAGAGTGCGCAATTGCAGCAAAAGTGACTAAATATGCTAATACTTCAAATGTCAACAACGGAGTTGGCCTTAAATAAATGTTTGTTTGTTTGTTCGAATTATAGTCGTTTTTAGCAACGTAGGCTATGAACGACTAGTAGTGAGTGTATCTCTGAATGTGGTCACTGCCAGGGAGCACGTCGTCCTCAGAATATCTTTTAAGTCCCCTTTCAGAGACAGGACCGCCATTTTTACGTGATCATCCGAGTCACGAGTAACCAGTCAGGTTGTCACACATTGGAGTCGAACCCACAGCCTGTGGGTCGAAAGGCGAGGCAGTAAACCACCACGCCAATGGGACCGGCTTAAAAATAAATGTAAATAATAACTACGATTATATATGCTGGTAAGCATGGATAAATGCGCATGCAGATGCTGCTTACGTTTGGTATACGATGTGCGATGCATCAAGTAACAGTATCGGTTGGGATATTGCTATTGACGTAGCACCTGAAGTCCTGCATGTTAAATAAAGCTCGCTCTGAAGTGATTGAACACACATTGACATGTCACGAAAGAGATACGCTATGTTGCCCCTATTATTTTGCCAATCATGGAAAGTCCTTGACATGATACTTGTCTCGTCATCTGTCAAGCAGGTAGGCGCTAGGAAATTCATTCTAAAAGTTATCAATCTTTGAAATATTATATAGGATGATACAAGGAGCCGGTTTATGTAGTCCGGTTTTAAGCAAGATATGTGCTTGGATATGCTCGCGCATGAACGCATTGGACACCAATAACATGTTTTTAATCAAGCATTTCACGTATCATTTGAGGTAATAAAACGATTAGAACTCCTACTATTATGCATCATACCACAGGTGACTCTTCAACTGTTTTGGTCTGATTAATGATACATATTTCTCCGATTGATTTACCTTGAGCAGTGTTTGTGAATGCATAACGTCATATGCCATATCTAGACACATGATAAACGCCTTCTAGGTAATGCCTCTGCAATGAACTGCATTTCACTGCCTATTACCAACGGTAGAATTTGAAACGTAAACTCTGGATATCCGGCTATACAGAGTGTCTAGTGTGCATATGCCATAAGTAACTAGCCTAATGAATATAACCATCATTTGCTGCTATAAGAGGAACTCATTGAGTGGGAGAATCATAGCCAGGAACGATGCTGACTGCACACAAGCTAAATGAATCAATTATGGTGAATATGTAGCCCATATGTCATGAACGGCACTTTCACCTGTAGCATAGCAAGTTACTGTTTGCCATTCAATTGAGATACATTTTTAAGCGCAATTCATTTCCGTCGAATGCTTACAACGTTTTCATTGTCACCATGAAATATAGTGTGTAATGTGGTAATGTAGCTTATCACGACAGATTCACTTAACTAACCCCTGAGGCTGATTGATAAGTAACGCGATAACACGACACGAATTTGATTAGCTCGCGTTGTACTTGCGCATTGGAAGCAAAAGAAAGCCAATTTTAAGACCAACTAATCAATTTAAATGTAGATTTAATGTTTCAATTGCACACTTATGCTGCTCCCTGTTTTTATTTGTACTGTTGCAACGTTCTTGGCACATCATAAACATCGGTGGTCAGATTGATGATAATTTCGGATCAGAAGCTAAACCGGATTCCGAGACACAACCGATTTCTTTTCTGTTTCCCATTCGAACTCAAGTGTATTTGTCACCTTAGCCATAACACTGGCCGTCGATGCGGAAGGTATATAAGCTGATTGATCCTTGTGAATGTTCCTCCATTATAAATTATACACACACACACACTCATAACGTAACATACACCTTATTAACATAAAATGTCAATAAAGCCGTTCAATCGTCATATTTAACTCCTCACCAAGCGTGCATTCACAAATGCAAAATGCGACACACTGTATTGCCCACTTGTCTGTTAAATTATATCCTGTCTTTACTTCCCAGAAACAACTTGAAGCAGAACAACCCTGAATAACACAATATGCGATGAAAACGCAGAAAGAAATGTTGCGTAATGACCTACGTCACACCGAATATTTCCCATATGTGGTTGACAAGTACCTCTCTTTTCCATACTCTCTTTTGGAATGAAACACTTCAACATGTTGCTTTCTACTTCGGCCTTAGCAGTGGTGCATACAATTTTCATCTTAAGCATTCGCTTTGATGCTATCACGATAATCCCCTCAGAGACAGCTATGGCATACCAATATGAGATTTTACAACTGAGAGGAGCTGATCTGCGGAATGGACTCGGCTGATAGGCTCACATAACATTAGTCCACCTTTGAATTCTTAGTGTGTTATTACCGTATCACATTACACGGATAACTCATGTGGTGAAATCTTAAATAAAGTATATGAATAACTAGTGAATGGTCCTCTGATACCTCAAATGTAGGTAATCTGTGCCACGGCGTTGTATTTGACAAATCGTAAGGTGGTCATGAATTGCGTAACAAATGTGGCGAAGATTCGCAGGAAGGCCATAAAATCAGGCTCT
>CM067343.1:20395373-20406271 GCA_034190875.2 Urechis unicinctus
ATCACCTGTCATTGCATAGTGGCAAAATAAGCACGTTTCCCAAGGGCGCATTGCTTACCACGACGGCAAAGGGAAATAGGCTATCCATTCAACATTACCGAACAAAGAGAACTGGGGCAATTATTCAGATAAGACTGAGACGCGCTGCACCAGACAGTAAGGAAAGTTTTTTTTCTTTATGTTAACCATTGACAGTTGATCAGAAAGTGAGAGTGAGGTGTTAGGTAAAAAGTACATTGTGCCAGTTGAAAGCGTCGTTCTTGTAGCGCTGCATATAACAACACCCTGGGTTTCCCATAAGATGAAAAAAGCAATCCATTGTAAATTGAATAAGTTGTAGTCAGTGACGGACGGAATAGTTTGTGCCGTTCCTCTAAGGTGCTGTATTTGATGGAGTAATAAACTGACTGTGATATGCAGAGTGTGCAAATGCAGCAAAGGTCAATAACGCAGTTGGTCTTAAATAAATGTAAATGACAACTGCGGATTAATATGCTGGTAAGCATGGATAAATGCGCATGGAAATGCTGCCTGCGCTTGGTATATGATGTGCGATACATAAGGTTACAGTAGCTGTTGGCATATTGCTACTGACGTAGAACCTGAAATCCTGCATGTTAAAAAAGCTCGCTCTGAAGTGATGGAGCGACATGTCACGAAAGAGATAAGCTATGTTGCCTCTATTGTTTTGCCAATTATGGAAAGTCTTTGCCATGATGAATGCTCAGTCAGCTCCCCAGCAAATAGGCGCTGGGAAATTCAATCTTAAAGTAATCAATCTTTGAAATATTTCATAGTAAAAGGAGCCAGTTTATGTAATCCGGTTTTAAGCAAGATATTTGTTTGGATTTGCTCGCGCATCAACGCATTGGACACCAATAACATGTTTTTAATCAAGCAGTTCATGTATCATGTAAGTCAATTAAACGATTAAAAATCCAACCATTAAGCTTCATACCACAGCTGACCAGATAAGCAGCACTCACAACTTACAAGCCGAGTTATGCATACACCACTCTCTTCTATGGATACCACATTAGTGAAGCTCGTGTACGATAATACATGATATGAACTCCGTACGGTTACGTTTTCAGTTCGCAGCAGCTTATTAATGTGTTATAGATGTGTTGATATATCCCGTCACATTGACCAACTAGAGAATAACGTATATACATCGTTCACTCATCGTCAAAACTTGCTCAATTATTTGCAGTTAGGTCTCTTTATCATATGCATATAACCAGTAATTCTGAAGAAATAGAGGAAAGCATGCCAATATCGGTAGCGACTAATGTAATTTACAGACAGCTGTAACGTAATAACAACAATATACGAGATCATATGTCTGTTCATGGTGTCGCAGAAACCAGACATGCTATGGAATAAGAACTGCTGCCTGGATGGATGGCTTTATCAAAGGCAACATTTATTGGCGCAATGGCATACCGGTGAAATGGTATGCCTGTGTAATGCTTAATATAGAGATGGCTCGTTGGATGGAGCTCGCTTTACGCCATTGGTTATTCATAGTTGAATATGTAAAACAAAGCGGGCATCTTGTCATATCTGTTGAACACCGTCTAACAATGCAACGATGAGCTGCCAACAATATACGATGTTTCCTTAACACTAATCTCGATGAATTATCAATGATTCAGTGTTACCGTTAATAATAGAGTCATTTTAACAACAAAATTGCACTAAATCTCCGTAAAATGCAACTTTAAATTACATTTTCATGCAATTAACTGTACAAATATAGCTGACGGCATCATTTTCAATGAGCGTTTTCGTCGCTCAAGGGATATATTTGGTAATAATCAGATACTTATTCGACATCTGGCAGTCATACTGGGTTAAACCATCTTGCAAGTCGTTAGCTTCAAATGGTAATGGCGACGGATGTTTACGATGGCATTCAATTCAACCACCCTCTTAACATTAAGTGTAAACAGCAAATTTGTTTCACGTCGCAATGCATTTGATGTTAGATTTGAGGACGGTTATGTTTTCCTGCTACCATAACAATGAATAAAGATGGTGTTCGAAATGACTATTGCATGGCGGTAACCTTCGGGATTTGTAGGAAGTATATGTTGTTGACAGGGAAAGGTGTACATATGATTACCCTGCAAAAAAACCGCTGACAACGTGGCAACAATGTATTCTTGTACATTGTTGTATTTTAGGTACCATGATGTATTTTGTCTGCCTTAGTGATCATAGATTTATAATTGTAACTGCCTATTACCAATGGTTTAAAAGACTGATATTTAAATCAGTTAGAATTTGAAACGTTAACTATGGTTAACCGGATATATCGAGTGTCTAGTGTGTATATGTCATGCGTAACTAGCCCAATAAATCTAACCATCATTCCCTGCTATTTGAGGAACGCATGTATTGGGAGGTGCATAGCCAGGCCCGATGACTGCACACAATCTAAATGAATCAATTAGGGTGAATATGAAGCCAAACGATATATCGCGAACGGCACATTCCAAGAAGTATCACCCGTTGCATAGCAACTTATATCCGTTCATTTGAGATACATAGTTAGGCTAAATTAATCTCCGTCGAATGCTTGTGTGTAATGTGGTAATGCAGCTTATCAGGACAAATTCACTTATCTAATTCCTGAGGCTGATTGATAAGTAATGCGATAACACGACACGAATTTGACTAGACGAACTAATCAATTTAGACTGGATTAAATGTTTTAATTGCACACTCATCCTGTTAGCTGATTTTATTTGTACTGCTTTAACATTCGGCTATGACGTCCTGCTTGCATGATGCATATGAAATGATATATCGACTATGACGGCTTTCAATATAATTACACTAAAATTAGAAACATCGGAGCGATAAATATTTGTACGCAAGCTGTTAACAGATAATAAGCTGCATGCGCGGTGCCAATATGCATAAAGCCTGAATTTAATAGCATTCTATATTATCGAGTGAATGGTAATGAAGATTTTTAGATGACAATTAATACCCCAGTTTCTACATGCGCCTGGTACACACAGGGTGCTTGATAAGATAATGCTGATCATTGTGGACTGTGTCGTGCACTGGGACGATGATTGATACGAAGTTGGATTACTGTTGATTCATACTGCATTAATTAGCTTGGTTGAATTGATACATATATCGGAATTAAAGTGTTTGAAGCATCGTCATTATATCTAACGATAACTGCAGTTTTTTTATCGAGGATACGATGTTATGCGTGAGCCTATGGTTTGATGTATACCATTTGAAAAGGCGATACCTATCAATCGTATACGTTTCATATGCAGACAAAGCTATCACATCATCTCACTGCTAAGCATTCAATGTCACAAAATTTCTCGGGGATAAGTTGATTGATGCTCAATCCACAGTGTCAAAAGGATATTTGCATTATGTGACTCGATGAACAGACACATATCGTTGCCATATTTGTTTTGTTACAGCACCTGCTGTTATACAAAAATAAATTAAACCAGGGAACCCATACGAACGATACATTGCTCTTATAATCGGTATGCATTCACTACAAAATATGAAATGCAGAACCCAGTCACTTTTGGAACATAAGGGGCAACTTATACTGTTAATGACAGAATAGACAGAACGTTGATGGGCTAAGGACAGCAGAGAATTTCACTTTGATGCATAATGAAATACCAGATTGCCATAAAGGGGACTAAGTGGACAATTGTGGTTTAGGCGCATACGAAATAGTTGTGGATATACCATGTTATCGCGTGGTAGGATAATACGTATGGGGGTTTCTGTTGCAGTGCGCCCCACTGCTGCTAATATAATTATCGCACCCGATATAAAAGGACTTATTTATATATTTAAATATATATTAATATATAAATATATATATATATATATATATATATATATATATATATATATATATATATATATATATATATATATATATATATATATATATATATATATATTATATATATTATATATATATATCTGTATTTGCATTATGTTATATAATACTTTATTTTGCGACAGCTAGATGCATTCTTTAATGGTTAGACTGCTGCCTAGGCCGGGAAAATGTTTACCATAATCTATTCGCACAACTTGAAGCAACATGCGAGCGTGTGTTGAATCAGTTAATATATCCCTCCATATTAAATAAATAGGGGAGGAATTTTACGCATACAAACTGCATTACCATTATCCGGAGCGGAGGATGCTGCTCCTACCCGCTCAATTAACTTGTTTATCCTTTGCTCTAGGAGAATGCTTTATTGTCCACAGGAGATGTCTCGTTTTGGCGCCACACACACACATCGATGATCGACTTCAGCTGTGTTGCACCATTTCTTCTCTGCGAATAAATCACATAAAGTAGCAACCCATATCAATATTACGCAATATACCGATATGACACATCACAGCTATTCCATGGAGACACTATATAAAGATAAGTTAGCTTGCGCTAGTTCATTCGTCTAAGCTTCAGACCATTGTATATCGGGTTTCTGTGACATACCGAACGGACATTCCATTTGATAGATTGCCGTAATCACATTACAGCTACGGTGGGTACCATGCTCGACTGCGTGTCCCTCGCGTAATGCGGCATTCACATAATGCAGACGCTATGCGCAATAACAATCGAATCGACCCAATGACGCACCAGAGTAATTATACGCCATCAAGTGAAATATATGATTGAAAACTGTGAAAGCGTTATCCATATAATTTATAAAATATATATATATGTATATATAAAATTTATACATATATATATATTTGTATATATATATATATATATAATATATATATGTATATATATATATATATATATATATATATATATATATATATATATATATATATATATATATATATATATATATATATATATATATATATATATATATATATATATCCATTTGTGTAGCCATATTGAAATATGGGCGTCCTATTTATATATCCATATATGATATATATATATATATATATATATACTATATATTGATATTATAACCGATAATGGCTATCGAAAGATACATATAGCTATATATAGTCATAGCTGATCACAAATAAAGTGATGTTATTCGGATTGATATCCACTACGGCTATAAACGCAAAAGCATAAAAGTTCAAAAGCTCATATGATTTAGCAGGTTCAGCAAGCGACCTTATTTGCTTACGTATCTTTCAGAAACATTTTCTAGTTATTACCACTGTGCCTGTGTGGGCGGGGTCATATATAACCTTGTTTGACAAAAATAGAGCAAGTGGTCTAATACATGAACTTTACGCCTTGGCCATAGAAGCAATTGTATGACTGCAATATGGCATCCATATTCAATAACAACATATCTTTGACGGCTATTTCGTGTCATACCAAACTCTTACAACATTTTGCACAACCACAGCTGTTTGGAGTATGCAAAGAGATGGCAGTGCTCCAACTCAAAACAAGCTTTGTGCCCGAACAAAATAAAAGAAAATAACATCGCCTAGTAGCACCCTGAAGGTTGCGGTAGCGAAAATGATGGATGAGCTTCCATACGCAATACATCAATATGTGTCTGAACAAACACCCGGTCGGGAGGCTGTCTGAGTCGGCGAACATTATATACGAAAGAACGTCTGTTAAGGGTTTTGCGACAAATCGTTGGGTGAACATTGAAAATACGTGTATTTACATGATGCACAATATTGCACAGATTGTTGCCATTTCAAGCGACCAGAAGCCTCGAGGTGCAGGTGAAGAATTCAAGCTGTCATATCTTATGAGTGAATTCAGACCCAAAACGCTTCACATAAGTCATTTAAAACTGTGTCTCTGGGGCAGTGTGTGAGTTTACAGGACAACAAGTCAGATATTCCTAAAATGGAATGTATTCAATCAAATACAAACGCACTAATGAATCAGTCTTGCAATTTGGGCTTATGACACGTTATTATAAAATGCTTATAATGTGTGACGATAAGGCCTATTATCAAAACCCCTTGCCTAATAGCGCGGTACAATGCGGTTCAGGAGATGATAATTAAGCGCATCGTATTTAAAATCACAGAGACCCGATAATAGTATATCGCAACAGAAAAATAAACAATACCCCCAAAAAAACAATATAAGGAAAATAAGACATAGGCCTATGAATTAGTCAACACTATTTCGGGGCTTATGTTCAGAACCGAGAAGTGCTTGTGGACACCTATATTATTAGTTACCTTGCATTGACCTTACCTTAAATAAAGAACCAGGCACATCCTGTGCTCTTTCATGTGTAACGAAATGCATACCAAAGACTTTTTACTTTAATTACATGGTTTGATATAGTGAGTACCGTTATGATTCTAAATAATAATCGAATAACTATATTGGGCAGTCTAAATGAGGTAATTAATTATCAGTGTGTTGCGTGTGCTTAATATATATTTGGAGCGCTTTACTGCTATATTCATTCAGGTTATGGGTTGTCTAGAAGCAGCGATAATTCGAACGATTCGTTTTTAATATATCGAATTTGCAGCAAACACGACGATTATCTATGCATGCCATTTTTGTCCGAACTCGACAGGCTTTCAGCGTTGACTATCCAATGGTGCAAACCACTCACAAAATATGGTCTATTACACGCATTCTGTAAATAGTTGCCTACTTAACAAGCGTCAGAAAGAAATCAGGGTCAATGATATAGCTCAAATTGAAATTAAGCAGTACCAGTTTGTATTGTCGTTTATGATGTGCCAATCAGCGAATGAAACATCAGACATATCAAAGAAAGGCCTGATAAGAAAGCAGTACAACAAAAAATAAGTCACTGTTGTAGCTCATGGCAAACAACAATTGCAAATTCCATTGTGAAACAATTAGATTCTAGGACCAAGTTTACGAATAAACTATTAGTTTCAAACATAACATTCAATTTCGCGAGATAAAATCTCTTCTTCTTACCTGCGACCTTGTCCAAATCGAGTTAACTGAAAAATGCCATACAATTGCAATCTCGTCCGTTTTGCTTAATTTTTCCTAGCAGTCAGCTTTGGTCTGAATATTCTTAATGGCCTAAGTTTGCATCGTAAATGACTCATAGAGAGGATATCAAAGAATGAATTAAATATAAAGGGAAATTGTTGACCATTGTAATACAGTCCTACATCATAGCGAGTTTATGTAACCGCCAGATGCATCTGAAAGTACTTTACCACTCTCAGATCAATCAGCCCGAATATACACATTAACGCGTAATGTTTCAGTTGATATATCCCTCCACATAGACAAGTATGGAAATTAATTCTCATGATCAGTGCTAATGATCCCATAAACATTACTTTGGTGCAATTTAGTGAATATCCGCAGCAGTAACAAGCTTGAGTATTTACTAAGCAACCTGGAAATAAAAAGTATATTTTACAATTGAGTAATATCAGGCAGTTCTGGAAGCTTTGCAATTATATTTGGGAAGAACATCCATGCTTAAACACTGCTGGACAAGCAACTATGCACATTCAATCAAGAGGTCTGGTCGCTTTTTTACGAACAAAAATTGCCATCAAAGCCAATGTAATATGGTCACAGGCTCCAATAACCAATACGTTAAGACACCAGCAGCCTGGGGAGACAACTAGCGTAGTTTGAAACAGTCGAGTTACGGCGTTGTTCGCTTGGAGTTCGAAAATATTTCGTGCGCAAATAGTTTGACGTGAGTTGAAATGTTACCATCGATAAGTCACAAATATGGAGACAACTGAGTAACTTCATAATGTTCATCAGTAATCGTCACACCAGCAGCAGCGCTTATATGCAGTAGTGTACTACAAGCAATGATACTATTTTGTTTAAAAACATCCATCACTTTTAGTCAGCCTTATGTCAACCCAACAACTTTATATTGTACAGATAGCATCCCTCATGTTACACGATAGTATACGCTTCTTTATACATCACTAGAACTATGTAAAAGAGAATAGAAGTAATACAACCTATTTATCATAAATATCATGTCATTATTTCTAATTTGTATGCATAGTAGATTTATATTGTGATGAACAGTTAGGCACAAATTTATATGATACGGTCATTTCAATATCACCTGACATTGCATAGGCGCAAAATAAGCACATTTCCCAGGAACGTATTGCTTACCATGACGGTAAGGGAAATGGGCAATCCAAACAAGACTACCGAATGAAGAGAACTGAGGCAATTATTCAGATAAGACTGTGATGCCCTGCACGTGACAGTAAGGAAATTGTTTTTTCTCTTTATGTTAACCATTGACAGGTGATCAGATAGATAGAGTGAAGTGTACAGTAACAGGGCAGTACATTGTGACAGCTGTAGGCGCATTTCTTGTAGTACTGCATAGAACAATACTCTGGGATTCACCAAAGATGAATAAACCAATTCATTGTAAATTGAATATGATATATATTGTCGTCAGTAAAGGTCGGAATAGTTTGTGCGAGCCGTTCTTCCAAGCTGCTGTATTTTATAAAGAAATACACCTCAGCTTGGGTTATTTAACCGCGCGTAATCCGATGATACGCCAGAGTGCGCAATTGCAGCAAATATTACTAAATATGCTTTTACTTCAAATGTCAACAACGGTTATAAATGCTGGTAAGCATGGATAAAGTCACATGGGGGTGCTGCCTGCGCTTGGTATACGATGTGCGATGCATCAAGTAACAGTATCTGTTGGAATATTGCTATTGACGTAGCACCTGAAGTCCTTCATTTTAAATAAAGCTCCCTCTGAAATGATTGAACGCACATTGACATGTCACGAAAGAGATACGCTATGTTGCCCTTATTATTTTGCAAATCATGGAAAGTCCTTGACATGATGAATGTCCCTTCATCTTTCAAGCAAGTAGGCGCTGGGAAGTTCATTCTTAAAGTTATCAATCTTTGAAATATTATCTAGGATGGTACAAGGAGCCGGTTTATGTAATCCGGTTTTAAGCAAGATATGTGCTTGGATATGCTCGCGCATTAACGCATTGGACATAAAAAAAAGCTTTGAATCAAGCATTTCACGTGTCATTTGAGGTAATAAAACGATTAGAAATATTAGCATCATACCACAGGTGACTCTTCAACTGTTTTGGTCTGATTAATGATACATATTTCTCCGATTTATTTAAATTTACCATGAGTAGTGTTTGTGAATGCATAACATCATATGCCATATCTAGACACATGACAACCGCCTTCTAGGGAATGCTTCTGCAATAAACTGCATTTCACTCATCCTATAAGAGAAAAAGCGCATTTGGTTATGCCCTCAAAGTTTTCTTTCTTAAATGCATTTCACTTCCAATAATAGCACAATTCTGTTGTCCCATCGGAACAGATAACAAGATAAGCAGCACTCACAACTTACAAGCCGACCTAAGATTATTCTATTCTCATTTATGAAGACCATTAAAGAAGCTCGTCTACGATAATAGATGATATGAACTTCATACGGTTACGTTTTCAGTTCACAGCGGCTCATAAATGTGTTATAGATGAGTTGATATATCCCTCCACATTCACCTAGGGGATAACGTATACGCATCTCTCACTTTCACTTGCTTTGTTCCTTGTTCAATTATTTAAAGTAGCAAAGCAACTTATTGTTAGCCGTTCATTTGAGAGACATATTTAAGCGCAATTCATCTCCGTCGAATGCTTTTCATGACAGATTCTCTTAACTAACTCCTGAGGCTGATTGATAAGTAATGCGATAACACGACACGAATTGGATTAGCTCGTGTTGTAATCGCAGATTGGAAGCAAAAGAAAGCCAATTTTAAGACCAACTAATCAATTTAGACTGGATTGAATGTTTCAATTTTACACTCATCCTGTCAGCTGTTTTCATTTGTACTGTTACAACGTTCTTGGTACACCATAAACGTCTATGGTCAGAATGATGATGATTGCGGATCAGTAGCTAATCTGGATTCCGAGACACAACCGATCACCCTTCAGATTCCCATTCGAACTCAAATGGATTTGTCACCATAGCCGTTACACATATATATATATATATATATATATATATATATATATATATATATATATATATATATATATATATATATATATATATAGATAGAGATATATATATATATATATATATATATATATATATATATATATATATATATATCTATATGTATATATATATATATATATGTGTAATTATATATATGTCTATTACTGTATATATATATATATATATATATATATATATATATATGTACATATATATGAATATATATATATATATATAGTTAATATAGATTATAGGGATGCTATTATATAATCATTACCATTAATTTCATTCATGTCGCATGAATAAACAATGCAGTAAAGGAGAGGAAATAATATAATTGCCACATCTAATGCCTTTTTTATATTTCAAATTGTTGACGATCTCATTATGCTATAGTACGGATCCGCGATTGTACAAAGGATATACGACATCAATCGCCAAGAAATCTGCTATGACGTCCTGTTGGTATTATGCATACGATATGATATATCGCCAATGACGGCTGCTTTAGTTTTCCATATAATTACATTGACATTAGAAACATCGGAGCAGATAGATATTGTACACAACATGTTATCAGATAATAAGTAAGCCGATTGCGTGGTGCCAATAGGCCTAGAGCGTAAGCGAGATGTGAAACAGGGCCAGTAGATGAACGGAGTTAATAAGCATTCTATTACATCGAGTGAATGGTAATGAAGATTTTAGATGACAGATAATAACCAAGTTTGTACATGCGCCTGGTACACGCATGGTGCTTGATAATATAATGCTGATCATTGTGGACTGTGTCGTGCAATGGGTCGATGACTGATACGAAGTTGGATTACTGTTGATTAATACTGCATTAATGAGCTTGAT
>CM067343.1:20406371-20484445 GCA_034190875.2 Urechis unicinctus
AAAGAAATTTATCCGATTTGCACGACATCGCAATATGAAGCCTCTACGGAAACAATGTATTCACGAACAATAATATTCCTTTGAGTGCCTGGTTAACAATTGATTGTGGCAGAAGCGAAATGCACTCACGATATTATGGCCAATATGACTCCTATAATCATTAGTTCATACAATTGAACAGATGTTGCTAGCTGGATGTGATACGATGAACAGATGGCAAGTGGACGCGCTAGGTGGAACTCCAAATCGATCAAGTCTGCACGGGATGTATCTATTACGTTGGTGCAGAATTGACGCAGGTTCTGCATTGAGATACGCCGAGTGTTCACAGCTTATAACTGTAATTAATATCATTTAGAACGAATCTTAGGTCTCTGTGTGCTGTAGATCGAATAATCTACGGGAAGTCTTATGCTTTGACGTTTGTTGGGCAAAATGCTATGAGCGACAACTACATATGTTACGTGTTATGCATTGGTGGAAAGATTCTTTCCTCGGTCGGGTCAGGATATGGCGCATATACTTTTCGTTTGAGCCTAAATCACACAACGCAAAGTCATCGTAAATGTGCTTATCAACCTCTGCATATCAGCCAGCTGTAGAATATACATCAAGGATACCAGTCAGTTAAGAGTTGAAATTCAGACAAAATGCTACGAGCGACAACATATGTGACGTGTTATGCATTGCTGGAAAGATTCATTCTCCCTTCAGTCGGTTCAGGATATAAAGCATTTACATTTTTTTTGGCCTAAATCACACAAAGCATAGTCCTCTTCCCTCAAAGCGGCTTGTCAAGTAGAATGTCACGGGTAAATATTAGTATAAACAGGGAAACTTTCAATTTATTTCATAAACGAGTTCATGTTTGCTTACTACAAAATGCGCTGTGTGCTGAACTCATTACAAAATATTTTTATTATGTTACCATAGCAAACGATAAGATGCGAAAATACCAATTTTAAAACTTTGACAAAGCCATATCCAAATCGCGGTAATACACACCTACAGTGGCTGAATGTATGCCAAGGGTCACGATATAAGCCTCCTCATATTGTTGCCAACTACATGTAACACACATAGTGGCGTGTTCATGTTCTATTCCTTGTGAATGTTACCCTGCATGAGATTTGACGGTTCGAAGAGCGTAAAAAAAACCATACTACATTGCACTTTTCCGATACAACACCCCACACCCTTGATATATGTATAATAAGTTATTATTCAGCAAATAATGAGGCTTGTTGAAATTTGGTTACCCCGGGGATGAAGAATTGCTAAGTAAATCATTTACCATGGGTCATTAGTAGTAAGGGATTGCATGCGTGGATAGCGTATTTCCGAACCACGCCCGATGGCGAAGAAGCTTGTCTTGCCATGGAAACCAATTATGGTACACCATGTCAATTCATGCTGCGCCATGGACCGAAATAAATGATTTTGCCAAATATGATTTTCATAAACGGGTTTCTATGACGCAACGCAATTATATCACCTTTACCTGTGTGTTAATTTTTCTTATTCTGATTATCAGTGTTTTACCCAACACAACAGGCCGATATCTCTGAGACATAATGACAGTCATTTGCGTCCGTTGTGTGTCAATACACCATTCCCTGAAAACATGCATTGTAATCACCTATGTACCCGGCAAGAATGAATCACTGCGCGTCTGCATATGTTATTATTGTCCCTTGCGGAGCCTGTTCAACATGAGCCTGGATGCGACGCACAGTCACCAATGACGTCTCTCTGGTCATATAGAAACATATAGCATCGCGTTTATAACATTAAAAAACATTTAATACCTGACAGATGCAATATGCACGGAAATACTTGCATTAATGATCCAGCGGCAGCAACCAAGGCCTTAGTCAAATTACGCTATGTTGCAAGGTTATGCTTTTATTAATCAGTAAAATGCATTGCAATGTTTTGTAACAAACTAATGCCCTTTCTTTAGTACAGGGCAGGTGCATTAATGCATCGTTTCAATGATTATGTCTGTTTTAATGCCGGGTATTTGCTAGTGGGAGCTACAGCCTACAATGCTGCTGTGCTGTGTATACCAAAATGATCATGTTGGTATTCTTCTTCTCAGAAAACCTTAGCAAAGCGATTACTATGACTGTAATGCTAAAAGTCGATCACATCCTGTTACTATCGTTCATCACCAGTTAGCTCATTGGGTCGGCTGCACTTATTGTATGCCTCAATGATGGACAGTACTCATCCATGGATGAGCCTGCATGAGGCTGCAAGACGCAGAAGCACAGAAGCGTCATAGATAATATCAGATCAGTCCCCGGATGATGCGTGGCAAATCAAATCTGGTCGGTTTGTTTTGCTAAAAGGTGAAAGCGTATTCTCCGCCTAACTTGCTAACCCATACAATCTCACCAGCTTAGCCTCTCTTCCGAATAAGCAGCAAAATTTTTATCACATGGACAAGTAAGATCAATTTAGAATCCAGCGAAAAGGATTAATTGACAAGATTCCCATCTTAAGACAACTCTGCTTAGCCACAGATGTCTAGCTCTGCGTAGCCAGAGCTGTCTACCTCTGCGTAACTGGAGTATGCTAGCCTTTTGGTCAAGATCCTTCTATTATACTCAATGGTTCAAAATCACTATCGTTTCACAGAAGTAGCAGATAAGCAGCACTACTGCACAATTTGCAGAACAATAGGCTGGCATGTGCTGTGGTCAAACACGGCCCGTTGTTATATGATTACCGTCTCCATTCTAGACCGCCTTATTAGAGCTGAAAGGTATATGGCAAGGTGTTATGCACTGTGTGTCTTTGGAATACGTGACGCTTTAGAAATAGCTATTAGTAGATGCCATCCTATGTGATGTATTTGAGCAATTTAATTGCTTGTGGAAAGTAACTTACAAATAAATTGCTGGAAGGAAATGGGGTCGACTCTGTTGTAACCTGGCACACGTGTCTCAATATCATCATGTAATTAAAAACTACGGCAGACACGCGCCGTTGTAATCGCACGCAGAAATCAATAAATCATATTCCCCGCCTCTTTTGCCGACATGCTCAGTTCAAGAGCTCAGTGATGCCTAACGTGATGAATGACGCGCGGTTGACAGCCTACAGGTGGTAATAAGGAGCGTGATATTCGCCGTGAAGCAGATAAATTAGTCTGTGCTGCCTCGAGCACATCATGAAATGAATTGCTTGAATGAACGCGTGGACCCACTTTATGTCTGCGACCACACGGCCAGGAGGCTAAAGGTTACCTCATTGAAGTCATTAAACAGTAGAGATGAGCAGCGTTATCGCCTTGGTATTGTTCGTGATATATTGTAAGATATGATTGGACATATCGAACCCCGTCAAATCCAGCTTGGGCGATAGTATGATAATATCATCATGAATCAGCTCGAGCCACTGTCTTCTTATCAGAGTCGTGTTGTAACTAAATACAGTATTATATTGTCCTTTGTGTGTTCGTATGCTAAAATGACGAACTTGTGAAAATGCTTGTTTCGTTTTCAACCAGTGTCTTCTGAAAATTTATGACTATAATTGCGTATTTCAACTAAAGCCTCTTCTTGCAGATTGCACATACCTATTTTTAGAATAAGCTTTAATGACATAATACAGCATTTAAAGTAACAGAAGGTATGGTCCATAATGTAAACATGTTGAATGGACAAACAAAGTAGCGAATTTTATTGTACAAGCTAATTAAGGAGAACAAACGAACACAATTACGCTCTTAGATTCAACAAAGGGGGATGGTACATATACTTCAGGCTTGAGCACGGTTCGCAGTAAGGCGACGATGGATCAAGTGAATTTCACGCGTTTTATCACGTTTGCAATTTTGTTCATTACAAGGAGTAGCAACGATGAGGATCGGTGCGTTTTCAACACGGTATTAAACTCACGCTGTTGTTATCGCTTTTTTATGGTAGGAGATCGTCCAGATAATTTGTATTTGGGATAACATACTACACGGCAAATTGGTTGCATAAGATGTCAGAAAATACTGCAATGTATTCTCCGAATAAACTCGCACATCATTTGCCTCACGACATGTTATTACGTGACAGATGCATCGTTGGTTATTTGCTAAATACAGTGAGCAAACCACAAATCAACAGCTTCTCTAAAATGTTAATATACTGCTGCACGTCATGCTTATTCAATAACAAGCCGCATATAGTGAGTCGAACATATTCTGCAAGTACTCATTACAAAGAATCCGACTAGGAAGCAGCAAAAAAACTAATTTGAACAATGCATTATTTTTGATTGCCATATATTGCGGATGGTAAGAGCATGTCAATCGATAAACTTTGTGAATGAAATGGGCTCTCTAGCAGTACAGGCGCAATACGCGCCAAGATGCCTTCTGGTATAACATCATGTACAGCAGGCCTTACCATGCGAGTGTGACGCCCCATCCAGCATCAATGCACCCCTTTTATCGTGTCCTTAATGCTTCAATCATCACTTAAAATATATTTCTGTTAGGGTGACAACAGCATTTACGATATTGAAATAATATATGTCAGCATTTCAAATACTTTTCAACTCAAGCCGAGCAAACCATATACACCTCATATATACCATATATACCTTCTGAATGAATAAACTTCAGGTAAATAGCGCTTTGCACAACGTTTTATAATAAAATCCTTATCTATCGAAAACTGTTGTCCAGTATGCTGGAGGGTACGTCTGGATGAAGGCCTGCATCGTTTTGTGATGGCTTAAGGTTAGGTAGCACATGCTTTATATTGTAAAAAGGAAACGTTTCACCACACGCACGATGCATGGGACGTGACATCGAGATATAGTCCCTGTGCAACACGTCCGAAAATATACAAAACAATACTTTGGCGCATATAAGTGAAGATCACATTAATATATACGCTTTGCATTAACAAAGCTATGATTTAGATATTTGTTTATGTATTCATGCGCAGGAGACCGACGATAATGTTACACAATCAGCGGAGCGCTGTATATGCTGGGTGTGGATGGAAATATTGCGCGTTGACTCAGTAAAGTTTATTCGACGATCAGCCTTAAAGTGATCGGACCCAATTATCCACCAATATTTGACCATGGTTTCTCTAAGGTTATTGCTGTCTTGTCCTTTCTGAGGTACCGGATGTATCGGAATGAGACCACGTTAAAATGAGACTTACGACTTTTCTTTTTTATATGGCTTCTTCTGTCACGCGTGATCGGAAATGTTGTACGGCAGAATCGTTCTGTCAATACAGTCTTTTGTGGGTGTCTCGTGGTGTCTTACGTCTTGGCGTTTGGTTCCAATGTGTATCTGTGAGCAGAGCCTCGGTATTTCCATGGATATGGATGTAAGCCATTGGTAGCCAATATTGGGTGGCTTAGGGCAGCTTGTGAGTTTTCGCATTTAAATGTATTTATCGCTGATTGGATTTTGCATCGAAAGCGGTGTCTGTTGACGAACCCTATCGATTGGAGTGGGACATTAATTTGGAATAATGGCCACCGAACATGCGGTTCAGAATAAGGTCAATTTTGCTTGCCGAAGGTGCAAAACGGAGGTTGTAATTAAGGAATCTGATTTCTGGCGTGGCTTTGATTGGAGTGCTTATTAGCGTGGATACGAATAGATGGTGCTTTTATGAGTGTACACGTGTATGGGCGCGTTTTTGGGTGGTGATTTGCCTCATGCCAGGGAACAAGAAAGTATCCATGGTGAGTCACACACGTAAGTGCACCGCGTATTGATTATTTGTGTCGCAAGAGAGCAGAGGATTGGCACAACAGGGATGCAATTTACCAAGCAATTGTCATGGACAATAAAATCAATCTCAGATGTCGGGCAATCGTAGCGAATATCAATGATTAGCAACGATCGTGCCTGAGTCATCTTACTCCATTGCTAGGTGGTATATTGTTGGCGGCCTGCTGGGAATTGAGACAAATGTCGTCTGGAAATCAAAATGGCGCTGCTGCAGCTGTCCCATTGACACGACATATTTGGAACTATAACTGAAATTTGCAATAATTGTGCGTAAATCTTATTTCCACAAACAACACTTTCTTCCCAATTGACCTCAAACTGGTTGTTGACAAGACGCATCCACATTAAGTATATTTAATGGCAAAAATATATGGTAAAATATCATGCTGATCATTGCAAATATCCCGGCTGATGTTTGATGACATCAAAATCACAGGCTGATATTTAGCTAGATGAGCTCTTACAGAAAGCAGGACTTACTATATATACTTTGGTATATGTAAGCGTTGGATGAAGATATGAAAATGCTCTGAACCAAAAGATATATGTAGTAGCATCACTTCATCACACATTAAGATACCTAAACTATAGGATGGCTGCCAATGTGTACCTTCATCACGTTATCATACATAAATGTGGGACCAGCTAATAATAGTCAGTCGTGGTTTTGATCTCCAATGTGTGCGTAAGTTCAACCCTTTGAGACGACTGTGATCCCAGAAACGATCCAAGCTGTGACGTCATTAGGATACGTATAGCGTGATTACGCCTACATCGATACCTCTCCTACTTGATCCGTGATTATGAATTTTCGTCAGTCACAAAAATTACTTGTTCAGTGGTTAATTGAATGAAATGTTTAGTGTAAATCTTCGCTAGGATAGATGTAATACAGTGGAAAGAAGGGTAGTCAGCTTCATATGTTTTCGTTCGGGAGAGAAGAGGTGGGGAAGATTATTTACCCTTCTTTATCCCAACCTTCTAAATGACAGCAAACGATCTCCTCACTTTGACTGTTATATAATTGATTTCTGAGCATCAACTTAACTAACTGTATTTTATTACATGTAGCTTAAATTTATTTTTCATCAGCTTCGACGTAAGGTTGAATCAAGCCAAAGTTAACGATTAACGATTCTAAAGCAGGCCCACGTCGTTTGGGAATGATTTGTACGAGTTGATGACTGTATATTAGTCAAATAATGTGGTTGTTAATGGTCCTTTGCGTATATTGATACAGCGCTCATGGCTGCATTCACACCATTTGTATTGCAAAATAATGACGACAGAACGCAAAAATATAATTTTTATATAGTGCAGAAAATGAGATGAATTAACTACAAATAACTAAGAAGCTAACATTTTTGCAGCAGCAATATGTTGTGCATATGACATAAGTAATTATGGCAACAAATAGCAAATGCAATATATCTTGTTGGTGACCATTTCTCAATTTCTACTTTGGGTGACCAAAGAAAACACGTATCATGTAATGCAGTCGGTTCCATCAGCAATGTTCCATATCATCCGGTCCGGCAGGGCATATACATTAGCAATTGCACGAAGAATAAGTTTGAAATCCTCAATTAATTTGATATACTGCTGAGCATATTCAACAGATTCTTCGTGCTGCTACATTTTCATAAAAATTTACAACATTTAAAACGTTGTCAAAATCAATACGCAAGTCATCCCAACTAGCTCATTGTCAAAATCAATACGCAAGTCATCCAAATATTTTAACCAAAACCAACAGCATTATGTATAACCTGCCGTTTAGGTCTTATTGAGTCTAGTGCTACAACATGTTTCTGGCAAATAAAGATGGAGGAACGGGCCATCCTATGCGAAGCAGTTAAGAGCGAAGCGTGAGGATTTTATCAAATGCATAAGTGCGATAAAAACTGCTGCGTAATAAAGCTAACCGGACAACTGATAAATGTCAGACTTAGCTAACTAGCTATGAAACAAAGTAGATAAGAAGCAGATAAAGCTAAGTCAGGTCTCGTACCAAATCGTGGAGAGTGATATGCTTTAGTATATATGTTGAGCATTTGATAACCATGTAAACCCCAGCTCATATCACATATAAATACAGTATTACATTGATCCTCTGGCTATTTGAGACAACAATCAACTCCAACACATGATAAAATTAGAGTGAGGAGTGCCGGGATATGATATGACCATCAACTTACGATCCGAATATAGGCAAAGAGGCAACTTTGTGTTTCCAGAAAAATATAATTCTTTTGCAAATTGATAGTGATGGCCAATTTACTCCCTCAGGTACATTTACGAGCCACCTCTCCATGTAACTTAACCATATCCATTATGACAGACAGTGTAATGAGCCTAATGAATAAATTATAGCACAAACACCATGAGAAAAAGCCCACCTATCATTGCAAAGTACATGTGGCGTTCACGTGGACTAAATTAATGGTTTACACGCGCCAAGCACCACGCAGTCACATTATTCAACAATAGTGATTAGTTATCTCTGACAGCGTCTCGCACCCCTCTTTGAGTAGGTGTCAAGATCCCTAATTGGCTTATGGTGCGATGCTGAGAGCTTTGAAGTTGATGTCTATTTGAGTTACATAATCCCGAAAACTGTCACCATAAAGCTTATGTGGGCCAACGTTTGCGGATCTAAAACAGGCCGCAGACGTTAGTGTCAAGATATTGATCCACAAATACGAGCCCCATGGCATGCTATGGCAATTACCTATTGTGAGGTCATACTGAAGTTGGATAAGTTGACAACGTGACATGCATTAATTTGGCACAAATAGCCAGTCGCGGTTGATAGATTTAATCGAACAAGATCCTAGCCTGTGTATTTTTTAACATTTGTATTAGATTCAAACAATAGCCTCCTCTTCATCTCATGATATGCATTCCGATATAGATGTTTTTTCTATTCCTAGACATATATAACTCGCTTGGTCAAAATAGGGTTATTGTAACCGACCAACAAATTGTGCAACTTTGGCGACTTTTGCAATTTGCCGTTCAAAATTCCTTCCAAATCGTCTAGTAATGTCGCGGCATTGATGGAATCAGTTAAAGCAAACTAGCTTCTTTTATCTAAAATCGGGTAATGACCAGGTCTTTTTAAACCATAAAAGATAATTGATATCCCTTGCCTGATGTCTTGCTGTAGAGCTTACGTTTGACGACTGCTGGTGTATAGTGATGCATATTGCTGTAAATTATGCACATTCCTGTTACCCGACACATACATAATGAATATAACAATAATCTCGTTGAAGGCATAATACGTTGTAACTAAGATTACCATATTTGATGACACCTTGATTTGCATTCTTCGTAATCCGTTAGCTATTAATGCACACAAAAGCCGACGTGTATACACTTTGTTAACCACGTTACAGTCATTCCTCCCTGCAGGAAAGCACAGACAATATTGTTGACATACCACGCAAGCAAAGATTTGCTCCCTCGACAAAGATAAAAAGAGATTGGTGTATTAACGAAAGGACTTGGAGCAATATATCACTCTATGAATAAACAAAGCCAGTCGATATATGTGACAGATGTTATCAGGATGAGGCGATCATTCGTGCATCCAATTGACATTGGAGAGAGAAACACAACCCACACGGACCCGAGATCAGCCATTGATTAGATTGTGAACACGTGTGATATAACAATTGAGATACCACGCACATAATCGACTGTACATATTCCACATAATAGTTTTCTGACCTCGTGTCAAATTGCTCTGATCGAACAACAAATAAACTAACATAATGACTGGCCTGGACGGTTATTACAAGTAGTTGCATTACCGTATCCTATATGCTACGTTATACAGACACGCGTAGGCGGAAAGAAGCACATTTAAGAACATATTATCAATCCAAAGCTGTTGCAAAATTATCACGTAGAGGCGATGACATAAACAAAGCATCCGAGGTACTGTATGAATCGATAGAGCCGACCAAGCAGTGGCAGGAAGCACATTCAGAGTAAAAGTCAGAGGTAAAGAGGTTTACATCTGAATCTTTGTTTGCGAAGTCGCAGGTTTTCGACGCTTTTATGATAACTACCTTCGTTTAGTATTGCTCCGTTAGCAATTGGTATTGAGGGTAAAGTGAAACTGCAGCCTTCACGCAAATCAAGCTACCCTACAAAATCACCTGATACGGGTTGGCTATGTGGAACATCAAGAAGAAACATCTACATTGTGTTTGATTTTATATCGCACAGAAATGCCGAAACGGTTGTGAACTTGTACGCGTCATTCATTCATAGCCAAAACCAATATTTTAATCTGTTAGCTATAATCCGTTTTGTCTTTCTAGCTTTGGGGTATCGACCGAATTGAAAAAGACATATTCAGACAACCGTGCCGGCCTTTGCAACGCAAAATGTTATAAACCAAATATTCAATGCAATTCAACCTATCAAGTTATCCGGGTCTTACTGAAATATCAACGTGCGGTTCAGATAATCATGCATTAGTTCACTGTAACTATTCAAAGATGATACCCAGTCTAAGTCGTAATTGGATATAAAAGAGACATAGCTCAATGCAAAACATACTGCAATACTACACAAACCAAGCGCAGTTGAGGGTACACACCCCGTAGTGCAGCAAAGAGATTGTAAATGTTGGCGGAATAAGCCTCAGCGCCAGGGTAACTCCTTATTTGTTTATCACAAAGCGCGTATTTCTTCATTGTTACTGGTTGACATTGGAACACTGATATTTGTACACTGTTTACACCGATTTAATGAATAAACGAGGGTATAAGGTATAGAAATGAACACCGAAAAGCGTATTTCTAAACTTGAAGGTTTATGTCATAGAGTAATAGTTGGATACAGATTATCTGAAAAACCTGGAAATGAATGATAACGATGACCTTGCGATATTAAAGATTATAGTGATAGAGCTGGAGGTTAAAAACGATGATCTTATGGAGCAAGTGGAACGCCTAGAGGAGCTTCTTAGCGAGTGTCACACGAGCTTGTGATTCAAAGAGGTGGATAGCCGCGAATGGTGTAGAAACATTGGCCTATGGACCGTACTACTAGCTGTGATCTGGGGAGTCTGCGTCATCTAACGTGTATCATAACAATTCATTGGGACGGATATATAGAGCACTTTATTTCGTTCTGCAAATTTAATATTTTACTGCTCAATTCTTGACATACTTTGCTTACTAGATTATGAATGATTCTGGGTTAATGTTGGGTTTGCATGTACAGCCAGTCTACGTGATATGACTACCGATAACGAAGAGGAGAACGATATTGTCGGCTTTTTTTTAATGACTTCAGCTAGGTATCCGAGATGTCTTCTTCGTCATCTTACAGTATTTGTTCAGTGAAAGAGTTCCGAGAGCTGCGGTCTGCTTATCGGATTTCATACCACACAGGTACAAGAACTCGATATCTAGACATTTTGTGCTTTGGGATAGTGTCACCCAGGCGCGCGCTCCAGATTTAATCCAATAACATTTGATAGGATGTAGTTAGTAATATAGTTACAGAGGACAGCTATTGCTTTTGTTACTAGTGGAGATTAATTAATACTCAGTTTAATGTTATCTGAAGTTTTACAATGCTTAAAGGTCAACTACAACGATTTTCATCATTTCTTTATAATGTGTTTCAAATTGAAGATTAATAACTCATAAACCAACGGGGACCCATAATTCATTGCAACGGCATGCGTAAGTACTAAAAATCTACCGATAAGGTTTCATTCGGAAGAAAATACGAAGCCATCTTCTCGATGCCATTTTGCCTCAGTTGGCCGCTAGGTGCACGTTGCGCGACGTCATTCCTGCTGCGCTGCCTCCAAGAGAATTTGACTGCGAGCGAGCGAGCGAAGCGAAAAACGATTGTTTGGATTTTAAAATTACACCGTTTTGACAAGCCATGTCGTCTTCTGATGAAGTTTACGAGTCCCCATAGCATAACATTGGGGCAAATCATGTCCATGACTATTTATTTGAGCCAATACGGACGGGAGTTGAAAAATCCAAGTCACACTACGATATGACACCGGGAGCTCTAAGTCTAACTCATGGGTCCGCTTCGGATGAAGAATCAACAAAAGATTTCGATGAATGGTAAGTTTTAGAATACCCTTCCCAAGCTTTATTGAACTATATTAACTGGTAAAAAATAATCGTTAGTGTCATTTACCCAATAAATTTACACATTCTGTAAGTTGAGGATGGTATGTTGACAGACCTAACTACTACAACAAATAGTACTTGGCTAGTGAATGTAGCTTTGTCATTGTACCCGGAGCACATTGAATATTGTGGACAGATGTTTGCATGCAGTTTATAAAGTATTTTCCTTTTATATTCATTCATTGTACCACAAATATAAATTTACAATGACTCTTTAATTATTTCTCTAACTTAGGTGTAGATGTCATTTATGCATCCCAATGGACACAGCCACAGAAGTTTGGAGAGAGTGATGGCTCTAACAGAGGAATGGACATGCATCACCAAGCATCCCAGATTCCTGGCTAGCTGCATGAATAAAAATGTGCTGGAAGTGTCCAAATTTGAATCTATTCAAATGGACAGACCTGTTGGAGATGAGGTCTCTACAATGAGTAAGTTAGCCATTATTGCTACCAAAAAGGATGGTTAGAGGTTGAACAATCATATTTATTACAAAGGGAACATTAATTCCACTGTGTAAAATATTCAGTGTTCATATTGATGAACTACAATATATTTTACATAGCCAAGAATAAATAATGCCAGTTACATGAAATCCAGAGGCAGAGCTCACAACAAAATTAAGAAGTGAGGGAATGGTTGACAAATGACAATTATTTTTTTGACTATACAACTTATTTTAAAACCATAGACAACTCATTGACATATTGCTTCAGATTATTCAGGTATCTAGCTTACCGCCAGTTTACACTCTGGATATGGCACAGACTGGGCAAAAGAAACGGGAAAGTGCTGGCAGCCTGTGTGGTAACAGCTGTTAGAAAATCCTTGCCTGACCCGGGCGGCAAATATACAGGTTATATACAATGGAGCGGAAGATTTCTTGGTCAGGTTGAATCGACACCTGTGAGCACCTACGAGAAGATCCTTTTCAGGTTTCTCGTACTGGGAGGCAATAGGTGGTGGGACAGTCCTGTCATCTGCAAGGACCTCAGCAAGTCTGTAGCTTGGGTATTTTTGCCTTAGATCAAGCACCTGATGTACATAGTCTGAAGCAAATCAATGATATTCATATTTTATGATAGTCATATAATAAGTTATATTATCTGCCAATTTTTAATTGGGTAACAATGTTTGTGCAAATGAAACTTATTCAGGTTTTGGTAATAAATGTCAAAATAACATGTGTTTCATTTTAGATTAATGCATGTTCACACCAAAAGAAATTGGTACTTTGACAGGCTTGGGATTTTCCCATACCTGAACATGTTCAGTGTTCTAATAGCCCTACTGCCACTAACAAAAATCCCTGAAGCCATAAACAAATTCCCTGCAGGCATAGCTCCTGTAAAAAGTTGGCAATCCCACATCTTATGGTGTCCATTCATGCTGATTTGTTCAAACAAGCAAAACTCCCCCGGTATCTTTGATTCTGACTAGGGCCATCCTCCAGATCAACACCACTGTACATAAGCATTATGTGAGCTAAATTTTTCTTCCATCAAATAAAACCCTGTGATTACACTACAAACAAAACAATATTTACCTAACAGTTCTTCAAACGCCATGTCATCATCAGTTTCCATCTCAGCATCATCACTTCGTCAGTGAAGTCATAGTCAGGGTCAGTTTCCATCTCATCATCGCTGTCCACCAGTCCAACAGATTCCTACTGGGGCTCATATTAGGTTCCCCTGGTGACACTTTTGGTGAGATGGGCCATTTTGGGTACCTCTTGAATATTTCTTTATCCCAGGAAAGATAGAACTCTGTGTCTGTAGAGACTTGTCAGCCATCTATGGTATCAATACAATAAGTATGCTACAATTTCATTCATCATAGCCTTTAAGGATGTAAATGTTTACAAATTGACTCTGAAAAGACACATGGATACATACAACAGAAGTTATCCCTGCCAATGCATTTCATGCAATGCATGCCTTGTGATACTCACCAAAACATTAGCCTGCACCCCTAATGACAAGTGAGAGCAAGCTTCATGGTCGGCAGACGGCAAGGCACTCGCCCCTGGTGTAGCAAACAGCGCGGACGCTGACAGGCGAAGTTTCTTCGCCTAGCATAGGTCGGCAGTACTTGAGTGTGACACCTCAGTCTGTGATTCACCACTGTCACTTGATTTATCTATCTGCTCAGCTGCCAATACCATTTCGGAGCCTAGGTTTCTTACGAAATCCTAGACTTTTGAGCAGCTCTGGGTCAGTCTCATAAGCACTTTTCTCGAAATGATCAGAACATAGAACTGTCGTATAACTATAACAGTATAAGGACTCCAGTGTTTACGCTTGACTTTCGACACCCATATGCGGCGCATATGTCTTTTAGAAACAAAAAAAAATCACTCCTGACTTCTCATTGTTCCGACAACCAAACGCACAACAATAAGGCATAATCCACACCAAGAAACGCACCAGACCGTGAAGAAAGACGAGTTAGTCACACGCTGTCAACCAACCGGGAAGGCTAAAGATGGCGATGTATATTCGCAAACAACCTGAATGACGTCACTGTACGGAAATTCACGAATTTTACCGAGCGGTATCTTGTCAGATTCGACGTGGGAAATATACATTCCAAAATCATTTTTCTTAAAGAAAAAAAGCGCGCAGTCACCTTATTTTGGTCACGATACCCTTTTAAAACATAGAACTTTGGAAAAATGAAATAAAAAAAATCTTTGTAGTTGACCTTTAATAACATGATTACTTCATTGACGATTGTGCATTGTTTTTCAGCCTTTATATTATTGTGGCCATGCGCGACTCCATCTGTTTGTATGCTTTTTTATTATCAACTAGTGATGAAGTAAATATCCCAGTATGGGTTTCCTTAGAATGATGTGTCCACCCTAGGCGCATTATTGGTGGCGCTGCTTGCTACAACAGCCTTCTTCTATGAACGATAGTGACATGTTGTCAGTGGTTCAAGGTACAGTACATATGTTATACATCATACCCAGTATAAACCTCTCCTATAATCATTGGTTCATACAATAGAACAGATGTTGCTAGCTGGATGTGATACGATGGCCAAATGGCGAGTGGGACGCGCTAGGTGGAACTCCAAATCCATCAAGTCTGCACGGGATGTATCAATTGTGTTATTTGAACCTTGGTGCAGAATTGACGCAGGTTCTGCATTGAGATATGCCGAGTGTTCACAGCTTATAACTGTAATTAATATCATTTAGAACGAATCTTAGGTCTCTGTGTGCTGTAGATCGAATAATCTACGGGAAGTCTTATGCTTTGACGTTTGTTGGGCAAAATGCTACGAGCGACAACTACATATGTTACGTGTTATGCATTGGTGGAAAGATTCTTTCCTCGGTCGGTTCAGGATATAGCGCATATACTTTTCATTTGAGCCTAAATCACACAACGCAAAGTCATCGTAAATGTGCTTATCAACCTCTGCATATCAGCCAGCTGTAGAATATGCATCAAGGATACCAGTCACTTTAGAGTTGAAATTCAGACATAATGCTACGAGTGACAACATATGGGACGTGTTATGCATTAGTGAAAAGTTTCATTCTCCCTTCAGTCGGTTCAGGATATAAAGCATTTACATTTTATTTTAGCCGAAATCACACAAAGCATAGTCCTCTTTCCTCAAAGCGGCTTGTCAAGTAGAATGTCACGAGGAAATATTAGTATAAACAGGGAAACTTTCGATTTATTTCATAAACGAGTTCATGTTTGCTTACTACAAAATGCGCTGTGTGCTGAACTCATTACAAAATATTTTTATTATGTTACCATAGCAAACGATAAGATGCTAAAATACCAATTTTAAAACTTAGACAAAGCCATATCCAAATCGCGTTAATACACACCTACAGTGGCTGAATGTATGCCAAGGGTCACGATATAAGCCTCCTCATATTGTTGCCAATTACATGTAACACACATAGTGGCGTGTTCATGTTCTATTCCTTGTGAATGTTACCCTGCATGGGATTTGACGGTTCGAAGAGCGTAAAAAACCCCACACTACATAGCACTTTTCCGATACAACACCCCACACCCTTGATATATGTATAATAAGTTATTATTCAGCAAATAATGAGGCTTGTTGAAATTTGGTTACCCCGGGGGAGAAGAATTGCTAAGTAAATCATTTACCATGGGTCATTAGTAGTAAGGCATTGCATGCGTGGATAGCGTATTTCCGAACCACGCCCGATGGTGAAGGAGCTTGTCTTGCCATGGAAACCAATTATGGTACACCATGTCAATTCATGCTGCGCCATAGACTGGAATAAATGATATTACCAAATATGATTTTCATAAACGGGTTTCTATGACGCAACACAATAATATCACCGCTACCTGTGTGTTAATTTTTCTTATTCTGATTATCAATGTTTCACCCAACACAACAGGCCGATATCTCTGAGGCATAATGAAAGTCATTTGCGTCCGTTGTGTGTCAATACACCATTCCCTGAAGACATGCATTGTAATCACCTATGTACACGGCAAGAATGACTCACTGCGCGTCTGCATATGTTATTATTGTCCCTTGCGGAGCCTGTTCAACATGAGCCTGGATGCGACGCACAGTCACCATTGACGTCTCTCTGGTCATATAGAAACATATAGCATCGCGTTTATAACATTAAAAAACATTAAATACCTGACAGATGCAATATGCACGGAAATAGTTGCATTAATGATCCAGCGGCAGCAACCAAGGCCTTAGTCGAATTACGCTATGTTGCAAGGTTATGCTTTTATTAATCAGTAAAATGCATTGCAATGTTTTGTAACAGACTAATGCCCTTTCTTTAGTACAGAGCAGGTGCATTAATGCATTGTTTCAATGATTATGTCTGTTTTAATGCCGGGTATTTGCTAGTGGGAGCTACAGTCTACAATGTCGGTGCTGTGTATACCAAAATGATCATGTTGGTATTCTTCTTCTCCGAGAACCTTAGCAAAGCGATTACTATGACTGTAATGCTAAAAGTCGATCTCATCCTGTTACTATCGTTCATCACCAGTTAGCTCATTGGGTCGGCTACACTTATTGTATGCCTCCATGATGGACAGTACTCATCCATGGCTGAGCCTGCATGAGGCTGCAAGACGCAGAGGCACAGAAGCGTCATAGATAATATCAGATCAGTCCCCGGATGATGCGTGGCAAATCAAATCTGGTCGGTTTGTTTTGCTAAAAGGTGAAAGCGTATTCTCCGCCTAACTTGCTAACCCATACAATCTCACCAGCTTAGCCTCTCTTCCGAATAAGAAGCAAAATTTTTATCACATGGACAAGTAAGATCAATTTAGAATCCAGCGAAAAGGATTAATTGACAAGATTCCCATCTTAAGACAACTCTGCTTAGCCACAGATGTCTAGCTCTGCGTAGCCAGAGCTGTCTACCTCTGCGTAACTGGAGTATGCTAGCCTTTTGGTCAAGATCCTTCTATTATACTCAATGGTTCAAAATCACTATCGTTTCACAGAAGTAGCAGATAAGCAGCACTACTGCACATTTTGCAGAACAATAGGCTGGCATGTGCTGTGGTCAAACACGGCCCGTTGTTATATGATTACCGTCTCCATTCTAGACCGCCTTATTAGAGCTGAAAGGTATATGGCAAGGTGTTATGCACTGTATGTCTTTGGAATACGTGACGCTTTAGAAATAGCTATTAGTAGATGCCATCCTATGTGATGTATTTGAGCAACTTAATTGCTTGTGGAAAGTAACTTACAAATAAATTGCTGGAAGGAAATGGGGCCGACTATGTTGTAACCTGGCACACGTGTCTCAATATCATCATGTAATTCAAAACTACGGCAGACACGCGCCGTTGTAATCGCACGCAGAAATCAATAAATCATATTCCCCGCCTCTTTTGCGAACATGCTCAGTCCAAGAGCTCAGTGATGCCTAACGTGATGAATGACGCGCGATTGACAGCCTACAGGTGGTAATAAGGAGCGTGATATTCGCCGTGAAGCAGATAAATTAGTCTGTGTTGCCTCGAGCACATCATGAAATAAATTGCTTGAATGAACGCGTGGACCCACTTTATGTCTGCGACCACACGGCCAGGAGGCTAAAGGTTACCTCATTGAAATCATTAAACAGTAGAGATGAGCATCGTTATCGCCTTGGTATTGTTCGTGATATATTGTAAGATATGATTGGACATATCGAACCCTGTCAAATCCAGCTTGTGCGATAGTATGATAATATCATCATGAATCAACTCGAGCCACTGTCTTCTTATCAAAGACGTGTTGTAACTAATTACAGTATTATATTGTCCTTTGTGTGTTCGTATGCTACAATGACGAACTTGTAAAAATACTTGTTTCGTTTTCAACCAGCGCCTTCTGAGAATTTATGACAATAATTGCGTATTTCAACTAAAGCCTCTTCTTGCAGATTACACCTACCTATTTTTAGAATAAGCTTTAATGACATAATACAGCATTTAAAGTAACAGAAGGTATGGTCCATTATGTAAACATGTTGAATGGACAAACAAAGTAGCGAATTTTATTGTACAAGCTAATTAAAGAGAACAAACGAACACAATTACGCTCTTAGATTCAACAAAGGGGGATGGTACATATGCTACAGGCTCGAGCACGGTTCGCAGTAAGGCGACGATGGACCAAGTGAATTTCACGCGTTTTATCACGCTTGCAATTTTGTTCATTACAAGGAGTAGCAACGATGAGGATCGGTGCGTTTTTAACACAGTATTAAACTCACGCTGTTGTTATCGTTTTTTTATGGGAGGAGATCGTCCAGATAATTTGTATTTGGGATAACATACTACACGGCAAATTGGTTGCCTAAGATGTCAGAAAATACTGCAATGTATTCTCCGAATAAACTCGCACATCATTTGCCTCACGACATGTTATTACGTGACAGATGCATCGTTGATTAGTTGCTAAATACAGTGAGCAAACCACAAATCAACAGCTTCTCTAAAATGTTAATATACTGCTGCACGTCATGCTTATTCAATAACAAGCCGCATATAGTGAGTCGAACATATTCTGCAAATACTCATTACAAAGAATCCGACTAGGAAGCAGCAAAAAAACTAATTTGAACAATGCATTATTTTTGATTGCCATATATTGCGGATGGTAAGAGCATGTCAATCGATAAACTTTGTGAATGAAATGGGCTCTCTAGCAGTACAGGCGCAATACGCGCCAAGATGCCTTCTGGTATAACATCATGTACAGCAGGCCTTACCATGCGAGTGTGACGCCCCATCCAGCATCAATGCACCCCTTTTATCGTGTCCTTAATGCTTCAATCATCACTTAAAATATATTTCTGTTAGGGTGACAACAGCATTTACGATATTGAAATAATATATGTCAGCATTTCAAATACTTTTCAACTCAAGCCGAGCAAACCATATACACCTCATATATACCATATATACCTTCTGAATGAATAAACTTCAGGTAAATAGCGCTTGGCACAACGTTTTATAATAAAATCCTTATCTATCGAAAACTGTTGTCCAGTATGCTGTAGGGTACGTCTGTATGAAGGCCTGCATCGTTTTGTGATGGCTTAAGGTTAGGTAGCACATGCTTTATATTGTAAAAAGGAAACGTTTCACCACACGCACGATGCATGGGATGTGACATCGAGATATAGTCCCTGTACAACACGTCCGAAAATATACAAAACAATACTTTGGCGCATATAAGTGAAGATCACATTAATATATACGCTTTGCATTAACAAAGCTATGATTTAGATATTTGTTTATGTATTCATGCGCAGGAGACCGACGATAATGTTACACAATCAGCGGAGCGCTGTATATGCTGGGTGTGGATGGAAATATTGCGCGTTGACTCAGTAAAGTTTATTCGACGATCAGCCTTAAAGTGATCGGACCCAATTATCCACCAATATTTGACCATGGTTTCTCTAAGGTTATTGCTGTCTTGTCCTTTCTGAGGTACCGGATGTATCGGAATGAGACCACGTTAAAATGAGACTTACGACTTTTCTTTTTTATATGGCTTCTTCTGTCCCGCGTGATCGGAAATGTTGTACGACAGAATCGTTCTGTCAATACAGTCTTTTGTGGGTGTCTCGTGGTGTCTTACGTCTTGGCGTTTGGTTCCAATGTGTATCTGTGAGCAGAGCCTCGGTATTTCCATGGATATGGATGTAAGCCATTGGTAGCCAATATTGGGTGGCTTAGGGCAGCTTGTGAGTTTTCGCATTTAAATGTATTTATCGCTGATTGGATTTTGCATCAAAAGCGGTGTCTGTTGACGAACCCTATCGATTGGAGTGGGACATTAATTTGGAATAATGGCCACCGAACATGCGGTTCAGAATAAGGTCAATTTTGCTTGCCGAAGGAGCAAAACGGAGGTTGTAATTAAGGAATCTGATTTCTGGCGTGGCTTTGATTGGAGTGCTTATTAGCGTGGATACGAATAGATGGTGCTTTTATGAGTGTACACGTGTATGGGCGCGTTTTTGGGTGGTGATTTGCCTCATGCCAGGGAACAAGAAAGTATCCATGGTGAGTCACACACGTAAGTGCACCGCGTATTGATTATTTGTGTCGCAAGAGAGCAGAGGATTGGCACAACAGGGATGCAATTTACCAAGCAATTGTCATGGACCATAAAATCAATCTCAGATGTCGGGCAATCGTAGCGAATATCAATGATTAGCAACGATCGTGCCTGAGTCATCTTACTCCATTGCTAGGTGGTATATTGTTGGCGGCCTGCTGGGAATTGAGACAAATGTCGTCTGGAAATCAAAATGGCGCTGCAGCTGTCCCATTGACACGACATATTTGGAACTATAACTGAAATTTGCAATAATTGTGCGTAAATCTTATTTCCACAAACAACACTTTCTTCGCCATTGACCTCAAACTGGTTGTTGACAAGACGCATCCACATTAAGTATATTTAATGGCAAAAACATATGGTAATTTCTGCAAAATATCATGCTGATCATTGCAAATATCCCGGCTGATGTTTGATGACATCAAAATCACAGGCTGATATTTAGCTAGATGAGCTCTTACAGAAAGCAGGACTATATATACTTTGGTATATGTAAGCGTTGGATGAAGATATGAAAATGCTCCGAACCAAAAGATATATGTAGTAGCATCACTTCATCACACATTAAGATACCTAAACTATAGGATGGCTGCCAATGTGTACCTTCATCACGTTATCATACATAAATGTGGGAGAGGAAAGGTAGGGAAGATTATTTACCCTTATTTATCCCAACCTTCTGAATGACAGCAAACGATCCCCTCACTTTTACTGTTATATAATTGATTTCTGAGCATCAACGTAACTAACTTTAGTTTATTACATGTACCTTAAAATGAGTTTGCATCAGCTTCGACTTAAGTTTGACGACAGAACGCAGAAATATAATTTTTATACAGGGCAAAAAAAGTGATGAATTAAACACAAATAACTAAAAAGCTAGCATTTGTGCAGCAGCAGTATGTTGTGCTTATGACATAAGTGTTTATGGCAACAAATAGAAAATGCAATATATCTTGTTGGTGACCATTTCTCAATTTCTACTTTGGGTGACCGAAGGAAACACGTATCATGTAATGCAGTCGGTTCCCTCAGCAATGTTCCATATCATCTGGTCCGGCAGGGCATATACATTAGCAATTGCACGAAGAATAAGTTTGAAATCCTCAATTAATTTGATATACTGCTGAGCATATTCAACAGATTCTTCGTGCTGCTACATTTTCATAAAAATTTACAACATTTAAAACGTTTATATGCTTTAATATGCTCGCCTATCCGATCTGTAATGCAAGTATATTTATCTGCAAATACAATTATTATGTGTCCAAGAAATAACACCTTTTGTGTGGGTAGGAATTATCTTCACCGCGCTAATGCAGATCATTGTCACATTGAGAATGATAACTAACTGTGCTGAATGCACCATCAGCATCATTGGAGCAACGACGTCACATCATCCACTTATACAGAACATTGTCACAATCAATACACAAGTCATCCAACTAGCTCATTGTAACCAAAACCAACAGCATTATGTATCACCTGCCGTTTAGGTCTTATTGAGTCTAGTGCTACAATATGTTTCTGGCAAATAAAGATGGAGGGACAGGCCATCCTATGCGAAGCAGTTAAGAGCGAAGCGTGAGGATTTTATTACTTGCAGAAGTGCGATAAAAACTGCTGCGTAATAAAGCTAACCGGACAACTGATAAATGTCAGACTTAGCTAACTAGCTATGAAACAAAGTAGATAAGAAGCAGATAAAGCTAAGTCAGGTCTCGTACCAAATCGTGGAGAGTGATATGCTTTAGTATATATGTTGAGCATTTGATAACCATGTAAACCCCAGCTCATATCACATATAAATACAGTATTACATTGATCCGCTGGCTATTTGAGACAACAATCAACTTCAACACATGATAAAATTAGAGTGAGGAGTGCCGGGATATGATATGACCACCAACTTACGATCCGAATATAGGCAAAAAGACAACTTAGTGTTTCCAGAAAAATATAATTCTTTTGCAAATTGCTTGTGATGGCCAATTTACTCCCTCAGGTACATTTACGAGCCACCTCTCCATGTAACTTAACCATATCAATAATGACAGACAGTGTAATGAGCCTAATGAATAAATTATTGCACAAACACCATGAGAAAAAACCCACCTATCATTGCAAAGTACATGTGGCGTTCACGTGGACTAAATTAATGGTTTACACGCGCCAAGCACCTTGCAGTCACATTATTCAACAATAGTGATTAGTTATCTCTGACAGCGTCTCGCACCCCTCTTTGAGTAGGTTTCAAGATCCCTAATTGGCTTACGGTGCGATGCTGAGAGCTTTGAAGCTGATGTCTATTTGAGTTACATAATCCCGTAAACTGTCATCATAAAGCTTATGTGGGCCGACGTTTGCAGATCTAAAACAGGCCGCAGACGTTAGTGTCAAGATATTGATCCATAAATACGAGCCCCATGGCATGCTTTGGCAATTACCTATTGTGAGGTCATACTGAAGTTGGATAAGTTGACAACGTGACATGTATTAATTTGGCACAATAGCCAGTCGCGGTTGATAGATTTAATCGAACAAGATCCTAGCCTGTGTATTTTTTAACATTTGTATTAGAGTCAAACAATAGCCTCCTCTTCATCTCAAGATATGCATTCCGATATAGATGTTTTATTTTATTCCTAGACATATATAACTCGCTTGGTAAAAATAGGGTTATTGTAACCTACCAACAAATTGTGCAACTTTGGCGACTTTTGCAATTTGCCGTTCATAATTCCTTCCAAATCGTCTAGTAATGTCGCGGCATTGATGGAATCAGTTAAAGCAAACTAGCTTCTTTTATCTAAAATCGGGTAATGACCAGGTCTTTTTAAACCATAAAAGATAATTGATATCCCTTGCCTGATGTCTTGCTGTAGAGCTTACGTTTGACAACTGCTGGTGTATAGTGATGCATATTGCTGTAAATTATGCACATTCCTGTTACCCGACACATACATAATGAATATAACAATAATCTGGTTGAAGGCATAATACGTTGTAACTAAGATTACCATATTTGATGACACCTTGATTTGCATTCATCGTAATCCGTTAGCTATTAATGCACACAAAAGCCGACGTCTATACACTTTGTTAACCACGTTACAGTCATTCCTCCCTGCAGAAAAGCACAGACAATATTGTTGACATACCACGCAAGCAAAGATTTTCTCCCTCGACAAAGATAAAAAGAGATTGGTGTATTAACGAAAGGACTTGGAGCAATATATCGCTATATGAATAAACAAAGCCAGTCGACATATGTGACAGATGTTATCAGGATGAGGCGATCATTCGTGCATCCAATTGACATTGGAGAGAGTAACACAACCCACACGGACCCGAGATCAGCCATTGATTAGATTGTGAACACGTGTGATATAACAGTTGAGATACCACGCACATAATCGACTGTACATATTCCACATAATAGTTTTCTGACCTCGTGTCAAATTGCTCTGATCGAACAACAAATAAACTAACATAATGACTGGCCTGGACGTTTATTACAAGTAGTTGCATTACCGTAGCCTATATGCTACGTTATACAGACACGCGTAGGCAGAAAGAAGCACATTTAAGAACATATTATCAATCCAAAGCTGTTGCAAAATTATCACGTAGAGGCGATGACATAAACAAAGCATCCGAGGTACTGTATGAATCGATAGAGCCGACCAAGCAGTGGCAGGAAGCACAATTCACAGTAAAAGTCAGAGATAAAGAGGTTTACATCTGAATCTTTGTTTGCGAAGTCGCAGGTTTCCGACGCTTTTATAATAGCTACCTTCGTTTAGTATTGCTCCGTTAGCAATTGATATTGAGGGTAAAGTGAAGCTGTAACCTTCACGCAAATCAAGCTACAAAATCAAGCCTACAAAAACACCTGATACAGGTTGGCTATGTGGAACATCAAGAAGAAACATCTACAATGTGCCTGATTTTATATCGCACAGAAATGCCGAAAAAGTAGTGCACTTATATGCGTCATTCATTCATAGCCAAAACCAATATTTTAATCTGTTAGCTATAATCCGTTTTGTCTTTCTAGCTTTGGGTTATCAACCGAATTTAAAAAGACATATTCAGACAACCGTGCCGGCCTTTGCAGCGCAAAATGTTATAAACCAAATATTCAATGCAATTCAACCTATCAAGTTATCCGGGTCTAGCTGCAATATTTACGTGCGGTATAGATAAACACAACTTTACCCTGCGATCGGCTTTTACCTGTGATACATACGTAGTAACCCGCTTACCCACTTGCTCGTACGACATACGGATCACCTCATTGCTATTACGCGCTGCTATTGTGCCCTATCATTCACAATTTCATCGCCGGCTTATTTATCAGATACAGATATCATTCCTTTCCCAAACTCCATTGTGAATGTGATACTTTGTGAGAAGAAACATTTTTCGATCTTTCAACTAGTGAAAAAAGGGGAAGGCCATGAATGGACATCCACATGTCATTCTTATTGCACTATATTATCAAGACGATCTGGGGGTTTAGGCACGTAATACGACAGTTTCGAGATATTTTCTAGGGTATATAACTGTTTTGTGGCTTATAGGAAAGCTTGATAGACATCTGGTAATCTTGTACGATAATAGAGTCTTGGACTTTCCAAAACTTGAAGATGTAAATGCTGTTCAGCGGTAATGCATCTAGAAATCTCTCATGTACTAGCAGCAATGGTTGTGACTACGGTCAGCGCACTATGAATGACAGCATAATGACGACCATTCATTCCGCAACAATTAGCTTTATCGATGACTGTACTGCGGTGTCTGCTAAAATCGCACAGCCGATGTGGTGTCTGAATATTGACAGAATTTGCCTCGCTATTTCGTGTAAAATCAGTATTGTCTGGCCTACCAACAAGGGCAGATGAAACTGTTGTAGACCTTGCGATCTGGACTTGCTGGAACACCTCAAGATGACATTGGGTTAGGCTGTCTGTCAAACGGCCTGGTCGAGAAAGCTCAGCAGGGATCACACAGTCAGATTAAAGACCATGTCCGTAAGCCGCCTGTTGAACCGTACGTAGCCAATATTCAACTATTGGAAGTAAATAATTTGCGTTTCAGTTGCCGACAGTACCCTATAGCTTTTGTTATTTGTTGTTAAGTATTATTTTGAACTGGTCCATGTAGGACTTGATAAATGGGGGTTTTGGATTCCTGGTTGTCTCAAACGGCTCGTCAGTTTAATAGATTTGACCCATAAATATCAGTTAAGGTGGTTTGATTTATACGAAAGTCAATGTGTTTACGACTATTTGTCTTCTATTGGACACGCGAATAGCCATTAGCAATACTGATAACAACCTTCTTCTGTTGAGGCATCGGATAACTCGTTTTTAGATACAAATTTATATGGCATATATTAACCGCATAGACTGCGACCACAATAAAATATAATTCGCAATACGGGATTATATTACATAAATCCCCGGTTCGTGACAGAACCAGCTTGCGTGAGATGCTATTGCTTACCAAACCTATGATGAAGATTTATATATTGCTTGCTTAAGCAGACCTTCATTTATCTGCTTTAAAACATCTGGCTTAGAATACATAAGGCTACATAAGCGTGAGTATAGGTTCGGTGCGTTAGGCTCTATCATATTTGTTTGAAACCCGCAACCTGATTAAGTTTAATATTGCCAGCCTTTTGAAGCAAAAAAATAGGAGCTACATCATATTGGGGAATGTACTCACTCTTATGCTACTAGGGACTCACGTACTATTAACACTTACTTGATAAATGATAACAAAAGACATTCCAGAAGTGCTACTCGTCATTTCTTGGTAAACATATAAACGTTCTAAACCGGTAACAATGCCATGCTGTCGACAAGGCAGTAGGACATCATACAATACGATGCTCAAATATTATAACGGTGTATGTGTAGAATGCGCCGATTTACTATAATGGATGGCAGATGGTGTGCTCCGATGTGCTACTGTCTTTAATTTGAATCAGACGGTAGAATGGATCCACGGATCATCCTTTGATGCTGATAACATCGTCGTTTGCAGTTCACAGAGCTTGAACTTTCGTCAAATATATCACCTCGTTTTGTGTTGCCCCGTGCGCACCTATGAATACATCAGTCTTTTGTTATGTGACAGTGTTCTGTTAGCTTGGTTCAGTGTATCATAAATCTTAAAATGTAACCTGTCATTAGTCACAGATTGATAACTCTACCGTGGTCAACTTATTTTATGCCCATCGGCCAACACAGCGTTCATGCAATACCGTCCATTGTCAGTGTAGAGATTATGTGTCATCATATAAAGACGACTTAGTTACGATGCGACAAACCTTCGAGAAGATCATCCTCTAAGCTGTCAAATTGGTCTATAAATGATAAAAACTCTTGAATTTGTTGCCCTGAAACCCTACAGGCACAATATATAATGTGACATGACTTTACAAAATTGGATTTGAATCGGGATGGGATTTGATATTGTTTCGTTTATTTACTAGATGCAATCACATTATTTATTTATGTCTTCTGAATACAATCCGATCCAAAGAAGGAGACAATGTTGCCTGGCTAGCCATCATGGCTATAATATGAAACATTTTACGTGTACACAAATGCTTATGGACTGATTGTACTCATAACTATTCGCCAATCCGATAGCCCCTAAAATTAAGTGCGCCAAAACAAAACGCCGATAAACGTTTTGCGGGTTAAGAAGTACGAGCAATTTGATATCACTCTGACCAAGTGCTGCAAAGTGCACGATTTGCGTTTGTGCCGAACAGGAAGCGCCACATTGCTTTCCGTATCTATATCTTGTTTGACCACAATAATTGTTCATTGTGACTGGTCCATAATGTACATTATATCAACAGAATATTACAAAGCGTGGGCTCAGTTCATCAGTACTCAGGGTAAATTAATAACCACCAACATATAGCTGCTATCAAACTATGCCTTTATTTATGAGAATAGCAATGTATTGGCAATTTTGGATACTTATTAGTAAAACTATGCCAGAATTTTCTTAATGTAGAGCGATTGTCTGGCGCTGTGTATTTTCGTGACAGTTGTGTGCATCGACCGGCAACCCATGGTCATCAATATGTTTCATTAAGAGGCCATCCTTCACATAAATAGCTCAAATTAATTTCGGTCGTGACATTGCTATATCAAATTCATAAAGTAATGATGCATATCAAATTACTGCCTATCTATGTGCTAGAATAAACGCTTGGAGCAACACTCTGACATCGGAGCCTTATACCAACATGGGTGATATAGCAATGACGCTGTGGAGTGCTGTAACATTACGCCATTTAATGAGATTGAAAAGTAACGATCAATTTTCCATAAAAACAAAAATAATTAAGAAGCAATTTCTGTGGCATACACTTCACTAGCATTGCTATATATACCAAGAGGCCAGTAGCTGAAATATGATGTGATGTAACGGAACCGTCTTTGGTACTGGTCGAATAATGCAGACACATATTCAGTGATTTACTTGTTGATGCGTTTTATTTAATGCATGGGCAATGTTTATAATACAATATACCATAGAAAACGTCGTAAAACGACTTTTGTTGGTTTATTTAGCAAACGAAAACACCCAACCGACCTGGCTCTGTATTAAATATGTCATTCTAGACGTGGTCTGTAGTTTATTGATACATTGCGCGTTCAGCGCATCCATCACTACCCATAACAGTCACAGGGTGCTATGGGGCGATGGTTTATATATAAATATATAAAGTATATATATAAATATATATACTTATATATATATACATATATTTATATTTATATATATATTTATATATATATATATACTTATATATATATATACATATATATATATATATATATATATATATATATATATATATATATATATATATATATATATATATATATATATATATATATATATATATATATATATACATATATATATATGTACATATATATATATATATATATATATTGCGAAATTATCCCCTGTAGACTAATTGACGTTGTGAAGCATGAAGCTGGATCCTTTTGTAAGCAGTACACATAATGCTTTGTTCCTCAAATAAAAGGAGGATTCTCAATGAGCTCCTGTGTCGCGACAATCGCGGAACATATATTCAGAACCTGGCGTGTTTCATTGTCTCTGCTGAATTTGTCAAGAGTCTACGCATAGTGATATTGACGGCATTAGATTCGAGTTTGTGTAACTTTATCTGGCGTCAATCCACGGATACATCATGTGTTCCAGAGCGAGCAGTATCACTTGGTTGATCCCATGGACGCAGCATTATCAACGAGAGTTATATTACATTACGTTATAGGAAGATTAAATATATGCTCTGATCCAAGCAATCAAATGTAGCCCCTTATGTTCCAATAGGGGTAGGGTTTTGTATTTTATATTTATAGCTTGAGGGACAATATCTTATTGCAGTGAATACATACCAATTATGAAAGCAATCTGTCGTGTGTATGGGTTCCCTGGATTTAGTTTCACAATGCATTACAGACGGCGCTATAATAAACCAAATAAATTATAGCCAAAAGTTTAATATAACGTTAAACATGGATCACGAACTTGTCGTAATTTGCGTTTTAGATGGTAACCATAAAGCGGTGAGGATAGGTGGGGCGAGTTATATATTAACAGTGAAGACAACTGTGCCGTATATGATGTCAGTAGATATCTTGAGTAAATGCTACTACCCTGATTGACAAGCTCCAACAATGAGCAACATTTGAAACACATAAATGACCCACACCTGGCAAAAATCCCACTACTTAATTCTGCTGCCCCTTAGTAAGTTTATTTGCTGTGAGTATTGCTGGGAAATTCATATCCAGTATTATGATTGGATATTTATGAGCTTAAAATGCCATCAATGTATGTACTCGCTTTTGAAGAGGCCACTGCTTTATATTTCTCACATCATTCGTGATAAGTATACACGATCATCGACTCCATGTTATGGACCATAAACTACAAGTTCGCTGATTTTCTAGTTTCACTGAGGCATTTTCAGTCACATGACCCCATGTGGAAATCGACGTTAAATCATTTGACGTGCAATTCATTCCATAACAGGATGGAATGCGGCACAAATATCTATGTTTCACCCAAATAGGCCTTGGTTCTTATTTCCCATTACCTGCAGCCGACCTAGCTTCAAAGGTCATTGTTCGGCTTGTCTGAATCGCTCATATCCATCGTAACGCTCAAACAACGGTGACTGTTGTCGGCATTTGAGAAGCGGAATATTTCCAATGAAAGAAATGTCCCAGCCCCACGTCGTTGTGAGATTCATGGCGATATTTATCCTGAAGCAGCAACGTTGTCGTACTCAAATGTAATATCACATTTAGTTATTGTTAAATCTTTTATAATCTGTCAAAACATTTCAAGATCATTCGATACCGTCTGTGCCATGATTCGTAGGTTTGAATCTGCGCTGCGTGTAAAAGGTCGAATGGAAACGTTACAATTATTGTAGAGTGAGACGTGATATTTACACCTTCCAGCGAGGCAGCAGGCATAATATTTGAATAATATGATTCTTCCATAGCGCTAAAAAAACCCAGGTGCAGCCGACATTAACGTATTGAAATTGATTGTCCATTATACTCGGTTTGCCATCTCCACTTATTTATATATGCGAAACTGTTTATTTTCCACCAACACGATACGAAGCAGATGACTACAGTATGGAATGTGCTCACCTCGTGGTCGTTGTTCCATATATAACTGCAACTTCATACACACATTTGCAATGTTTATGCACTCTTTTAATACTTATTATTTCTCAGGTAGCGAATGAGTATCATATCGTTGTCAATGGTAACATGGTGCAGCTATTGCGTAATGCGCTCACAACATTGCTCATTACTCGTCAGTATACATATATATGTTGATATAATACAATGACAGTTATGCCTGGAAATAACAACATGTCTGTAGAAATCATCTACCTGGCCTAAAAGAGAACTATACGTATAAGTTTTTACTTGAAACTTATCCATTTCCGTGTCATCGCAATTCCTATGCGACTTCCCAACCCGCTCACAGTGTGTACTTGAGTAGCCCGTTTACCAGCCAATAATATGCTAAGCAAAAGTCATAAGTTCCCTTCGTGTTACCATATAGACCCGCATTCATTGTCATGGCTGCTGGGATGGCGCCATCGCTATATTCAATCGAGTTTACCCTGCCTTTCACTAGTATGGTTTATAGATAATTCATAACAATCCATTTTGCTATTTAGAGTGTAAGATAATAGCGATTCATGATAATCTACATTGGTTGGCTATTCGTTGCATCTGCAATATGTCAATAATTTGTCAGGATACCTTAACGTAATGCTTCCCGCTTCGATGGCTGACGTTGTCGCTGCGCATTACATCATGAAGATAACATGACGTACCGAGGTAGACACTCTGGAGGGCTATTTATTGATACAGACATCATCGCTGCCGCAGTAAAATTAGATCATTAAATGTTTATGTTATTCCGAGTGCATATCTGTGTTGCACAATTCCCCGCTGTGAATAATTCAGTCCTTAATAATGTTATTTTAGACAAACAACAGGTTATGTGTGTTGCTAATAAACTGCGTACGTTGTCAGTGTATGGACCATGTATCACCCTTATGATGCTTTGCGTTCTTATTAACAATATATCGGTGAATGCAAACTAATGTTCATTAATTTTCGTTACATACACTACCAGTCAATACGAAAGACACTTAAATGGAGGCGCCAAAATGTAAAGTCTATGTGTATTCAACAGGGGCAGGTACAGGGGCAGGTGACGCTAAGGCACAACTCACGAGCTCTGCTCGCTGCGACACCCTGAGGAGACCTTCATATGTACCATGTGAACCGACTATGGGGAATAAATTTCATTGGTTTCACGATGGAATAATATAGGGAATGTCATTTTTTTTACTATGCCTAGAGCACATTCAGAACGTGCTGCTGTCTGTCAAACGGCCTAGTCGACAAAGCTCAGCAGGGCCTCACACATCATGCCACTGTCCGATCATAGACCCTGGCATTCAGCAGCGTGCTGAACTGTACGTAGCCTGAATTCCACCGCTGAAAGTATACGATTTAGGTTTTAGTTGCCGAAAGTATCCTATTGCATTCGTCATCTGCATCTTGTTCGGATTGTTGGTAAACGACTGGTTAGTTTTGAAAATTTGTTATCAAGAATAAATTCGAGGCACAGGATGGAACAACATTTCAATATATCAGCGAATATTAATTAATTAAGCAGTAGACATCCTGTATCCATACATAATCAAACCATATCAAACAATCAGCATGCTAGCCTTAAACACTACCATTTATTTTGTGAATGAATCCCCTTCACCGCAAACGAATAAGTGCTATGGCAAATTTCCACCTGCTTGTTTTGGTTTATCGTAAATGTTCGAAATATATATATATATATATATATATATATATATATAGATATATATATATATATATATATATATATATATATATATATATATATATATATATATATATATATATATATATATATATATATATAGATATAGATATCTATATAGATATATATATCTATATATATATATATATATATATATATATATATATATATCTATATCCTCTCTATATATATATATATATATCTATATATATATATATATATATATATATATATATATAGCATTTGTACACTCTCCTCTCGCAGGGAAATATGGTAGCTTTGAAGTGAGACATTTTTGGATAGATGGGAATGATGTAGTTGGTAGATATATCATAAGTACGTCATATTATGAGCGATTATGTAGTTTCTACTTCTTAAACTCCTTAAATCACACATTTGACCAGAATTAATAACATCCTTGCAATAAATACAAGCTTCTCATTGTTATCTTTTACAGTCGCAGTTTGAAACCGACTCATTGCAGCCATTAGTCTTCAGATCATAGTCGTGATTTTATCCTTGTTAACCAGCGACACCGCCAATCCATCATTAGGTGAGAGAGAATCCAATCAATTGAATCAGGCGCCTCCTCTTGCAGTTGTTCTTTCCTTTTCGATTTGCAAATTGAGTTACGGCCTTTTAGGACCGAAGTCTTCATTTAGCCTTTTGAAATGAATGACGCCAATTTGTTGAGTGGGAGCTGTTATTCATGCACTGAATGCACGCTTTACCTAATGCGGCCTATTGCACAGACATTTGTCATTTCAATCTCGCTAACCACGTCTATTAGTGTGAGATACTGTAGTTACATACGCAGCAGTAAACGGCTGTGATCACTATGCGTTGCAATCATGCTGGAGTAATTTATATATGTGCACCACATTGCGTGTATGGTATTGCATTAGAAAAAGGAGACATTCCTTCGAGAAACCCGAGATCGACTTTATTGTCCGTGCAGGTTATATATGATTAACTGCCCACAGGCGAACGCCAGTTGTAACTTGAGTACCGTTATGTTGCGGGTTCGTGCTTGTGTCGGCCATGCTAGATCGCACAACCCCGAACACATGTTTTGGCTTCATACTGAAGGAAAGATATAGGAGGAACTACATTATACTGGTGAATGCTTGAGCAAGGCACCGCACAAAAAATATATAATTGAATGTGTCCCACTAATCTTCACGCCCCAGAGTCTACGACAAGACAATGTCTTAAACTGGCGCGTCCGAATATTCATTAGACACGTTCGTTAATCTTCGTAACCAATCAACGCAAAGGTTGTGACCCGGATTGACCTTAATTGCTCGTGTCTGGCTCATGAAACTGGCTCAAAAGTTCAAATTGGCACCACAGCAAGCACTCTACTCGCTTAGCTGCACGATAGTATGTTAATGTAATAGTCCGCTAACAAGAACCAGTTGTGTGTCTGCCTCTCTCGCAGACTGTGTGATTAACGGTGCCACTCAGCGTGAAACAACAAGTCGGGGTGTTGTAGAATGTGTGCCCGGCTCATAAAAATCACTCGTCCGGTTGGACAAGTTGACTTGACAAGTCACTTGTCTGACATGACAAATCACATGTCCTGGCAAGCGGACAACCATTGGTGTCAAACCCTGACCCATTCCAAGCATTGCATCGAGAGCAGTAGCTAACAACGTGTAGCAAAATGTTTCCCCGTCCCATCAGCCACATACACAAAACAGGCACGACCCGTCAAGCAGCCGAGCGAAGTCTTTCAAACGAAGCGTACCAAAACAAATATAGCGCCGAATCTTCGGAAAATGTAGAACTGACCAATAAGAGACAACGACTCAAAAGTACCCGAGAGTGACCGAGAGACACGGCTTGTGATTGGAGCATCCCAAATCTGGGATGCTAGTCCAGTTCAAGACGATACCGTGTCCTAGACTGATGGCGAGACTACTGAATATCAGTAACATGTAAACAAGGCCCGCAGCCAACAGGCTAGGGCACCTTGACTAGTGTCCCACAATACCTCGCTTACATATGCTATTGATGCATTGAGTCGTATCTGAAATATTTGATCCATTCACACGAGATATAAACATTAAAAATGAGTAGGTGGTCATTAAACAATTCCATCCTGCTAACAGCTTATTGGAAGCCAAACCATGCAACAAGAGAAATCTATTGTATTGATATCAACTGTGAAGAACATCTGATCAATTAATCGTTTAATGCGTTAGTAACACAACACAGAATGATTGATTGTGAGATTCATTTGTACAAAGAATGCGCTGAGTCTATGTCGCTTAGTTAAGTAGGTAACTGTTAAATCTCGCTGTACGGCAAGTCGTCTTGCAACATGAAGTTTCGTTATCAGTCTGAAATAAAAGGTCACTATACGAGTTCATGAATCGCACAACTTCAGTCCTCTGTTCTGATTGTTGCTGAGCACAACCAATCTCGATTCAACTCAGGACATTTTGCCCGGTATTGCTAAGTTGTTAGACGCAGTTAGCCAGGTCGTCCATTTGATAAGAGTCGTGGCCGTGATGTAAAGCGTGGATAAGTCATTCTTGCCGTCACCATATCGTGAAATGAATGGTCTTAATGGACGCGGGGATCATTAACCACTCAATTACAAGCAAGCAACCACCGGCGGTCACATGACTGATAGGGCGTCATTGAACCCAGTTGCAGTGGTTAAATGGCAGTTGCATCGACTTTGATATTCATATTCAAATTTATTATATTTTTTATGTAAACTCTTGGCAATATTGTGAATGGTCATGGTGAAAATGCAAGGCATGAAACAAAGTTGTACCATAAATAGGTTCTATCACGGATTACTATATATCAATTTCTGCATCGAATGTATCCGTCCTACGATTGCTCTGATATCACTGCAGACAACTCCTAATCCCGCTCCAATGCATACTTGGCAACACTTGGTCAAGATTGCTTGTGTACCACGTTACATACTGCTGTGCGTGGTGTATATACGACCTATTGAGGAGCTTGTAGGCATATTCGCCAAAAAAGTAGATGTCAAACAGTGTTTAGTTTTTGTCTTTCTCTTTACGAAATTGTTGACCAAATGATATTTTGTGTTACTACCTATCTATCTTAATAGCAAAACTTTTTTATTTTCACGCTGAATCCTCGAAATTCATATCCATGCATTAAGGCAAGGTTTTGCGAAAAAACTAACATGGACAGCGTAATTTGCTTGTCCGCTGCCAAGGATGTGAAGGGCTAATATCCCTTTTTCTGGTAAAATATGCGCAACATGCGCTACATTGGCAAATCAATGCAGGTTTACAATTAGTGCGCATTGATGTTTTACAATGTTTTTTTCTCTGAATCCAGACCAGCATTCGTAACACACATACAGTACTGTATTCTGTGCAGTCTCTAGTGTTACGTATATTGATTTATCGAATATTGCCTTGAGGCTGTGTTACTAATTTTCTCTTTATGCTATAGCGCTATGTATTAAGGAACTGTGCTTTAAGGGATTATGAAATCCATCATTTCACCTGCAGACAACTTGATCATGTCAAACATGAAGCTGGATCTGGTTGTGATAAGTACACGTAATCGCTAAGTTTCTCACATCACATTGAACTGACATATGGGAGGATTTTCGATGTGCTCCGGTGTTACGACAGATGGAACTTCAATGCCTATTCAGAACACAACATGTTTCATTATCACTGCTGAATTGGTCAAGAGGCTACGCATTGTGATATTGTCGGTAATTTGTATCTGGCCCCGACAAGGAGCATCATTCCTCGGATGCATTATGTGCTCCAGAGCAAAGCAGTATCACGTGGATGATCCGCCAATCGCCCGTTAGGGTATCATAGACGATAAGAAAGGTGCTGCTCAAACTATGATAATCGTTATTCTCAAAAAAAGGTGAATACTGTGGGTGTTAGAGAAGGGGAATATTGCAAATCCGTAACATATCTGATGACTCACTGCGCGTCTCCATGTGTTAATAATACCTAATGATATTCACCATGTGCCTGAATGCGATACACAGACGCCAGTTGCATCTCTGAGGTCATAAAAACATGAGTCTATTGCATTTTGATAATACATCGCGTGAATAAATCCATCTATAACGTCTATTTAGGACTACGATGATCCACAGCCTGGGTCATTTTGCGATAGTTTGGACTGCCTGATAGTGTGTGTCATTCTTTGGGGTAAGTTGTCGTACACCACAACTTAAAAGTTGTTGGTGAAAGAACGATTGAAAGCTTTTAGTGTAATTTTGACAAATCATTCTTGAAGCGTCTCTCTTTGAAAACCCCTGATAGCTGCATAAAGGATAAGAAGAGTTCAATATATATAGTTGTATAGAGTAGTCATACAAACTCTCTATTTCAAAACTACTGACCCCTATGAATTAAGTGTAGCAGATTTAATGTGTGAATATCAGTCTAATCATTCATAAATATGTTCACGCATCGTTAGACGTTATACAGCCTATGTAACGAGAAATCTCTACAACATGATAAAACTGCTTGTGTCTTCATTACTTGTCAAAACACTTCTGTATATAACGATATTTTGTCCAATGGTAATCTTTACTTTTGGTGTAATGTCAAACGCCTATTTACGTGTAGTAATGATATAGTAATCATTATGCTGTTAGGCGGAGGTAAGAATGTTATAAAAGCCTGCACCGTCCCTTTTCTCCCAACACATGATAACATATGAGAACATGCGCTTTTTTTTTTTTCTTCGTCTTCTTCGTCTCATTCTCCTTCTTCCTCTTCTGCTATGTAAATGCATTTATTGAGGACGAAGCATAGTAACGCTTAAATAATTGCGTCTATTTTGCTTAATCTCATAATGTCTAAACTGTGTACACCAACATGGTCCAGGTGGCTTGCAGCTTCTCCGTGGTCTTTAACAGACAAATTACTATTAAAAAAGGAAGAAGATACTAATATGAATTACATGCTATGGGTCTCTCATCGTGGAGATGCCTAACCACAGAACGGATGTCATAAGAACAAAACTCAAATTCCTTAAGAGTTGTTGAACATCAGGGCAGATAGGCTTTAAATGCCGACGCAATCCTTTTGCAGTACTCCATTGCATACAATAAATAAAGTTTCACATATGTAGGCCAGCATATTTAGTACAACGTAAGCAGCGAAATATACAATGGGTACGTAATTCTGGTACTTTTAAATCACATTCCCGCTACAGTTCTCACTGTCAGGCCAATGCACATCTATCAGTTATAGGTGTGCAATTTAATGATCTAATCACAGCATCACCCTCCGAGTTCCAGTAGGTCTACATGCTTCACATATTAGAATTGATGTGTAGTATTGCCGATAATTAAGTTCAACTGCTGTATAGAATGTATGTCAATGGTTGAAATCCGATCCCTTGTTTATTAAGTTAAGCCTACATAATTGTGGTGATGACATCATCGATGCCAGACGTGTGGTTTGAGCAGCATAAATAAGTACATTTGTGAACATGCATATAATTCAATGCATGATAACGGTGTAGCTGAATGCGACTGATGCACCCGAATGGCGCATCAGCGTGTTCATATTTGCTGCATTACTACAGTCCACACTGCTGAATAAGTTTAGACACTCATACAGCACTTGCGATTTATTATCGGCACAGCAGACGCTCCGTTATTTAAACCATATCATCCAATATATCTGCCTCACAAATTGAGAATCGTATTCAATAACGTGTAATAGCATATAAATTTTCTCAAGTGAAACTGCATCGTAAATATTGATGTTATACCACTATTCCTGCCGGTATTTGCCCTTACCCACCCCTTTGAATGGTTCGATATACCGAATATTAGGCAGCCACTAAAAAGATAACGGGCCCTTCATTTGATATGATATCAAGATCACTGCACTAGGATATTTGAAATGAAACATAGAGGCTGTTACATAACACTGCATCTGTAGATTAGGCATATGTTAAAAGTTAGGCAGTTTTCCTTGATTATGTAACTGAATTAATAGGGGTTTGCTTTAATCTGATACATATTAACGTTTTGAGATATCTAATGGTCTCCCATGATACTTCATTGCGAAATTATCGGCCGAGGCTCTTATATAGGGGCATTACAAGATGTTATTTGTACCTGTTTTTGAGAAAGCATGCACTATGATGCATACGCAATATGAATGTGTAAGGAATACCATGTTGCCGAAGAAACTGATAGCCAAACTTGTGTGTCTGCCTTGACTGGAATCGTTTATTGTTTTCCTACTCGTTGTGCCTGCTTTACGAGCAAAACATGGCAATTTATTTACCCATGAGATATCTGGCAATCATTCGCACAATGTATAGCATTCTACTCTTACTCTTATCCCGATTCATACTCATTGAGAATGCAATCAAACGTCCTGCTCAATTATTCCTATTTCATAAGCAGCCTTCACTACTTAATTCTATATGCTTCAGATTGGTAAAGTCGTTGATTTTGAAAAGAGGGTTGTTTCATACATGGCGTCCGTTTGGTACCAACAGTGAAAGGCTTAGTGTATTAGAAGCAGGCTTTCCAACCGTTTGGTGGCAGAACTGAATAGGCTAACTGGCAGCGTCCGGTCAATAATACCAGTACGAGATCAAGAACGTTTTGTCACCGTATGTGATCTTGCAGAATTGGATGCTCATTAAATTTTCTGGTTTACGTGACCAACGTATGTGGCTTAATAGTGTCAATATGCACTTGGCGGTCTATATGGTTCTGGAGCTAAGATCTGTAACATTCTCAAGCAGCCACCCACAAATATATCCCTAGGTCATGGGAAAAGATGACTAACCAGGCACCATCATTGCCAATCATTGGTATTCACTGCGATTGCGCGGCATCTGAGATTCAATGGATCGTCCTGGACAATTGCCTGGTAAATTGCGTCCGTGTAATGCCAATCATCTACTCCCTTGAGGCACAAATAATCAATCCGCTGTTCACTTTCATGGGTGACTCACCATACATGTTTTGTTTTCGTATTCCCTACTGCAGTTGAATATGATGCTTGGTCGAATATTTACCGTCGTCATCATCTTGTGCTTGAATACAGAACCCTTGATTTAAATCCAAGCGTTATTGCTTCTTCTAATTGTAATTTTAATCAGCAGTGGGCTTGTTTTACTCACGATATCTTATACTCCACATGACAGCCCACTATGAACCAAAAGTGAGCATTTAAATAGCAGATATTAACACCTTGTAATTGATCTCAATACTTTTTCGGTAGAGCTTATATGATCATTGTAAGCGATAATATGTGGTTCATGTTAGCATTGTTAACTGGACGCATTGCATTGTCAGTTTACAGCCGTATTCGGCTGTATGCTAATAAAATGCTTTGTCGGGGGAATTCAGCACCAAGCTTGTGGTCGTGTAACACATATATAAGCTTCAGCACAGAGACCAAATCTTAATGTTCCAGGTAAATCGTATAGTGCATTTCGTATGGTAACGTTGTCCTCTTCCACTAGAAAGACAACAAAATTTTGTTTTTCTTCATAATAACTCTCATTCGATGCTGCTCCAATCTTAAGGTATCGGGCGAGATAGGACTGCTGTATATCGTCATCTGTATTGTAGGCCCAATCTTAATGTTCCAGGTAAATCGTATAGTGCATTTTGTATGGTAACGTTGTCCTCTTCCACTCAGCATCTGTATTGTAGGCGTCATACATCGATTTCAAACAGATGGAAACCTACATGTTTGCGTCTATGTAGGATAATTATGGCTTTTATATGAGCTGTACTGTTTTGGGGGAGCCATGGTAATTGAAAACACGTTAAGTTCGTTCTCTTTAAACTGTTATGACGGACGCTTCTGGAGACTGGCTACTGTCCCAGCGGATATGTTTCCATGCTACGAACATATCTACGATACTAAGCCCCAGATCTTATCTAATCATGCAGTATAGGACATAGGCAACTATCAAATTACAGCCGCCCGCAATTGCCTTATGCATTGCTGACATGCACATTATACAATAATGTCTTTATTTGAAAATAGGCTATTGCAGAGGGATATTGCTAGCAATATACTACCATTTACTCTCATAAAATAGAGCCACTTGACTGCCATGTTTTGCTCAAACAGCAATATGTTAAGCTTAGGTCACATTACAGATGGTCTGTTGTTCATGTTGATGGTACCTTCTCAGTGCCAAGACCGGCAGCAGTATCCATAGCAAGACATCACCTGAGAGCCCTACTCCCATGTAACCTCAACCCTTCCGCTGCTGCAGCCCCACCCACCCCGCCGTAAGCTATATTTATATATAACTTCCATGTTTTTTCAATTGCTACCATGCTTTAAGGATTTATTTAGATATAAGTTTATTGCCTCATAAATATAATTGCAGATTACAACATACATAGATATGTATCTTTATTCAATTATGGTTATCCAGAACTAATGAACCATGCATATTTGTTTCAGTCGAGCCTGTAAAATATATATTTATCGGAAGAAAGACTCATTACAGAATCACGACAGACATCCGACAGGCAACCTACGACAGACATATGACATATATACCACAATTAAACGTGGAACAAAAAAGGTGCATGTCCAATTTTGCCTCACGACGGCATGTCGATGTCATGATGATTAGAATTTCGAAAGACTGTCTTGCGACGACCCCCGATGACCCACGATTTGGCCAACTTCTCGGTCGTGTCAGGGCACAAATGCGATGTGGGTTCGTTTTGACATAGGATTAACGACTGACCAAGTCGGTGATGCTTAAGTAGGATGAGTAGTCAAGTAAAGCTCAGGAATCTCTTGCAGTGCAATTTGGACACCTTTTCGTATTAGATTGCGTTTTGCTTCCTGTACCAAACTACTGGAACCCTTATTTGCAAACAACGTGATTTATACGTCCCATCAATTGTAATTGTAAGCATATGGACTTGTAATTGTAAACATATGCACCAACGCCAGGTGCCCTGGAAACAAATTGCATTATATTGCTATATAATTTGCAGGCACCCATATACAGCAAAACGCTGTGTAAACCATATCCATAAAATGCGTTATTGCACATAGTACTCAAACATCATGTGATTACAGCTAACTCAATTCATGTTGATGCAAAACGCGTCTCTTGTGCAATAATATCCTCACAGTTGAACATCGACAAAACTATTGGCGATGCATATGTAGGCATGTAGAAAAACATACCTACATTAGCTAAATGAATGCAATGCGTCATGATATAATATCCCCATATTGCTAGGTTTACCCCATTCAACTACATCTAACAAACAAAGTCACGTGATAATGGTCACTTTCTTTCTGTATGAGATTTGACGGCTCGATAGGCGTAAATATACTCACACACACACAACGTAAGACTTGTCGGATATCCCACCGCGCACCTTCAATATCTGTACCTGAGTTACCATTCTGGTTCAATTAATTTGGAAGCTTGACATTTTGGTTACCCCTGAAAATTGTAACAACGGGGCATTGGTGGTAAGGTAATGAGCGCATGGTTAGCCTATTTTGAACCACACCTGATGGAAAAGTCGCCAAATATCGTACACAATGTGAAATCTGGCTATGGTATGATGTTACTCGGCTCATTGACGAAAGCCCGACTTATCCCGCTGAATATCATTTGCGTCCGCTATTTGTCAATGCACCGCTCCCTGAAGGCGTCTCTATATGTTATTGTTCCTTGCTGCTTTTAAACATGAACCTGGATGCGGTGCACAAACACCAGTGTTTGTGGTCATTAACGTTTCATATACGAGGCATATAAATAGCATTTACTGTACAATATGCAGATCGGCAGGCCAGCATGTTCGGTGGTCAAAAACAGGGCGCTCTAATTACATTCCTTTGCTATGCTATCACCCATTTATAAATATGAAACGTGTATAGAGGGCCTTATCCCAGGGCAAACATGTCAATGGAACGCATTTCATGGAAATGGTACATTGCGTCCTGCAGCTGACGTTTAACAAGATGCAGTTCAACGAAATGTTAGCATCTTAATCTCTCGGAGAAATTTATTTTCAATAAGCCTGTTTGGTTGTAATGTGGTAGTCTCAGCTGTAGCCTGACACACGCGGTGCAATATCTTTATGTAAATCATTAGTACGCAACATACGCGTCGTCGTTACCGCCCGCAGACACCAATGAGTGATATCCCTCCTGTATTATGCCGATATGCTCAGTCCAACTGTTAACTGGTGCCTAACGTGATAAATGACGCTATGGTGACAGGCTAATGATGATGATTAGGATCATGGCATCTGCAGCGAAGGATATAAATTAGTTTCTGTTGCCGTCAGGACACCATGCAATTAAAATTCCCGTACGGAGGCGTGGACCATTAACTTGCCCAATTCACCACGTGACCAGGAGGCATCCAGGATAGCTCACGGAAGTCTTTCAACGCCAGACAATAACAGAGTTATCGTCATTGATATTGTTAGTGCAATAAGTAGGATATATTTGCACATACATTACCCCTATAATCCAGCTTTGTGAAAATATCATCATAGATAAGTTAGACTTGCTTTCGGTTAAGCAGAGAAATTCATTACATTATTATGTTGTCCTTTATGGGTTCGCCTGCTACAATGATTAACTGTTAAGAATCCGTGTTGTGGTTTTAACAAGCGCTTTCTAAAAAATGTGGGCGATTCATTGCCTTTTTGTAACTAAACCCCTATATGTATTCATCGAGTGATCGTAAACGACAAAATACAGCCTTTATACCGTAAGAGGGTGGGGGTCTATTATCTATAAATCTATAATGGACAAATGAAGTAACGTGCGCGTAGTACGGGTCACCCAAAGGACACTGATCTATGCACGATGACGATGGTATAATGATGTGGTCAATTCCGTGTGTCTTATAACATTTGGCGTAGAGCTCAAAACAATTACCAGCATTGATGACAATTTTATATATTGACTCACCAGTAATTATGGAGACAAAGTTGTGGTATCATTTACGATTTTTTTCTGCAACATGAAACTTGTTCCTTAATCTTACCTCAACATCTTACGCGTGTGCTTTTGATGTTGCATCCATCAGCAATATACCTTTATCTTAAGAGTAAAAAACAATGACCATCAGAGACTAAGTCTAATAAGACAATTATGTTGAAAGCGTGTGTTGCATTGCTGCCAAGATAATGATGACATTAAGCAGTAACATGATAATTGGTTGCATCAGGCGTAGGCACATGATTGAATCAAATCTACACAGAAACCCGCAAACCATTAGCCTTACGACATGGTGTTACGTGACAGCGGCACCCCTGGAACCCTGGAATCTTTTAACGTTGAGTCTCACCTCATTTATTGATGTTATCGCGTATATCTGTAGACAGTAGTCCAACCTCTTCAATGGAAACCATATAATACTACCTGAGTAAGGAATCCAAGCTAAATGCTAATTTAGCTGGTGAGCTTTAATCTACTCTCACTGACAACGTTCAACATATATATGTCAAAACAACTATACCCCCTGATAAATGGACGCGCAAGTATTGTTTAATCGTAAACTTGGCTAGTGTATTAAAAATGCGAGCCAACATAACCCCTCCCTTTAAAGATTGATCGAAAAGACATTTGGACCCGGGATTTCTTCCATTTGTATTATTAATTTCCAGTTTTACAACCTTACATAACACCTCGTTCGATCAATTGCAAAATAAAGCTTGGTTCAGTAACATGACGTCTACGCATTCATTATATCTTATCAACTATGCATCGCATCAATCTTGTAGGCTGTAGCTTCATATCAAGCCGCCTATCTAGCTAATGGAATTGCGTAGGAATTTCCGGCAGAGTCACAGATGACAAAGGGCATTATAGAATTATCCTCTTTGCGATGGAACGCAATTAGTAATATTAAGAAAATCATTCTTGCATATTATTTTGCTCGTGGTGTCAAAGTAAATCGTACTCTTGCATTCTTCATGTGTTTTATAGCCATAACCAATGGGGAATGGGCGTCGCTATTGTGTCACACTGTACTTGTTGTGTTGATTGAGCTTCCAGAAACTACACTGCAATATTGATCGATAGTCTCCCGAGGCAGTCACTTGGTCAATATCTCCACTTGTACGACCTCCAACCAAGCGTCCTTTAAATATTTGTTGTTAAATCATATTAACAACGTCAATAAGATATAGGTATGCAGCTTGTATAGTATGAGGAAGAAAAAGGGTTGAGGTATATCTTATACGGAGGTTTCATATTCACTGATCATTAGTCCTAACTGTGCATCTGGAGAATCTGCATCAAACGTACATTGTCTTAATGCAAGAGTCAGTTGTGACCAAGATCTGCTAAAAACTTTTCAAAACAATGATTTACACTGATTGGCGTAGTTTGTGTAATCCACTGCACACCGAGAAAATTTTAAGCAAGCGTTTCCATATAATCTTATCTTTTTTGTACTTCATCAATATTTTAGGTTGTAGCCTTGCATATCTCCTTCATTAAGCTAGGCGAAAAACTATAGAGCGCAATTCGCTGCAAGGAACGGCGAGCCCTTTTCGTTGCTACTTCATTAGATAAAATGCAATTTGACAGATGACTAGGGGATCTAATCAATAAATATACCGCTCATTTGAAAATGCAAATGATTATCAGACGCTGTTCCCATTTACACGAAGATGAAGATTAATAGATCTGGGTGTGAGAAGATGCATGTGTCAATACTCACATCCTATAGCCTATATTCTTGCGTCAACAAGCGAAACAATATTATCGTTGATTGTATATATGTTTGATCACCATAATATGCTTAACATATATACGTTATAAACATTACCGTCGACTCTTCAACTTACCACACACTACGCCCACTTAATCCAAACAATATTTACTTTAAAAAAAACTGAAGCGTCACTGTTATCGTCCGCGTTGTGTTATGATGCTTGATTTCCCAATCATCGCTAGCGCCACCAACTGGATTTGTTCTGTGTGGATATAGTCGTAGCAATTGAATGGACGTTTGGACAGGGAAATGTATTCCGATGGGAGGAAACAATATTGTCGTACATGTCTTAAAGACGGCGTGCTGCACGATCATATCATCATTTGACATGCGCACTATTTGCTTGAGAGCAACCATTTTTGCATTAATAAGACAATATGCAATGGACAAAGCAGATGGTGTATATATGGGAGGTCTATCATTTGTGTCAAGTAAAACGAGAATGCTCTGACAAGCGCAATATTATCACGCAGCATCAATGCAGGGTCAGGTGCATGTGTAAAGACTTTACTAAGCTCGTTGCGATCCGGTCGATTGGATAGCCAGCTGCAACTCGACGTCCGATGACGTCATTGTTTACCTCATGTCAACTGTGCAATAAACAATTTGAGTATCGTCTACCAGGTGTTTGCTCTAATATGACATCGTTATGGTATGAATGGCTTGACTGGTGAGCCTGGGTGAAACTGAACTGCACGAAGATGTATATGACATATGTAATACATTTGATTTAACAAGGAAGATATTTTGAATTATCGGCACCAGATTATCAAAAGGAAAGGTAATCAACATGGCTCATTTTCAATGACACGACTGATGATGGGTTCCTTCTATCATACAACATTTGCCTGCAATATGTTTCCTGTACTAATTAGTGCAAAATAACTGGCAGATTTGGACGGATAACCTATGAAGTGCAGCGGCGTCGTGGTGGCTGTTATGCCATTACAGCGAGTACATCGCACACATGGATGGTCGGTTAATTAATCAGTAACAGGCTCTTGCTTAAACAAATAAGTTTCAGCCGTTAATTGGTCTTCCATGCCTATACCTAGATGGCAAATTCCTAATCAATTCTTATTATCAAAGTGATTCGCGATAAGGATTTTGCGTTCAGCGATGAGACGGTTACTCTGTGTAAGGATCATATCATGAATTGTTTGCATGTTTGCTTACGTTCCCTGTTGATAGTTATTGTGCGTAACATCACACATGGCCAAATAACAATAATCTGCACTGCGGTGTTGAATGTAGACAAACAGACGTCTAGTAGTCGTACTCACGGCTCCCTATCAATTGGGCAGTATCATGGATAGTGACACACTGGTGTTGGTGTTAATTTGTGATTTCGAGTAATTTGCCTTATTCATTCTTGGTCTGTATTGCTGCAGGGTGCTTAAGATTTAATATATCACTATAAGCGGTCAAATGTTGGTTCTAGCAGCATACAGAATATGAGGTCATCGATTTAACTGTGAGCATTTCAGCATCGGTACCGAGTGGTTTCGCTTACAACACGCTAATCATCGATGTCAGGTATGAATACACGTTGCTGCAAAAGGTATCATCGTGAGTTGATACCTGTTGTACCACAATTATGTAAATACACGTAATGAACTAATGATGTCTGTTGAAGTGTTTTCGTAGCCTCAATTGATATCATGTTGCAATTATAAATATTGTATGAAGTCGACTTCCATATAAATCTTATCATAATAGTTGTGAGGCAGATTTCTTTCACGTCAGACCACTGCATGATGCTCCTTATTTACGACAAATTTGGATTTCCAAAAACCAAACTCCATGATGGCTAGTTAAAATACTAAAACGAGTTCGTAACACCCCTCGTACGTATCAATTGACTGCAGACTCAGTTCACTAGCGGTAATATACTCGACTGTTTGACGTTAATATCAATGACACATCATATATCGCATTACTAGGTTACGTTTTACCGTCGAACATGCGCCGGCTACACTCATTCATAATGAACATGTTAAACTAACAAAATATACAAAAGAACGCGCATATACATAGTTCATTATGCAGTTGCAGAGGGGTCATAATCATATATCCTCGTTACATTGCGCAAAATGAAAGGAAAAATGAATGGATGCGTTGATAATGAAAATCGTTTTATTCCTATCATTCGAGACCATGAGATGACTGAATGCCGATCGTATTCAGAACGAAAGATTTAGACAATATACAATTAAATATACTTTTGGTTTTGTATGTTTATACTGCCTTTTTCACGAGAAGATGCTATTCTACCGAAATTATAATTAAAACAAAATTTAAATTGTAAGCACCAAAAAACATTAGATGAAGTAAACGAAATATGTGCCAGAGAACACTATCGGGATAGTTTGCACCTCAAGAAATTCAAGCTTAAACGAATACTTGGCAAATGAGTTAGCAAAATGGCAAATTATAATGCAATAACAGCATTTTGCGGAGATCTAGTTGAAGGAAAGATTGTCAGACCGCTTATGAAGCGACCTGTTTTTGTATCTTGCAGCAAATATTCTACATGCTCAGGGGAGTATGGTCGATCGTTAAAAACGCAGGTGAATCTCCTACCTCCCTTTGTATTTATGAATCAGGCTTATCATAAACATAAGAGAAAGCCCACTTTAATCGTCTTAGAAGCATGTTTATGAGATTATGGGTTTGCCTCCTGAATATGTTGACGCAATATCTTTTGTGATACTTTATTAGCTCCAAAACATCCACTCCTTTCGTAAAAGATTCTAATATTATGTTCGCCTACACTCTGGTCGTGGCGGTGTAACATGAAGGGACTTACAGTTAGCTTTTGAAGCCATATAGAATAAATATATCACAGGGTCTGAAGACTATGATGAAACAATTCGCCACCTGACTGTGCACATATCCATCCCCACTTTGCTATGTTGATTAGTCATAGGCTCCTACTGAGAGTTGATCGTGTATTATTATTACTATGAAAACATAACAAAGGCAAAATATCTGTCATATGGATGCACCTTCCTGGCTATATGTAGTTTTAATGCAGCACGTTTAATATCCTTTGGTGTATGTCAAGATGTCCTAGGCTTGAGAGTGATTTAGAAGGGTGTTTAAATAATATTAGGTGAAAAAAGAAAAGGCATTAACTTAAGAGTTAAAGGAAAATTTTCTAACGATTAAAGCGAGAGGCTCATTTACAGCAAGACGTACGGTGCCTCCACCCTGCTGATGTATATATGATACTATAGTACACTGAAATAAGATTCGGATGTAATAAATCAGTCACTAGCAGATTAAATTTCATTACTTTGTCATCTATACCCTCCACTCATGACCACATGAACGCATTAGGCTTAGGTGTATAATGCATATCAGGGGGTAAATCCTTAAAACTGATGGCCGAGAGGAGCACGTTATGATCGTGAATAAGTTTGTTGTCATAATGTTTTTCTTGCGAGCTCCTTATAAGTTGATTGAATATTCACAGTCCCTCCGTGGTAAAAAAATCCTGGGGATTTTCTAAACTAAAGATTGAGTGGTAAAGCCATGACTGTGTTGTGAGTCGAATTGTAAACTATTCATTCCATTTTACTTTACATCGGAATTGTTGATAAGTTATGCTAGAATATATCATTTATTCATGTCCAATTAATTATATTTTAATTAAATCAAAGTAAATGTGACTATCTCTCAACTAATGAGTTAAATTGGCTGAACTCAATTTCTCGATTGTTACATCTTGAATATGTCACAAATATGTTCCGCTACAAATAGTGTAAACATGTCCTTAAATCGCATGTTATCATCATCATTTTGGTCGGGGGATCAAAATCATCAGCCGAAGTGTGCGCATCGATTTCACAGGGCTTGTACACTAAGTAACTAGAAATTGTCACACATAACAACGGTGGGTCTCCAGGACCACATGAAGCGCCTGTGCGAGCTGTCAAACAAAAGGTGGACAAAGTGTTATGAGACCTGCAAGGTAGAATTCGATTCACGCAGACGCATATATATCAGTAATTGTTTGTTGCGATTAACGTATTTGAAGCATAGCTTAGGACAAAATATCTCCAACCGGCTAGTGAAAATACTGCGAAATTTTACACATGCAGTATGCAGGCCATAATTACACCCAAGACTAGGCAGAAAACACATATCATACACATTCAAAAATACAGACTGAATGTTCGGTTTTAGGAGTCGATGGTGAGTCAATTGTTTGCGTTATTCATACATTCCTTATTATTTTAATATCACGAAACTGGGAATGCTGGCAGTAATGTGGTTATGCTATTCCGACTAACGTTTAACTGAAATGGTAACACTGGTGCCAAGGACAATACTGCATGGAGACATCGACAGTAACCGACAAACTTGAAATAAGCTAAGCAATGTTGTAGTCCTTTATAAGCGTTTCACCTTTAAGGGAAAGGTGTTAATATTAAGGACTAACAAAATAAATCAGATACAAGTTCGACAACGCTAGTACCTGATACGTTGCTTGTAAACAATTGTCTAACTGGGTATGACATAAGGCATAAGATAATAAGGCTTAGTTTATTTTCAAAACTGCTTGATGCACAGCACAATTCGTTCCTGATCAGAGGATAACCCCATTGAACCCTGTACAGATATGGCTGGGCACGAAATGAATTGGTCACGCTGTTATCTGGCCATATCTGTAAAGCAGCAATATTATGCAAACCTTTGTCACTTTCGGAAACAAACCCTCTTCATCGTTTCATTCAGCAATAATGTATGCAAGTTAAATGCTGTTATCGAATAAAACCGTCCTGAACAGCTGAACGGCATTTTAATATTTGATAACATCGCCAGGCAGCTGCTAGTATTACTCTCAGTGTGGATCTCACAGTATATGCCATCAATAATAACCAATAGTAAAACTTCGACAAAACCATGGGCCATATCCATACAAATTGCGGTAATACACACCCACATTGGCTGAATGTATGCCAAGAGTCACGATATAAGCCTCCTCATATTGTTGCCAATTACATGTAACAGACATAGTCACGTGTTTATGTTTTGTCTTGGTGAATTTTACCATGCATGAGATTTGACTGTGCGAAAAGCGTAAATAAACCCACACAACATTGCACTTTTCCAGATATAATATCCCATACCCTTGATATACGTATGCTGAATTACTATTCAAGTTCAATTAGTGTGGCTTCTTTAAATTATGGTTACCCCCGAGGTTGAGGAATTGCTAAGTGGGTCATTAGTGGTAAGGCAATGTATGCGTGGTTGGCGTATTTTCAAACCACACCCGATGATACACCATGTCACACCATGCTGCGACATGGACTGGAATCAATGATATTGACATAATATGATTGTCATAAACGGGTTACTAGAACACAGCACAATAACATCGCCATTACCTGGTGGTAATTATTCGCGTCATCGCTGGTCTTACTCGGCGCATTGTTGTAAGTTCTCAATCCAATGAAATAGATGAATTGACAAGATTCCGAGATTTAGATAGCTCTGCGTAGCCGGAGCTGTCTATCTCTGCGTGACTATAGCTGGCGAGCGCTGCCGTCAAGATCCTTCTATTATACTCAATGGTTCTTAATCAATGTCTTATTGAATAAATAGCTGATAAACAGTATTACCGTACAATATGCAGACCAACAGGCAGGCCCTTGCTGTGGTCAATCCAAGCCCGTTGTTATTTGATGACCGTCTCTATTCGCTGCCACCTTGTTAGATCTAGTAAGTATATGGCAGGCACTATCGCATAGAAGTCATGTTGTAATACACTGCATGTCTGCTGCGTACGAGACGCATTCTGCGGGAATTGCTACCTGTATACGCAATCCTGTGTAATGTATTTCGTATAATATGCTTGGGTGTAATGTGGTCAACAACTCTGCTGTAACCTTGCATACGTGTCACAACATCAATATGTAAATCATAACTACGGCAGACACGCGCCATTGTAATCGCACGCAGACATCAATAAGTCATATCATCCCATACATTGTCGGCATCCTCAGTGATGCCTAACGTGATGAACGACGCGCGGTTGACAGGCTATAGGTGGTAATACGGAGCATGATATTCGCAGAGAAGCATATAAACAGGTTTGTGTTGCCGTCAGCACATCATCAAATGCATTGCTTGAATGCACTCGTGGATCATGAACCTGCCCACTTCAAGCCAGCGACTATATGTGGCTAGGAGACCCACGGGATATCTCATTTCAATCATTGAACGGTAGACAAATGCATCGTTATCGCCATTGCTATAGTTCGTGACATTCTGTAACAGATGATGGCACATACCAAACCCCATATAATTCAGCTACCAGCGCCTTCTAAAAATGGTATGACCTTGATCGCGTATTATTACTAAAGCCTCTTCTGGTAGATGACACCTCCCCTTGTATTAATCTAGTCAGCTTTAATGACAAAATACAGCCTTTATATCGATAGAGGGCGGGGTCTATATTCTAAACATGTTTAATGTACAAACGAAGTAACTAGATTATTGTACACGCCAATTTATGGGAACAACGGAACACAATCACGCTCTTAGATTCAACAAAAGAGGATGATGCATATATAAGAAGCTCGAGCACGGTTTGTAGTAAGGCATCAATGGATCAAGTGAATTTCACGCGTCTTATCCCTTTTGTCGTTGTGCTCAACACACGGACCAGCAACGATTAGGAACGGTGTATCCTTGTTACACGTGATGAAATTCACGCTGTTGCTATCGCTGTTTCATATGAGGTCCAGAATATTTATAACATGCAACACGTCAATATACGTACCTGCAGGATATGAACGTTAATATATTGATATATATCAAATACGATAAGTAAATAGTGGTATCATTTACGTATTCAATGCAGCATGAAACCCCTATAATCTTACACCAACATATCAAACGTGTGCCATTGAAATTGCACTCATCAGCAAAATACCGCTATCTTTATAGTGCAGAACAATCATCATAAGAGACTCACGCTAATTGTGATCCTCTAATGCTGCCAACATTTGATGTGATACCCATTAGAACTCTCTCCCCTTCAATAAACTTGAGATATTTTAATCATCTTTTCGACCATGCGCCATCGGTTGTCACGTGACTGACAGAACATTTACGAGCTTCATGGGAGTTATGAGCAGTAGCTGTTTCGATACTGCATGCTCTAAATAAATTATTTGCATTAATCTTCACGTATCACATGAAATCAACAGTGGAAATACCAAAGAATAACTTGTTGACTCAAACTTTGAAGGGGCATATGCAATTAAAAATGTCCGCAGCGTGACATCAAATACTTTGTGACCGACGGTCAGAAGTATTCGACGGTTAACGATACTCTGAGTTAAACATTTGAAAATGTTCTCAAGAATGATACACGTTAAAAGCCTAATACAGGTTTATATCACACTCATACGCTTTGCATCAACACAACTATGATTTAAATCATCGGTTATGTATTCGTGCGCATGAGAACGACGATAATATTAGACATACACCTAAGTAACTTGACTAACTGTTTTCATGATTTACGTACAGAAGAGTCGAAAATAACACTATACAAAATATACTCTTAATATAATCTAATGCAAAATATAGAAATAACCGTTGCTTGATATCTTTTGGCGTCCAGAATTCCATTCTTGTCGTCGTCTGTTGGTCGGTGTTTGGGCTTCCTGTCACTGAAGTGGACGTTCCAGCATCCAGGTCGACCGAGGTGGCAACTTTAACGCAACAATGAGCCATTGCTTGAATTCTTGTTTTTCCCTGTAGGCGTTCCACTCAAGGGTGATAGGAGAAAGTCAATTTTTGACAGTGGTTTCTCTTGGGTGATTGACCTCTTGCCTTCGATGAAACTTTTTAGGGTACCAGGAGAATCGGAATGAGACTTACCGCCGTTTTTATATGACTTCTTCTGTCACACTCGTGAGCGGTAAATGTAGTATGTTGGAATCTTTTTATCAATTAATTCTTTCAAAGTGTTTCGTGGTGTAGTAGGTATTGGCGTTGAGTTCGAATGAGTATAAGTAAGCGGAGCCTCGGTATTTATAGGGAAACGGATGTAAGGAATTGGTAGCTAATATTGAGTGATTTAGGGCAGCTTGTGCGTTTCTGAACATTTTGGCACTTTACTGTATTTATCGCTGATTGGATCTTGTAACGAAAGCGGTATCTGTTGACGAACCCTATAGATTTGAGTGGGACATTAATTTGGAATAAGGGCCACCGAACATGCGGGTCTGAATGAGGTTCATTTTGCTTGCCGTACGTGCCGAAAACGAAGGTTGTAGCTAAGGAATCAGAATTGCGGCGTGGCTTTGATTGGAGAGATTATGAGCGGGGATACTATTATTAGATGGCGTGTTTATGAGTGTACACGTGTATGGGCGCGTTTGTGGGTGGTGATTTGCATCGTGGCAAACTGTACCAGGTAATAAGAAAACATGCATGGTGAGTCGCACATGTAAGTGCACAGCATATTGATTATTTGTGTCGCAAGGATGCAGAGGATTGGCACAACGCGGACGCAATTTACCTAGCAATTGTCATGGACAATAAAATGGCGATCACAGTGAATACCAATGATTAACTGCATGACTTAGTAATATATTGTTGGTTGCCTGCTGGGGATTGTGACAAATCTCGTCTGGAGATCAACAAAGCGCTGCAGCTGCCATATTGGCACGACATGATGGGAACAATAACTGCAATTTGCAATCATTGCGCGTGCAAAGCAGTTAAATGCGAAGCGTGAGGATTTTAATAAAAGGCGAAGTGGGATGCAAACCGCTGTGTAATAAATCTAACCAGACAGCTGATAAATATCACACTTAGCTAACTAGCCACGATACAAAGTAGATAAGAATCAGATCGAACTAAGTCGTCTCGTACCAAATGTTCAGCATTTGATAACCATATAAACACCAGCTCATATCACATATAAATACAGTATTATATTGATGATCTGGCTATTAGAGACATCAATAAACTCCAACACCTGATAAATATACAAGTGAGGAGAGCCGGGATACGATATTACTATCAACTTACGATCGGCATATAGGCACACGGGCAACTTAAGTGATGCGTTCCCGGAAATAATTATTTTGCAAGTTGCTAGTGATAGTAAATTTTTTCTCTTTGGTACATTTACAGGTCACCTGTCCATATAACTTCACCATATTTATAATAACCGAGAGTGCCATGAGCCCGATAAATAGATTATAGCACAAACACCATGAGAGAAAAACAAGCGCCATATATCATGCAAAGTTTATCTGGCGTTCACGTGGACCAGATTAATGGTTTACACGCGACATACACAACACAGTCAAATTATTCGTTGTGATTAGCTAAAGCATCACAGGCAGCGTCTCGCATCCCTCTTTGTTGAGGTCTAAAGATCACTTGTTGGTTTAAGGTGCGATGCTAATAGCTTTGAAGGTGATGTCTATTTCAATTAATTTTAGATCCAAATATGCATCCTACATGCATAACTAGTTGAAGTTATATCGCGTTTGAATACATGCTTTTAATACGCTCAAATTGCATCGTTGTCCATTAAGTTATCATTAGTTGCATATCACTCGCCAATTTGAGTAATTTTGATTCGCAGTTGGATGATGTCGATGTCAAATTATGCACATCAATAAATTATGTGATTCAGGGCAGCTACCATATTTGTTGGATACATATTTGATATTGACACACTGTATATCTCTTGTAAGCATCAATAATTTCATGGACATAACACATTGAAGGATCACTTGTCCAAAGCAATACAATGTTACACAAATAAGTCTGACAGGCTATCATTGCAGCCGCAAATTGCACCACTAAACTTATATACAGAACCCATGGACAGTCAGTTTACCTTAATTCAGATGAGAGGAATGTCACATTCCCCCCTCCCCCCTGGTAACGCATCCGGTAAAATATCAACCTTACGTAACCAAACATGAAGTAAACGTTACCTCATGTACTGCAATCTCTTGAAGGTAAAAGGAATAAACAAGCGGCTGCCCGATGTTTGATGTTTTATCTTATCGTGGCGTATTTGCCTAACCATAATTATAGCTAGAATGCAAATCCTCTGCAAACAGTAACCGGTAGGAGTTAGTCATTAACGGGAAGCATTTCGATCATTCACCTTTCGACGTTATATCAGCCATAGTCCAGCCAAGTGACGGCAAAGGCTTTAAGTAGACCTTAGGAAATCTTTAAGTGGCTACTGACATTTCAATTACATTTGATGATGAACACGATATTTCATTCATTGCATTTGACTCAGAACTAACATCGGGCAGCCGCTTGTTTTGCACGTTTACCTTTAAGTGATTGCAGTTCATGAGGTATCGTACATTCTGATTGTTTCGCAGGCATGGTGATTTGTTACTGCTTTTGTATTGCAATTATGGATTAAGCCGTCGCTTAATGTAAGAGTTATATAAACTGACCTTGTGAGGTCATACTTAAGTTGGATAAGTTGACACGTGACATGTATACTTTTGGCACAAATTTCCAGTAGCGGTTAATGAATTTATCCTCGTCCAGTCAAACTAGACCCTTACCTTTATAGCTGACAATCGTTACTCATGCAAGTTTACTGTAAGTGATTTGGAATTCATCATATAGGCATACAAAAGCTGATCCAGCCTCCAAATAACTGCATTAATATAGAGCAACTACAGAATAGAAATGTTACGTTGATTAGTGGTCAAATGGGCAACAAAGAGCACGATAGGGGTGGGTTGCTTCTCGGTTTCCTACTAAACTGTTGAAGGGATCAGAAATATGGCTTGCGATGCTCAGATCGTCAGCTAGATGTAATCTTTCGGATAATGAAACCTTAATATAAAGTTGTATGTGACATATATGAATGTTTGCAAATGATGTAATTGCGGAGGCACGGTTAATCACATCAATTCATTTACTGTGTGAATGCCCTTGAACAACATAATGGCATGGACCGACGGCATGCTTTGGATGTATGGGTATTCGGTTAACTTTGTGAAAACATGAATTTGAAACGTTTTGTTTGATAAATCCAACAATACGAATTATGCATTCGCACAAACTACTGACATGACGAGTGCCACAACAATGATTTTAGTACCACTCATAAAGAAACCAGAGACGATGCGCTATTTCGAATGCTTGAGCAGAACGTGGCAGACTCGAGACATGGCTCAATAGGATGCAGCTCGTCTTGCACCATCGCATCAGCAGTCTGGCAACACCTTAATCAACTCGTTCGGCGTTTGATAAAGATCTAGCATTATCATAGAACATAATTTCGCCGACGGGTGTGTTCAATGAGTGAGATAAGAAAATACCTTCCAACTCTAGCTCTCATTCAAGTTATTAGCTAGTGCTGCGCCCATCCGGCCGTATCGTTCAGCACTCGATGATCCCGAGCAACACATCAAATGTGCTATTTGGCATGCGGTGATCATTAACATTGCCTGCTGACAGGGAGGAATACGGAGACATGTTGCATGGTTTATAGCAGAAAGTATTGGTGCCCTGTGCAGTGTCTGTTCAGTGCGGCAAGTAAACCAAGCGGAGTCTCTGTCTTACTTGCCTATTTAAAGTTTAATCTCTAAGGATTCTTTGTATTACTCTCCTCGTTTTCATGTTAAAGTGTGTTGCAAATCACCGATCGTCCATCTTGGCTGAATTGCACAATAACATTAATAATGACTGTCAGTAACACAGATATTTCCTCTTGAATGGCAAATGATTCACAAAACCCAGGTCCAAACGGTTGACAGGCTTCATTCACATATCCTCTATGTTAAATGAACGGGTGATAGGTAACTTCTAACGCTATGCATCTATACGAAGCCACATTGAAACATCTGACCCCAAAAAGAGAGAACGTAAAATAGTTTTTCTACCTTGACAATATGCATAAGAATTTATTACATTTCAACAATAGCCTTCTTTTCATCGACTGACATGCATTCTAATATAGATATTCTTTCTATTCCAGGGGTTAGACATATATAACTCGCTTCGTCCAAATGTTGCAACTTTAGCGACTTTCCGTTCGAAGTTCTTTGCAAATCGTCTAGTAATGTCGTAACACTGATGGAATTAATATAGCTTCTTTGATCTAAAATTGTGTAATGGCCATGTCTTTTTAAACTATAAAGGGTGTTTGACTCATATGTATTTGATATCCTTTTTCAACTGTCTTGCTTAAGAGCTGACGTTTGACAACTGCTGATGTATAGTGATGAATATTGCTGTAATTATGCACATTATTGATTGGCGACACACACATATTGGATATGACAAGAACCGGTTTGAAGGCATGCCACGTTGCAACAAAGATCACTATATTTGATCACAAACCTTAATTTGCATTCATCGTAATCCGTAGGCTATTAATTCACACAAAAGCGAACGTGTGAATGCTTTGTTGACTATGTTACATTAATTTTTCGCTGCCGAAAAGCCCGATAATATTAACATGCATGGTTTACATAACAAGCAAGCGGACATATGTCTCCCTCGACAGCGATAAAAAGAGATTGATGTATTCAAGAAAGGGCATGGATCAATATATCGCTGTTTGAGTTAACAAAGCCAGTCGACATAAGTATCAGAACGAATCGGTCATTCGTGCATCCAATTGACATTGGAGAGAATAACACAACCCATAGGAACCCACGATCAGCCATTGATTACATTATGTACACGTGTGTATTACGGAATATACGATCGACAAACCACTCAATCAGCTGTACATATTCTACAGACAGTAATGGTTCGCAGACGTCGTGTGAAATAGTACTGTGCGATAACCATACTCAAATAATGTAACATTATGACTTGACCGAAGGGTTATTACAAGAAGTTACATACCTGTAGCCAATAAGCTACGTTTTACGGACCCGTGTAGACGGAATGGAACATATTTCAGCGCATATTATCAATTTAAAGCAGTTGCCGAATTATTCCATAGATGCGATGACTGATAAAATAAAGCATATGAGGTTACAGGTGATTCGATGGAGCAGACAAAGCGGCGACCGAAAGCAGCAAAAGCGCTTAGCCACATTAATACAAATTGCACATCGATAACATGAGAATACATATAGATTACAAAGGATCATACTTTATAAAGACGTTGTTCATTCTGGCATAAATAAAGTAAATAATATGGCTGTATATTTAGCATACATAGAACAAACATCAGTGATATAACCACATATTGATATACCGTCGATTGTGAGATGCAACGCTGATTTCTTGTGCATGTAGAAATTGGGAATAACGTAATTTCAATTTACCTAAAAATCAGTTATAAGCTGTGCATATAATGGATCCCTTTTAAATACTAAGCCAGGTAGGATTCGCATTGATGTGTCTTTTCGATTGGCGGGTGAGGATAAACAAAGAACTTCATTCTATAGAATGCCGATATTGAAAGCAATAAATCAATGTAATTGGTTGGAAACTGTAGCTGTCATAGGCAAATATTGTACCGAACAATATTTTATTTTTTATGCCTGCTTTACTGAAAGTGGAAGATGTTAAATGCGCCCATAGCATTATTGCAAACTGACAATAATGTTCAATGAGCGAGGTACTTCTATAGAACGTGTTTGACACAAATATCTTGCAGATCTATCATGCGCACGGTACAGTCCAAATGATTGATGTCACCGCTTTCAGAAACCAATATAGCTCATCCTGCTTTTCTTGCAAAGTCATGTTTGAGTGTTGCCGATATTACAGAGATTTACGCCTGTTTCTTAGTTAGCAAAGTCGCAGGTTTCCGACACAAATATGATAACTATCTTCGCTTATTATTGCTCCTTTACCGATTCATATAGAGGGTTAAGTGAAGCTGATACTTCAAGCAAACCTTGCAAATCTTCACAAACATCTAGTACAGGTTTGCTATGCTGAACCTATTACGCAAGGAGAAACATCTCCAATGTGTCATTTTTTTATATCTAACAGAAAATGCACGCAGGTAAATTCTATTGAATTGTAGTCACATATAAGTCAGGTCGTCATAGAGGTGTTAACAACCATTACATATAGGCACAACGTTCGCCCTGCGAGAGGCTGTTTCGCCCACTTCGAATTTCAAGTAATGTATCCCATTCTGTACTGTTCATTGTCTGTTCCGAGTAGAATAACTGAAGATATGAACGCTGTTAACCTTCATCAAGGGTTAATAGCATAACAAAGGGGGTGTATAATGGCATTGCGTACACGACTCCGTCATTGGGATTAAATGTAGTCGGTATTTTATTTTATTCCCTGACAATGTCGAATGTCTACGTCGCAGCAGCACCAATCATAACTCCCATACTGTTATCTGAAGCCCTCTCGGTGATATAACCGTTGGTGATTGCTGACATGAAGTCGACAAATTAATGATCCTCGCGTTCATTGGGGTAGTTTATTTCATGCGTCTGCAACAAGTGCACGGCTTATCATCGCAACATAATAACTAACATATATGAATAACTAACTTGACTTTAGCTGAACATAAAACTCAAAACTCGGAAGTGGTATATACTGCGAGTCGGCTTCGGAATCGATACAAATCCATGATATGAACTAAAAACCTTGTATCTTGGACCTTTACTGGTTGTGTTTGAATATTTCATTATGCGATGTAATTCATGCTTCATTACTAACATCTGGTAAATAAGGACTTCGTGAATGAAGTCTTGTGTCAATAAGTTGCTATGTCGGCTGGTTGAGAGGTGAGATACAGCGGCACACAATGATATGATTATGGACTTTGCTACTGTTACATGCAACGCGGAATCATTTGAAATGAGGATTGGAGTATGAAGCACACAGACGGCCGGTGTAGTGGTCAAGGATTGCACATTTTCACGTACTACTGAACCTGATGTGATGTCAGGCTACACAGTGGCATGCGTCGTGAGTTAGTTCTGCCATAACAACCACCCTATACAAACAGTTTATTGATCGACCAAGCATGCTAAAGGTTGTCTTTCTTAACCCACATACAAAGAGATTGATGCATCTAAGAAGCAACACAATACTGTATGAATAAACGAAGCTTGTTGATATATGTGACAAGATTCCTGCTCTGCGGATGAAAAACGTCGGTAATGTCAGGATCAAGCGACCATTTACCCATTCAGTGAAAGCTGGACAGAAAATTAATAGTATGCGATGAATTTCAAACTCCATTGACAATATATATTCGAAACAGTGCGCTGGATACATCTTACATATGTTGAATAGCATTGATAGAATGCCCGTAATTTACCTGTCAAATCTCATCTCACATGAGTACAGATCGGGTGACAACCTTGACAGCAATATGAACGAAATTACATTATACGTAAAGTAATGTAGAGGAAGGTTGCATTGCTGTAGCCATTGTAATTCTGTCTGAAACCCCACGTTAACATAATATGAAACATATTTAAGAAAACTGTCGTTTATGTTCAACCTATAACCAACGAAGAGCTTTATCTTATTTGAATATGACAGTCCAAATCTGTGAGGCAAAACCTTGACAAGAAGCAATATGAACGAGAAATTACATTTACGTAAAGTAATGTAGAGGAAGGTTGCATTTGCTGTGATACGATTGTAATTCTGTTTAAAACCCCACACTGCGTTAGCTTTGATTACAAAGTATTATTGGACTTCACACCAACAGATCTTGAAAGATCAAATATCCTTTGTTGAGCCATGATACAATAGTAATACAGCCATACTGTGTTGTAATGTGTTCTTCCGGGCACAATTAAAAGAAATTTATCCGATTTGCACGACATCGCAATATGAAGCTTATACGGAAACAATGTATTCACGAACAATAATATTCCTTTGATTGCCTGGTCTACAATTGATTGTGGCATATGCGAAATGCACTCACGATATTATGGCCAACCGACATTATATTTGTACGACCGTGCATACGCTTTAAGATGTATGTATATATATATATATATATATATATATATATATATATATATATATGGCATATATATATATATATATATATATATACCGATATATATATATATAATATATATATATATATATATATATATATATATATATATGCATTCATATATATACATGTATATATATGTGTGCATAGAATATATATATATATGTTGCATACGATATATATATATATTTATATTTATATATAAATATATATACACATATGTGTATTTATGTATATATTTATATTGATTCATATGTATTTATATAATATATATATATATATATATATATATATATATATTTATATATATATATATATATATATATGCGTGTGTGTGTGTACACATAATATATATATATATATAAATTTATATATCGATATGTAAATATATAAATATATATATATATATTTATATATGCGTGTCTGTGTATATATATAACATATATATGTATATATGCATATACATATTTACGTATATATACACTTATATATATATATTTATATATGTAAATGTATATACATGTTTAGATATATATATATATATATAATATATATATATATATATATATATATGTATACATACATTTATTTATTTATATGTGTCTTAATTTGTGTTTGTATAGATTTCTCACGTCACTCCAGGCGGTCACATAGGTGACACAGCGCAATGTGAAAGTCAATGGAATACTTTACTTACTAAGTACAAAGCATTAAAAAGCCTCCGTTGCGCAGGATGTTTTATTCAAGCAGAGGTTAACGACTAAACTCAGTTTATCGAAAAAACACATTAATGTTTGCATCAGGCAGTAATTCGAATCAGCTTATGCTTGATGCCCAATGTCGTTACCACGACTTTAGGGTTATAGAAGTCGTATACCGGACCCATAGCTTCTGTCTAATCTGACATTCAAGATACATCCACTAACACAGAGTTATAATTAGATCGTTACAATGACTACGCGCAAGCCACCTGTCCTATTAGCTTGGTACTATCAATTTGACTTGGGGAAAGCAAAGTATAAACGTGTGATTGTATTGATTGATTATAGCATTACAATCAGCACAGGCTTTTGTTATTAAGCAGACATAATAGCGATCATATGCACATGTCATTTGTGAGCGTCATTATTCTACCCAACATATATCGATTTGTCTCCATATAATTGATTCACACTGCAATCATTTCCTGGTCTTTGAGGGAATGCCGCGACATGGTGTAATGTCGCTTTATCACGACCGTGGTCTAAGAAGAGAAATATGTTAATAACCTGCAGCCAACGCTGGCACAGACAATAATGAATTGCCCCAGTACACGAATAACAGCCTTTTAATGTCATTTCACTGACTAGAGACGTTAACGACCTGCAAATAAGCAATGTAACATTGCTCTATAACGCGTAAGTCAAAACGGATGTACTATTGGGATTGTTTTAATGAATATAACTTGTCTCAGCATTAAATGCGATAGAGTTGATTACAAGCTTATGTTACAATCAATATTGCATACACCATGGGCACAATTTACCTACCCTTGCTGTGAGTAATCATTATGTCGATGATCCCGACCACCGAATACATTATGTGGAATATTTTCCATAAATAATGCTTTGTTGTTCATCCCATTGTGACATAAACGTATGTATATTAACACAGTGTTCAATTTTGCACAGGACGTAGACTTATGTTCGCAATAGATTTACATGTAACGTCATTTCAACTGAATCACATATGACATTAACAGTGTTCAATACAGGCGGCGGTTGAATATTCATACATACAAACAGACACACGGACAGACATAGACCAATATGACTCCTTTAATCATTAGTGCATACAATTGAACAGATGTTGCGAGCTGGATATGATACGATGACCAGATGGCAAGTGGACGCGCTAGGTGGAACTCCAAATCGATCAAGTCTGCACGGGATGTATCCATTGTGTTGGTGCAGAATAGACGCAGGTTCTGCATTGAGATACGCCGAGTGTTCACAGCTTATAACTGTAATTAATATCATTTAGAACGAATCTTAGGTCTCTGTGTGCTGTAGATCGAATAATCTACGGGAAGTCTTATGCTTTGACGTTTGTTGGGCAAAATGCTATGAGCGACAACTACATATGTTACGTGTTATGCATTGGTGGAAAGATTCTTTCCTCGGTCGGTTCAGGATATGGCGCATATACTTTTCGTTTGAGCCTAAATCACACAACGCAAAGTCATCGTAAATGTGCTTATCAACCTCTGCATATCAGCCAGCTGTAGAATATGCATCAAGGATACCAGTCAGTTAAGAGTTGAAATTCAGACAAAATGCTACGAGCGACAACATATGTGACGTGTTATGCATTGCTGGAAAGATTCATTCTCCCTTCTGTCGGTTCAGGATAAGCATTTACATTTTTTGGGCCTAAATCACACAAAGCATAGTCCTCTTTCCTCAAAGCGGCTTGTCAAGTAGAATGACACGGGGAAATATTAGTATAAACAGGAAAACTTTCAATTTATTTCATAAACGAGTTCATGTTTGCTTACTACAAAATGCGCTGTGTGCTGAACTCATTACAGAATATTTTTATTATGTTACCATAGCAAACAATAAGATGCGAAAATACCAATTTTAAAACTTTGACAAAGCCATATCCAAATCGCGTTAATACACACCTACAGTGGCTGAATGTATGCCAAGTGTCACGATATAAGCCTCCTCATATTGTTGCCCATTACATGTAACACACATAGTGACGTGTTCATGTTCTATTCCTTGTGAACGTTACCCTGCATGAGATTTGACGGTGCGAAGAGCTTAAAAAAACCACGCTACATTGCACTTTTCCCATACAACACCCCACACCCTTGATATATGTATAATAAGTTATTATTCAGCAAATAATGAGGCTTGTTGAAATTTGGTTACCCCGGGGGTGAAGAATTGCTAAGTAAATCATTTACCATGGGTCATTAGTAGTAAGGCATTGCATGCGTGGATAGCGTATTTCCGAACCACGCCCGATGGTGAAGAAGCTTGTCTTGCCATGGAACCAATTATGGTATACCATGTCAATTCATGCTGCGCCATGGACTGGAATAAATGATATTGCCAAATATGATTTTCATAGACGGGTTTCTATGACACAACGCAATTATATCACCGCTAACTGTGTGTTAATTTTTCTTATTCTGATTATCAGTGTTTCACCCAACACAACAGGCCTATATCTCTGAGGCATAATGAAAGTCATTTGCGTCCGTTGTGTGTCAATACACCATTCCCTGAAGACATGCATTGTAATCACCTATGTACCCGGCAAGAATGACTCACTGCGCGTCTGCATATGTTATTATTGTCCCTTGCGGAGCCTGTTCAACATGAGCCTGGATGCGACGCACAGACACCAATGACGTCTCTCTGGTCATATAGAAATATATAGCATCGCGTTTATAACATTAAAAAACATTAAATACCTGACAGATGCAATATGCACGGAAATAGTTGCCAGCGGCAGCAACCAAGGCCTTAGTCGAATTACGCTATGTTGCAAGGTTATGCTTTTATTAATCAGTAGAATGCATTGCAATGTTTTGTAACAGACTAATGCCCTTTCTTTAGTACAGAGCAGGTGCATTAATGCATCGTTTCAATGATTATGTCTGTTTTAATTCCGGGTATTTCTTAGTTGGAGCTACAGCCTACAATGTCTGTGCTGTGTATACCAAAATGATCATGTTGGTATTCTTCTTCTCCGAGAACCTTAGCAAAGTCATTACTATGACTGTAATGCTAAAAGTCGATCTCATCCTGTTACTATGCTTCATCGCCAGTTAGCTCATTGGGTCGGATACGCTTATTGTATGCCTCCATGATTGACAGTACTCATCCATGGCTGAGCCTGCATAAGGCTGCAAGACGCAGAGGCACAGAAGCGTCATAGATAATATCAGATCAGTCCCCGGATGATGCGTGGCAAATCAAATCTGGTCGGTTTGTTTTGCTAAAAGGTGAAAGCGTATTCTCCGCTTAGCCTCTCTTCCGAATAAGCAGCAAAATTTATATCACATGGACAAGTAAGATCAATTTAGAATCCAGCGAAAAGGATTAATTGACAAGATTCCCATCTTAAGACAACTCTGCTTAGCCACAGATGTCTAGCTCTGCGTAGCCAGAGCTGTCTACCTCTGCGTAACTGGAGTATGCTAGCCTTTTGGTCAAGATCCTTCTATTATACTCGATGGTTCAAAATCACTATCGTTTCACAGAAGTAGCAGATAAGCAGCACTACTGCACAATTTGCAGAACAATAGGCTGGCATGTGCTGTGGTCAAACACGGCCCGTTGTTATATGATTACCGTCTCCATTCTAGACCGCCTTATTAGAGCTGAAAGGTATATGGCAAGGTGCTATGCACTGTATGTCTTTGGAATACGCGACGCCTTAGAAATCGCTATTAGTAGATGCCTTCCTATGTGATGTATTTGAGCAACTTAATTGCTTGTGGAAAGTAACTTACAAATAAATTGCTGGAAGGAAATGGGGTCGACTCTGTTGTAACCTGGCACACGTGTCTCAGTATCATCATGTAATTCAAAACTACGGCAGACACGCGCCTTTGTAATCGCACGCAGACATCAATAAATCATATTCCCCGCGTCTTTTGCCGACATGCTCAGTCCAAGAGCTCAGTGATGCCTAACGTGATGAATGACGCGCGGTTGACAGCCTACAGGTGGTAATAAGGAGCGTGATATTCGCCGTGAAGCAGATAAATTAGTCTGTGTTGCACGATTCATGAAATGAATTGCTTGAATGAACGCGTGGACCCACTTTATGTCTGCGACCACACGGCCAGGAGGCTAAAGGTTACCTCATTGAAGTCATTAAACAGTAGAGATGAGCATCGTTATCGCCTTGGTATTTTTCGTGATATATTGTAAGATATGATTGGACATATCGAACCCCTTCAAATCCAGCTTGGGCGATAGTATGATAATATCATCATGAATCAACTCGAGCCACTGTCTTCTTATCAAAGACGTGTTGTAACTAAATACAGTATTATATTGTCCTTTGTGTGTTCGTATGCTACAATGACGAACTTGTGAAAATACTTGCTTCGTTTTCAACCAGCGCCTTCTGACAATTTATGACAATAATTGCGTATTTCAACTAAAGCCTCTTCTTGCAGATTATACCTACCTATTTTTAGAATAAGCTTTAATGACATAATACAGCATTTAAAGTAACAGAAGGTATGGTCCATAATGTAAACATGTTGAATGGACAAACAAAGTAGCGAATTTTATTGTACAAGCTAATTAAAGAGAACAATCGAACACAATTACGCTCTTAGATTCAACAAAGGGGGATGGTACATATACTACAGGCTCGAGCACGGTTCGCAGTAAGGCGACGATGGATCAAGTGAATTTCACGCGTTTTATCACGTTTGCAATTTTGTTCATTACAAGGAGTAGCAACGATGAGGATCGGTGCGTTTGTAACACGGTATTAAACTCACGCTGTTGTTATCGCTTTTTTATGGGAGGAGATCGTCCAGATAATTTGTATTTGGGATAACATACTACACGGCAAATTGGTTACATAAGATGTCAGGACAAACTGGAATGTATTCTCCGAATAAACTCGCACATCATTTGCCTCACGACATGTTATTACGTGACAGATGCATCGTTGGTTAGTTGCTAAATACAGTGAGCAAACCACAAATCAACAGCTTCTCTAAAATGTTAATATACTGCTGCACGTCATGCTTTTTCAATAACAAGCCGCATATAATGAGTCGAACATGTTCTGCAAATACTCATTACAAAGAATCCGACTAGGAAGCAGCAAAAAAACTAATTTGAACAATGCATTATTCGTGATTGCCATATATTGCGGATGGTATGAGCATGTCAATCGATAAACTTTGTGAGTGAAATGGGCTCTCTAGCAGTACAGGCACAATACGCGCCAAGATGCCTTCTGGTATAATATCATGTACAGCAGGCCTTACCATGCGAGTGTGACGCCCCATCCAGCATCAATGCACCCCTTTTAGCATGTCCTTAATGCTTCAATCATCACTTCAAATATATTTCTGTTAGGGTGACAACAGCATTTACGATATTGAAATAATATATGTCAGCATTTCAAATACTTTTCAACTCAAGCCGAGCAAACCACATACACCTCGCATTACCTTCTGAATGAATAAACTTCAGGTAAATAGCGCTTGGCACAACGGTTTATAATAAAATCCTTATCTATCGAAAACTGTTGTCTAGTATGCTGGAGCTTACGTCTGGATGAAGGCCTGCATCATTTTGTGATGGCTTAAGGCGATGCTATATGTAGCACATGCTTTATATTGTAAAAAGGTAACGTATCACCACACGCACGATGCATGGGATGTGACATTGAGATATAGCCCCTGTACAACACGTCCGAAAATATACAAAACAATACTTTGGCGCATATAAGTGAAGATCACATTAATTTATACGCTTTGCATCAACAAAGCTATGATTTAGATATTTGTTTATGTATTCATGCACAGGAGACCGACGATAATGTTACACAATCAGCGGAGCGCTGTATATGCTGGGTGTGGATGGAAATATAGCGCGTTGACTCAGTAAAGTTTATTCGACGATCAGCCTTAAAGTGATCGGACCAAATTATCCACCAATATTTGACCATCGTTTCTCTAAGGTTATTGCTGTCTTGTCCTTTGTCACTTCGGGTATTCTCTCTGAGGTACCGGGTGTATCGGAATGAGACCACGTTAAAATGAGACTTTTCTTTTTTATATGGCTTCTTCTCTCACGCGTGATCGGAAATGTTGTACGGCAGAATCGTTCTGTCAATAGAGTCTTTTGTGGGTGTCTCGTGGTGACGTAAGTCTTGGCGTTTGGTTCCAATGTGTATCTGTGAGCAGAGCCTCGGTATTTCCATGGATATGGATGTAGCCAATATTGGGTGGCTTAGGGCAGCTTGTGAGTTTCCGAACGTGTTGGCATTTAAATGTATTTATCGCTGATTGGATTTTGCATCGAAAGCGGTGTCTGTTGACGAACCCTATCGATTGGAGTGGGACATTAATTTGGAATAATGGCCACCGAACATGCGGTTCAGAATAAGGTCAATTTTGCTTGCCGAAGGTGCAAAACGGAGGTTGTAATTAAGGAATCTGATTTCTGGCGTGGCTTTGATTGGAGTGCTTATTAGCGTGGATACGAATAGATGGTGCTTTTATGAGTGTACACGTGTATGGGCGCGTTTTTGGGTGGTGATTTGCCTCATGCCAGGGAACAAGAAAACATCCATGGTGAGTCACACACGTAAGTGCATCGCGTACTGATTATTTGTGTCGCAAAGAGAGCAGAGGATTGGCACAACACGGATGCAATTTACCAAGCAATTGTCATGGACAATAAAATCAATCTCAGATGTCGGGCAATCGTAGCGAATATCAATGATTAGCAACGATCGTGCCTGAGTCATCTTACTCCATTGCTAGGTTGTATATTGTTGGCGGCCTGCTTGGAATTGAGACAAATGTCGTCTGGAAATCAAAATGGCGCTGGAGCTGTCCAATTGACACGACATATTTGGTACTATAACTGAAATTTGCAATAATTGTGCGTAAATCTTATTTCCACACACAAAACTTTCTTCGCCATTGACCTCAAACTGGTTGTTGACAAGACGCATCCACATTAAGTATATTTAATGGCAAAAACATATGGTAATTTCTGCAAAATATCATGCTGATCATTGCAAATATCCCGGCTGATGTTTGATGACATCAAAATCACAGGCTGATATTTAGCTAGATGAGCTCTTACGGAAAGCAGGACTTACTATATATACTTTGGTATATGTAAGCGTTGGATGAAGATATGAAAATGCTCCGAACCAAAAGATATATGTAGTAGCATCACTTCATCACACATTAAGATACCTAAACTATAGGGTGGCTGCCAATGTGTACCTTCATCACGTAATTATACATAAATGTGGGACCAGCTAATAATAGTCAGTCGTGGTATTGATCTCCAATGTGTGCGTAAGTTCAACCCTTTGAGACGACTGTGATCCCAGAAACGATCAAAGCTGTGACGTCATTAGGATACGTATAACGTGATTACGCCTACATCGATACCTCTCCAACTTGATCCATGATTATGAATTTTCGTCAGTCACAAAAATTACTTGTTCAGTGGTTAATTGAATGAAATGTTTAGTGTAAATCTTCGCTAGGCTAAATGTAATACAGTGAAAAGAAGGGTAGTCAGCTTCATATGTTTTCATCCGGGAGAGGAGAGGAGGGGAAGATTATTTACCCTTCTTTATCCCAACCTTCTAAATGACAGCAAACGATCTCCTCACTTTGACTGTTATATAATTGATTTCTGAGCATCAACTTAACTAACTGTATTTTATTACATGTAGCTTAAAATTATTTTTCATCAGCTTCGACGTAAGGTTGAATCAAGCCAAAGTTAACGATTAACGATTCTAAAGCAGGCCCACGTCTTTTGGGCATGATTTGTACGAGTTGATGACTGTATATTAGTCAAATAATGTGGTTGTTCATGGTCCTTTGCGGAAACGATATTGATACAGCGCACATGGCTGCATTCACACCATTTGTATTGCAAAATAATGACGACAGAACGCAAAAATATAATTTTTATATAGTGCAGAAAATGAGATGAATTAACTACAAATAACTAAGAAGCTAACATTTTTGCAGCAGCAGTATGTTGTGCATATGACATAAGTGTTTATGGCAACAAATAGCAAATGCAATATATCTTGTTGGTGACCATTTCTCAATTTCTACTTTGATTGACCGAAGGAAACACGTATTATGTAATGCAGTCGGTTCCCTCAGCAATGTTCCATATCAACTGGTCCGGCAGGGCATATACATTAGCAATTGCACGAAGAATAAGTTTGAAATCATCAATTAATTTGATAAACTGCTGAGCATATTCAACAGATTCTTCGTGCTGCTACATTTTCATAAAAATTTACAACATTTAAAACGTTTATATGCTTTAATATGCTCGCCTATCCGATCTGTAATGCAAGTATATTTGTCTGCAAATACAATTATTATTTGTCCAAGAAATAACACCTTTTGTGTCGGTAGGAATTATCTTCACCGCGCTAATGCAGATCATTGTCACATTGAGAATGATAACTAACTGTGCTGAATGCAGCATCAGCATCATTGGAGCAACGACGTCACATCATCAACTTATACAGAACATTGTCAATTTCAATACGCAAGTCATCCAACTAGTTCATTTTATCCAAACCAACAGCATTATGTATCACCTGCCGTTTATCCCTTATTAAGTTTAGTGCTACAATATGTTTCTGGCAAATGAAGATGGAGGGACAGGCCATCCTATGCGAAGCAGTAAAGAACGTAGCGTGAGGATTTTATTAAATGCAGAAGTGCAATAAAAACTGCTGCGTGATAAAGCTAACCGGACAACTGATAAATGTGAGACTTAGCTAACTAGCTATAAAACAAAGTAGATAAGAAGCAGATAAAGCTAAGTCAGGTCTCGTACCATATCGTGGAGAGTGATATGCTTTAGTATATATGTTGAGCATTTGATAACCATGTAAACACCAGCTCATATCACATATAAATACAGTATTACATTGATTCTCTGGCTATTTGAGACAACAATCAACTCCAACACATGATAAAAATTAGAGTGCGGAGTGCCGGGATATAATATGACCATCAACTTACGATCCCAATATAGGCAAAGAGGCAACTTTGTGTTTCCAGAAAAATATAATTCTTTTGCAAATTGCTAGTGATGGCCAATTTACTCCCTCAGGTACATTTACGAGCCACCTCTCCATGTAACTTAACCATATCCATTATGACAGACAGTGTAATGAGCCTAATGAATAAATTATAGCACAAACACCATGAGAAATAACCCACCTATCATTGCAAAGTATATGTGGCGTTCACGTGGACTAAATTAATGGTTTACACGCGCCAAGCACCTCGCAGTCACATTATTCAACAATAGTGATTAGTTATCGTATCTCTGGCAGCATCTCGCACCCCTCTTTGAGTAGGTGTCAAGATCCCTAATTGGCTTACGGTGCGATGCTGATAGCTTGTAAGTTGATGTCCGGTCAAATGTCAGCAAAGGCTCTAAGTAGACCTCGGAAAATCTTTAAGCGGTTGCTGCCAAGGTATGGGTAATACAATAATGACATTATGATTACATTTGATGTTCAATACGTGATGTCATTCATCGTGCAGCCGCAGGTTGAGTACGTTTACCTTTAAGGGTTGGCGATGCATGAGGTATCGTACATTGTGATTGTTTAGAAGGCATAGCGATTTGTGACTGCTTTGCTATGGCAATTACACATTGTAAGGTCATACTGAAGATGGATAAGTTGACCACGTGACATGTATTAATTTGGCACATATAGCCGGTCGCGGTTGATAGATTTAATCCTACAAGATCCTAGCCTCTGTGTTTTTTAACATTTGTATTAGATTCAAACAATAGCCTCCTTTTCACCGCATGACATGCATTCCGATATAGATGTTTTTTTTATTCCTAGACATATATAACTCGCTTGGTCAAAATAGGGTTATTGTAACCGACCAACAAATTGTGCAACTTTGGCGACTTTTGCAATTTGCCGTTCAAAATTCCTTCCAAATCGTCTAGTAATGTCGCGGCATTGATGGAATCAGTTAAAGCAAACTAGCTTCTTTTATCTAAAATCGGGTAATGACCATGTCTTTTTAAACCATAAAAGATAATTGATATCCCTTGCCTGATGTCTTGCTGTAGAGCTTACGTTTGACAACTGCTGGTGTATATCGATGCATATTGCAGTAAATTATGCACATTCCAGTTGTCCGACACATACATAATGAATATAACAATAATCTCGTTGAAGGTATAATACGTTGTAACTAAGATTACCATATTTGATGACACCTTGATTTGCATTCATCGTACTCCGTTAGCTATTAATGCACACGAAAGCCGACGTGTATACACTTTGTTAACCACGTTACAGTCATTCCTCCCTGCAGAAAAACACAGACAATATTTTTGACATACCACGCAAGCAAAGATTTTCTCCCTCGACAGCGATAAAAAGAGATTAGTGTATTCAAGAAAGGACTTGGAGCAATATATCGCTCTATGAATAAACAAAGCCAGTCGACATATGTGACAGATGTTATCAGGATGAGGCGATCATTCGTGCATCCAATAGACATTGGAGAGAGTAACACAACCCACACGGACCCGAGATCAACCATTGATTAGATTGTGAGCACGTGTGATATAACAGTTGAGATACCACGCACATAATCGACTGTACATATTCCACATAATAGTTTTCTGACCTCGTGTCAATTTGCTCTGATCGAACAACAAATAAACTAACATAATGACTGGCCTGGAGGGTTATTACAAGTAGTTGCATTACCGTAGCCTATATGCTACGTTATACAGACACGCGTAGGCGGAAAGAAGCACATTTAAGAACATATTATCAATCCAAAGCTGTTGCAAAATTATCACGTAGAGGCGATGACATAAACAAAGCATCAGAGGTACTGCATGAATCGATAGAGCCGACCAAGCAGTGGCAGGAAGCACAATTCAGAGTAAAAGTCAGAGATAAAGAGGTTTACATCTGAATCTTTGTTTGCGAAGTCGCAGGTTTCCGACGCTTTTATAATAACTACCTTCGTTTATTATTGCTCCGTTAGCAATTGATATTGAGGGTAAAGTGAAGCCGTAACCTTCACGCAAATCAAGCTACAAAATCAAGCCTACAAAAACACCTGATACAGGTTGGCTATGTGGAACATCAAGAAGAAACATCTACAATATGCCTGATTTTATATCGCACAGAAATGCCGAAACAGTTGTGAACTTATATGCGTCATTCATTCACAGCCAAAACCAATATTTTATACTGTTAGCTATAATTCGTTTTGTCTTTCTAGCTTTGGGGTATCAACCGAATTAAAAAAGACTTATTCAGACAACCGTGCCGGCCTTTGCAACGCAAAATGTTATAAACCAAATATTCAATGCAATTCAACCTATCAAGTTATCCTGGTGTAGCTGCAATATTTACGTGCGGTTCAGATAATCATGCATTAGTTCACTGTAACTAATCAAAGATGATACTCAGTCTAAATCGTAATTTGGATATAAAAGAGGTATAGCTCAATGAAAAACTTACTGCAATACTATACAAACAGCGATGATGTCTGACAAATAAAAAAACAGCCACTACGAGCTTCTAGTAGGGCACTGCGTGTAAGGAAATGAACTGTAATAATTTGGATTTTTTTGGCCAGGTATGCAGTGTTTTGTGGACATAGATTGGTGTTACAAAGCGCACGTTTCAATATATTATATAAACGACTTTATGTATACTGACACGCACTATGCAGTGCAGCATTAAGTTACTATTGCTAGATATGCGTTACTAATCCCTGTCTTCAGAAATAGTAAACAGCAATCGCCTGCTCAATTCAGATACTAAATCTGAAGTTGCAGTTACATATGGAACTACGACCACGGCATCAACATATTCAACACTGCATGTCATCTGCTTCAAACTGTAATGGCGTTTGACCACATCGACACCAAACACACGCGCGTCTCTATCACTGGGTGTCAACCACAAAATATGTGTATGTGCAATGGGTTTTCTTGCGTTCATGTCTAAGCCGCTTACAAATCAATGCAGTTATGACGCTGACGCCCGATATGATACTATAACGACTCAAACACAATAACCGACAGACACTTAATGGTAAATACACTGTATGATATAAGTAATTAATGTTGAACGTCCAAATCTGGAGCAGTAACCAATATTTGATACGCTAAGGCCTGGATCTTACAAAGCAAAAAGTAATGCAAATACGTTGTGCACACTCTCAACTAAATTGCAAATACATTGTCAGTGGTGTATTTCTGAAATGAAAGCAATATCTTAAAACAAACAATGTCGTTACAGCGATGTTCATCCAACATATATCATGTCTCTATAGGGGTGCGTCTCATAGTTCTATGCCGATTTATTACGACGACAGTCGGTACAGTGATACAATTTAATTAGCTGCTGTTACCGCCGGCACAGCAAAATACCAATTGCCCAATTGTACACGATGGACTGTTGCCTTTTAATGGCATCCCAATGATGTTCATGGTACAGTTAAAATACTATAAATCATCACCAACAGAAGTTTCACCTATAAATACGCGTCTTTGCTGCAAAACTGATGTTTTCAGCCGAATGCTATTCGATGACAGGGTGCATTTTGCTACGCGCTAGGTAGAGCAATATTACGCGTTATTCTCTACACAGCATAGGTAGTTACCGATCATACATGGATATTAATGGTAGAAAGATGGTATGGGACTTTTCGATCGTGGCGGAACTTTTATCACTCTGCAATTCACATCAGAAAAAGTTAAGTGAATGGCATAAATAAATCTTGTCGGGGGATCGGCTCTCATGTCGTGTCGCTGTAGCGTTATTTCTCTTATTGCCTTATGCAGCTGCGCAATTGTACATATTACGCTTAACAGTTTCCGTGCGAATGCATGCTATGTTTGACTCATTATGTGTAGTCAGTCGCGTCTGTAGTTCGTCAATACTCCACTGCCTTAGGCTACTTATTAAACTAGGCTTTGTTCTCCGCGTGTTAGACACGTTGTGCGTCTCTGTCGTACTGTTCCGTTCTGTTTCGAAACATGAGCCCTTTATGCGATGCAGAGATAATCACTTAATTCTGCCTAATATTGGTCTTTATGTTACTAAATAATCCAGCCCAATGCAGGCATATCACTCATTGTTGCACCATTTGTTTATGTGAATAATCAGTCGGCCTGCTAAAATAAACCTCTCATTTGTTGAGGCTAATTGTACCTCAACTCAAAGCAAATGTCCAAGCTTGTACGTCGCCCAAGCTAAGTCAAAAATGGTATTGCGATATTGCATTATGAAGCCATCTCGACGCAAAAGCAACTTATAGCTAGATTCGGGACCGAAAGGGTCAAACACATTACGCCCGTAATGGTGTCATGCTCTACTGCTGGGGTGGGGGGGGGGGGGCATGTGTTATCACTCCACCATGCACCAGCTTGTCTCACTCACCAGGTGTGTGTAAGTGGCATCATCCTCTGATTCGGCTGGATACGGGTCAGAGGTAATCATTTTGTCTTGATATCATCACCGTTTTTCTGTACGTGGATACATAGCCCATGATATTATATCCTGTTATTGGTTATGCCAAAGTTTATTTGTGCGTGTTACACCAACCCCTTACAAAGTAGTTGTCGCGTGTTTGATGTTTTCATAAACAGTCCAATCGGCCTCAACATATTTGATGTATCAGTGGTCAACAAGATTCAACTCATTTTGTTTATTACTTGGACTGCAGATTGTAATAATAAGGTTATTGCAACACTTCTAAAAAGAACAAAACTAGGTGCTAAAAAATATCAATGAATAGCCTTCCACATCTTAAGCCCTGTGGGAGGTTGTATCGTCCACTACGACTTTTAAGTAATGTATACCACCCTGTTTTGTTCAATGTCTGTTCCGAATGAAACAACTGAATTAATGAACGCTGAATCTTTACCTTCATCAAAGATTATGGGTTTAATGCAGGAGGTGTAGAATTGCTTCACGTACACGACTCCGTCTTGAGGATTACATGTAGTCGGTATTTTATTCTCTAACAATGTCAAATGTCTACGTCGCAGCAACACCCATTTAACAACTCCCGTGTTATTCTCTGAGGCCCTCTCAGTTATATAACCGTTGGTGATTGCTGACGTAAAGCGACAAATTAATGATCCTTGCGTCCGTTCAGAAAGTTCATTTCATGATGGGCCAATGTATCTCACTTGAAGGCCAGGATACGTATCAACCAGCCCACATAGCAATCAATGAAACAGGACTTCATACGCAAACTTCTTACATCCCATATGTAAGTAATGAAGCCTGAATTACATCGCATGATGGAATTTGAGACACAACCAGTTATGGTCCAGGAGACTGGGTTTTTATTCCACATTGTCGATTTGTATCGACTGCGAAACTGACTTGCAGTATATACCGATTCTATGTTTTTAGTTGTTATTGACATGTTAGTTAATCCTATATTGGTATGTTGCGGTGACCAGCCCTCCATGTGTTGTAGACCCACCTGCTGTTGTGAACCAATTACAAGCTATGATCTGCTCCCTAAGTTAGCATATCCGCTCCATTGAGCCCACTTTTAAATCATCCCTTACGGTCAATTATGCCACACCTGCTAATATGTATTGATTGGCAGACGTCTCATGGATATGCACCCCAGGCAGGTCTGGAGTATAAATTGAAAAGAGCTAACATTATATATTAATGTTGACACTGAATATGCTGACATATGCGCTACACTACAGCACTTCTACATGACCTGCTTGTTACTGAACATAGCAGTAAGTTGCTCTTGAATGCAACCATATTACAACAAAATGAAGAGCTGGCCAAACGAATTCAGATAGACACTGCAAAACAATCATTAATCCTCTTTTGAATAATGTTCATATGACTTAGTTTTGCACGGAACAGATTATAGCAGCACAACTATCCTGGAGTCGTCAAGCTCAGCTAAGAACTCATGTCATGCGTCAATATAAAGCACTAGGGGGATCTCTTGAACCCTAAGCAAGATGATTCACCAAATGGGCTCGTCATGCGTGGTTGTTGTCAGCACTTGAACGTTGCTAGAGAAAGCATCTTGCTCCAAACAAACGAAACGCACAAGTACGGTATGTTTTTCCTTACTACATTGCAACAAGCGTTCTGGATGAAGTGTCAGGCCAAGTCATAACATATTCATAGTAAGTCTGTCGGTTGTTATGGAAAACACGAAAACCTGCACTTTAAATGTGGTAACGATATGCATGCTTTACACTCGTTAGTCAAACCCTTATGCAGTAGGGTCGTGATGCGGGTGTGATGCTGCTTAAATGGTTGGCAATCAATTACGTGTAGTGGCCGTGGAGCGATGCGCTAGGCAGTTATGCAGTCAGCCGCCGTTGAACTATTAACCTGCATGAATGCGAAGATCTTTGACCTGTCATCTTCATGTCGGCGCTCATAGGTACAGTACCAGGCGCGGTACTTTATTCTAGCGTTCTTCTCTAAATGGAGACACCCTGTATGCTGGTGCAGTCGAAGGCAGTTCGTTTTTATTTTATAAGACATTCTCATTACATTGGGAGTCAATAGTTTAGAGACTAAGGGTAGAGCGCCGTCGTGAGCTGAACCTTGTAGGCACCAACACCAAGCATTTGCAAATGTGTTCCGCCCGACATCGATAACACTGAGAGTTACTGGTTACACCGCAAAAATCTAGTATGTGTGGTATGTGTGATGTGTCGCAAAAAGTGGAGAAGCGTCGATAATGCAATAACAACGTAGACCTTTAGCAAAAAATGCAAACATGTTGGTATGTTATCTGGAACTGCCGGCCACAATTCATTTATTGCTATCAAATATTCAATTCCATCCTTGTTCGCATAGCCACTTGCCTACTTCTTCTTGCTCAGACACCACGTTTAGCATCGACGATAACCTTGAGATAATCTGATCAGTTAAAGAAGGCAATGATGCAACATGCGGTGACGGCAAGATAGTTCAAAGCAGAGACAATCACGTATCCTTAGACATATGTCATGAAGCCCTTCAAATAGTAGCTGGCAACATCAGAATCGCTCATCGCTCGTAGAGTAGTAATGGAAGTGTAGTGTACCAACCCAGTTACAAACTAACATAACACCCCGACTCGGCACCCTTGATCGTTTGGTTTTAGAGAGAGCGAGACGATAGTACCAACCGACCCTCACATGCCTTCTTTTTAATTTACTACTTTGGGCACAACGACATTAATGTGTACCAACACAGAAACGCGAACTGAAGTCCTTCTTAACCAGTTAAAACATGCTGAACTAATTGCCCCCCCAATATGCTTTAGCCAATTCAATAAATCACCTACTCTCCTAATCTGACCTGAGTTGCGTTTGGTGTTTAAGCTGTCACGAAATTGCAACCAGCAACAACCACATCTCCAGAAATACGATAAGATGCGCTTGTAACTTTCTCTACATTAAGAATTAGGCTCCTTACAGCCGGATCACGTTGAGACACCTTATACTATAATAGCAGCCCAACCCAAACCAAAAAGCTCCGAACGACACCACCA
>CM067343.1:20491865-20494365 GCA_034190875.2 Urechis unicinctus
AGTCTATAGAACTGTAATCGATCTAGTGTTTAGGAATGCGATGTTGACATGTTAATGAGGGCAGGTGAAGCGTACAGATTAGTTGCATAATCAAAATGACCCTACGTTTATGCATCGGATGCGATATCTGATACATAATGTTTACATTGGCACGAGTACACATCATCTAAATCACAAGCAATGCAAACCAAGTTACCATCTAATACAGACCGAGATCCAGATGCCTTCATATAGAGTTTATGAAAGCAAATGAGCCGCTGAATAGTTTTTCAAATAATTCTTTCATTGTATATATATATAATGCCATAGAAATGTAACTTTTCCAAGTTGCTCAATGCTATTTGACCTGCCTTTTGACGATAAATTGACACTTGGACGCTATTTATATATATATATATATGTATAAGATATATATTTAATCTAATATATATATATCATATCTATATCTCTCTACTTATTCTCTCTATCACTCTTATCTCTCTATCCTTATATATATATATATATCTATATATCTATTCTCTATCTACTATATATATCTCATGGCTCCCTCGTTATTTCTATGTAAAAAAAATTTACGTGATGGACCAACGGTGAGACGGTCCTGCGTCATGCTTAAGTAGATATCTTATTGGCTGTATCAGCAAAGTCTTACACAAGATCTGACATTACGGCCCATTCGTACGTATGGATGCTCGTGAATGCTATTAACCGCTTATACATACTCCCTAACCTGGTTATGGTGTTGCCTTCGACATTATAATTCCATACAGGATGCATTTGGTTGTGTGAGTGGACCATGATATGCATAAATGAAACACCAAGCCGCCTATTCGAACGTCATTGTGATTTTATTATATATCTATATAATATTTCTCTATATATATCCTATCTCTCTATATATATCTATATATATAATATATCCTATATATAGATTCATATATATATATATATATATATACTATATATATTATATATATGGCATAGGATATCTATATTTATTTTGCATACGACTATATATATATATATTATATATGATATATCACACATATGTGTATTTATGGATATATTTTATATTGATATCAGAGGTAATTCAATATAAATATATATATATATATATACATTATATATATATACTATAATATATAATATCTCTCTCGCTCTCGTGATGTCCTCCCTCTCTCTCACTCTAATCCCCTCTAGATATAAATCTCTATCGTATCGACTATGTAAAATATATATCTTGTGTGCGTATATTGTACACATAACTATATATATCTTCCATATTATACGTGTGTCTGTATGTATATATAAAGAGAGAGGGAGAGAGGATTTAGAAATGAGTGAAGGAGCCTCTAGAAAAGGATATTATTAGAGCAGGGAGATGCAGGAGACAATAGGGAAGAAGATAAGGGGGGGTGGAGAGTACGGAATAGAGATAGATTTCTAGCATATGAATGTATCAACATAGATATATCAGGTATATGTTATGTAATAACATGTAGGTTTATTTATTTATATGTGTCTTAATTTGTGTTTGGTATAGATTCCTCACGTCACTCCAGGCGGTCACATAGGTGACACAGCGCAATGTGTGAAGTCAATGGAATACTTTACTTACTAAGTACAACAGCATTTAAAAAGCCTCCGTTGCGCAGCGCATTTTTTATTCAAGCAGAGGTTAACGACTAAAACTCAGTTTATCGAAAAACACATTAATGTTTGCATCAGGCAGTAATTCGAATTGACAGGGCGTATGCGTGAATGCCCAGTGTCGTTACCACGACTTTTAGGGTATAGAAGTGTCCGTATACCGGACCCATAGCTTCTGTCTAATCTGACATTCAAAAGATTACATCCACTAACCACCGAGTTATAATTTTCGATCGTTACAATGACTACGCGCAAGCCACCTGTCCCTATTTAGCTTAGGTACTATCAATTGACTTGGGAGGAAAGTCAAAGTCATCAACGTGTGATTGTATTGATTGATTTTCATAGCATTACAATCACACAGCTTTTTGTTTTAAGCAGAACGATAGCGATCGTTGCACGTGTCAATTGTTAATAACCGGCAGCCAAGGCTGCACAGACAATACTGAATTGCCCTCAGTACAACGAATAAGCCGGCCCTTTAATGTCATTCCACGACAGAGACGTTTGACACCTGCAAATAAGCAATCTAACATTTGCTCTATAACGCTAAGTCAAAACGGATGTAACTATTGGGGATCTGTTTTAACTGAATATAACTGTGTCTCAGCATTAAATGCGATAGAGTTGATTACAGTTTATGTTACATCAATATTGCATACACCACCATGTGCACAATTTAACCCACCTTACTATGAGTAATCATTATGTCGAATATTCCCAACCACCGATACATTATTGGAATATTCCATAAATAATGCTTGTTTGTTCATCCCATTGTGGCATAAACGTATGTATATTAACATATGTTAAATTTTGCATAAGACGTAGACTTATTTTTGCAATAGAT
>CM067343.1:20499365-20564365 GCA_034190875.2 Urechis unicinctus
AACAGGGAAACTTTCAATTTATTTCATAAACGAGTTCATGTTTGCTTACTACAAAATGCGCTGTGTGCTGAACTCATTACAAAATATTTTTATTATGTTACCATAGCAAACGATAAGATGCTAAAATACCAATTTTAAAACTTTGACAAAGCCATATCCAAATCGCGTTAATACACACCTACAGTGGCTGAGTGTATGCCAAGGGTCACGATATAAGCCTCCTCATATTGTTGCCAATTACATGTAACACACATAGTGGCGTGTTCATGTTCTATTCCTTGTGAATGTTACCCTGCATGAGATTTGACGGTTCGAAGAGCGTAAAAAAACCCATACTACATTGCACTTTTCCGATACAACACCCCACACCCTTGATATATGTATAATAAGTGTATTATTCAGCAAATAATAAGGCTTGTTGAAATTTTAGTTACTCCGGGGGTGAAGAATTGGGTCATTAGTAGTAAGGCAATGCATGCGTGGATAGCGTATTTCCGAACCATGCCCGATGATGAAGAAGCTTGTCTTGCCATGGAAACCAATTATGTTACACCATGTCAATTCATGCTGCGCCATGGACTGGAATAAATGATATTGCCAAATATGATTTTCATAAACGGGTTTCTATGACGCAACGCAATTATATCACCGCTACCATTGTGTTAATTTTTCTCATTCTGATTATCAGTGTTTCACCCAACACAACAGGCCGATATCTCTGAGGCATAATGAAAGTCATTTGCGTCCGTTGTGTGTCAATACACCATTCCCTGAAGACATGCATTGTAATCACCTATGTACACGCAAGAATGACTCACTGCGCGTCTGCATATGTTATTATTGTCCCTTGCGAAGCCTGTTCAACATGAGCCTGGATGCGACGCACAGTCACCAATGACGTCTCACTGGTCATATAGAAACATATAGCATCGCGTTTATAACATTAAAAAACATTAAATACCTGACAGATGCAATATGCACGGAAATAGTTGCATTAATGATCCAGCGGCAGCAACCAAAGCCTTAGTCGAATTACGCTATGTTGCAAGGTTATGCTTTTATTAATCAGTAAAATGCATTGCAATGTTTTGTAACAGACTAATGCCCTTTCTTTAGTACAGAGCAGGTGCACAAATGCATCGTTTCAATGATTATGTCTGTTTTAATTCCGGGTATTTGCTAGTGGGAGCTACAGTCTACAATGTCGGTGCTGTGTATACCAAAATGATCATGTTGGTATTCTTCTTCTCCGAGAACCTTAGCAAAGCCATTACTATGACTGTAATGCTAAAAGTCGATCTCATCCTGTTACTATCGTTCATCACCAGTTAGCTCATTGGGTCGGCTACACTTATTGTATGCCTCCATGATGGACAGTACTCATCCATGGCTGAGCCTGCATGAGGCTGCAAGACGCAGAGGCACAGAAGCGTCATAGATAATATCAGATCAGTCCCCGGATGATGCGTGGCAAATCAAATCTGGTCGGTTTGTTTTGCTAAAAGGTGAAAGCGTATTCTCCGCCTAACTTGCTAACCCATTCAATCTCACCAGCTTAGCCTCTCTTCCAAATAAGCAGCAAAATTTTTATCACATGGACAAGTAAGATCAATTTAGAATCCAGCGAAAAGGATTAATTGACAAGATTCCCATCTTAAGACAACTCTGCTTAGCCACAGATGTCTAGCTCTGCGTAGCCAGAGCTGTCTACCTCTGCGTAACTGGAGTATGCTAGCCTTTTGGTCAAGATCCTTCTATTATACTCAATGGTTCAAAATCACTATCGTTTCACAGAAGTAGCAGATAAGCAGCACTACTGCACAATTTGCAGAACAATAGGCTGGCATGTGCTGTGGTCAAACACGGCCCGTTGTTATATGATTACCGTCTCTATTCTAGACCGCCTTATTAGAGCTGAAAGGTATATGGCAAGGTGTTATGCACTGTGTGTCTTTGGAATACGTGACGCTTTAGAAATAGCTATTAGTAGATGCCATCCTATGTGATGTATTTGAGCAACTTAATTGCTTGTGGAAAGTAACTTACAAATAAATTGCTGGAAGGAAATGGGGTCGACTCTGTTGTAACCTGGCACACGTGTCTCAATATCATCATGTAATTCAAAACTACGGCAGACACGCGCTGTTGTAATCGCACGCAGACATCAATAAATCATATTCCCCGCGTCTTTTGCCGACATGCTCAGTCCAAGAGCTCAGTGATGCCTAACGTGATGAATGACGCGCGGTTGACAGCCTACAGGTGGTAATAAGGAGCGTGATATTCGCCGTGAAGCAGATAAATGAGTCTGTGTTGCCTCGAGCACATCATGAAATGAATTGCTTGAATGAACGCGTGGACCCACTTTATGTCTGCGACCACACGGCCAGGAGGCTAAAGGTTACCTCATTGAAGTCATTAAACAGTAGAGATGAGCATCGTTATCGCCTTGGTATTGTTCGTGATATATTGTAAGATATGATTGGACATATCGAACCCCGTCAAATCCAGCTTGGGCGATAGTATGATAATATCATCATGAATCAGCTCGAGCCACTGTCTTCTTATCAAAGACGTGTTGTAACTAAATACAGTATTATATTGTCCTTTGTGTGTTCGTATGCTACAATGACGAACTTGTGAAAATACTTGTTTCGTTTTCAACCAGCGCCTTCTGACAATTTATGACAATAATTGCGTATTTCAACTAAAGCCTCTTCTTGCAGATTACACCTACCTATTTTTAGAATAAGCTTTAATGACATAATACAGCATTTAAAGTAACAGAAGGTATGGTCCATAATGTAAACATGTTGAATGGACAAACAAAGTAGCGAATTTTATTGTACAAGCTAATTAAAGAGAACAATCGAACACAATTACGCTCTTAGATTCAACAAAGGGGGATGGTACATATACTACAGACTCGAGCACGGTTCGACGATGGATCAAGTGAATTTCACGCGTTTTATCACGTTTGCAATTTTGTTCATTACAAGGAGTAGCAACGATGAGGATCGGTGCGTTTTTAACACGGTATTAAACTCACGCTGTTGTTATCGCTTTTTTATGGGAGGAGATCTTCCAGATAATTTGTATTTGGGATAACATACTACACGGCAAATTGGTTGCATAAGATGTCAGAAAATACTGCAATGTATTCTCCGATAAACTCGCACATCATTTGCCTCACGACATGTTATTACGTGACAGATGCATCGTTGGTTAGTTGCTAAATACAGTGAGCAAACCACAAATCAACAGCTTCTCTAAAATGTTAATATACTGCTGCACGTCATGCTTTTTCAATAACAAGCCGCATATAATGAGTCGAACATATTCTGCAAATACTCATTACAAAGAATCCGACTAGGAAGCAGCAAAAAAACTAATTTGAACAATGCATTATTCATGATTGCCATATATTGCGGATGGTAAGAGCATGTCAATCGATAAACTTTGTGAATGAAATGGGCTCTCTAGCAGTACAGGCGCAATACGCGCCAAGATGCCTTCTGGTATAATATCATGTACAGCAGGCCTTACCATGCGAGTGTGACGCCCCATCCAGCATCAATGCACCCCTTTTATCATGTCCTTAATGCTTCAATCATCACTTAAAATATATTTCTGTTAGGGTGACAACAGCATTTACGATATTGAAATAATATATGTCAGCATTTCAAACACTTTTCAACTCAAGCCGAGCAAACCATATACACCTCGCATTACCTTCTGAATGAATAAACTTCAGGTAAATAGCGCTTGGCACAACGGTTTATAATAAAATCCTTATCTATCGAAAACTGTTGTCCAGTATGGTGGAGTTTACGTCTGGATGAAGGCCTGCATCGTTTTGTGATGGCTTAAGGCTCTGTAGCACATGCTTTATATTGTAAAAAGGAAACGTATCACCACACGCACGATGCATGGGATGTGACATTGAGATATAGTCCCTGTACAACACGTCCGAAAATATACAAAACAATACTTTGGCCCATATAAGTGAAGATCACATTAATTTATACGCTTTGCATCAACAAAGCTATGATTTAGATATTTGTTGATGTATTCATGCCCAGGAGACCGACGATAATGTTACACAATCAGCGGAGCGCTGTATATGCTGGGTGTGGATGGAAATATTGCGCGTTGACTCAGTAAAGTTTATTCGACGATCAGCCTTAAAGTGATCGGACCGAATTATCCAACAATATTTGACCATAATTTCTCTAAGGTTATTGCTGTCTTGTCCTTTGTCACTTCGGGTATTCTTTCTGAGGTACCGGGTGTATCGGAATGAGACCACGTTAAAATGAGACTTACGACTTTTCTTTTTTATATGGCTTCTTCTGTCACGCGTAATCGGAAATGTTGTACGGCAGAATCGTTCTGTCAATACAGTCTTTTGTGGGTGTATCGTGGTGACGTAGGTCTTGGCGTTTGGTTCCAATGTGTATCTGTGAGCAGAGCCTCGGTATTTCCATGGATATGGATGTAAGCCATTGGTAGCTAATATTGGGTGGCCTAGGGCAGCTTGTGAGTTTACGAACGTGTTGGCATTTAAATGTATTTATCGCTAATTGGATTTTGCATCGAAAGCGGTGTCTGTTGACGAACCCTATCGATTGGAGTGGGACATTAATTTGGAATAATGGCCACCGAACATGCGGTTCAGAATAAGGTCAATTTTGCTTGCCGAAGGTGCAAAACGGAGGTTGTAATTAAGGAATCTGATTTCTGGCGTGGCTTTGATTGGAGTGCTTATTAGCGTGGATACGAATAGATGGTGCTTTTATGAGTGTACACGTGTATGGGCGCGTTTTTGGGTGGTGATTTTCCTCATGCCAGGGAACAAGAAAGTATCCATGGTGAGTCACACACGTAAGTGCACCGCGTATTGATTATTTGTGTCGCAAGAGAGCAGAGGATTGGCACAACACGGATGCAATTTACCAAGCAATTGTCATGGACAATAAAATCAATCTCAGATGTCGGGCAATCGTAGCGAATAACAATGATTAGCAACGATCGTGCCTGAGTCATCTTACTCCATTGCTAGGTGGTATATTGTTGGCGGCCTGCTGGGAATTGAGACAAATGTCGTCTGGAAATCAAAATGGCGCTGCAGCTGTCCCATTGACACGACATATTTGGAACTATAACTGAAATTTGCAATAATTGTGCGTAAATCTTATTTCCACAAACAACACTTTCTTCGCCATTGACCTCAAACTGGTTGTTGACAAGATGCATCCACATCAAGAATATTTAATGGCAAAAACATATGGTAATTTCTGCAAAATATCATGCAGATCATTGCAAATATCCCGGCTGATGTTTGATGACATCAAAATCACAGGCTGATATTTAGCTAGATGAGCTCTTACGGAAAACAGGACTTACTATATATACTTTGGTATATGTAAGCTTTAGATGAAGATATGAAAATGCTCTGAACCAAAAGATATATGTAGTAGCATCACTTCATCACACATTAAGATACCTAAACTATAGGATGGCTGCCAATGTGTACCTTCATCACGTAATTATACATAAATGTGGGAGAGGAAAGGTAGGGAAGATTATTTACCCTTATTTATCCCAACCTTCTGAATGACAGCAAACGATCCCCTCACTTTTACTGTTATATAATTATTTCTGAGCATCAACGTAACTAACTTTAGTTTATTACATGTACCTTAAAATGAGTTTGCATCAGCTTCGACTTAAGTTTGACGACAGAACGCAGAAATATAATTTTTAAACAGGGCAAAAAAAGTGATGAATTAAACACAAATAACTAAAAAGCTAGCATTTGTGCAGCAGCAGTATGTTGTGCATATGACATAAGTGTTTATGGCAACTAATAGCCAGTGAAACATCTCTTGTTGGTGACCATTTATCGGTTTCTACTTTGGTTGATCGCAGGGAACATGGATTACGTAATGCAGTCGGTTCCCTCAGCGATGTTCCATATTAACTGGTCCGGCAGGGCATATACATTAGCAATTGCACGAAGAATAAGTTTGAAATCCTCAATTAATTTGATATACTGCTGAGCATATTCAACAGATTCTTCGTGCTGCTACATTTTCATAAAAATTTACAACATTTAAAACGTTTATATGCTTTAATATGCTCGCCTATCCGATCTGTAATGCAAGTATATTTGTCTGCAAATACAATTATCATTTGTCCAAGAAATAACACCTTTTGTGTCGGTAGGAATTATCTTCACCGCGCTAATGCACATCATTGTCACATTGAGAATGATAACTAACTGTGCTGAATGCAGCATCAGCACCATTGGAGCAACGACGTCATATCATCCACTTATACAGAACATTGTCAAAATCAATACGCAAGTCATCCAAATAGCTCATTTTAACCAAAACCAACAGCATTATGTATCACCTGCCGTTTAAGTCTTAATGAGTCTAGTGCTACAATATGTTTCTGGCAAATAAAGATGGAAGGACAGGCCACCCTATGCGAAGCAGTTAAGAGCGAAGCGTGAGGATTTTATTAAATGCAGAAGTGCGATAAAAACTGCTGCGTAATAAAGCTAACCGGACAACTGATAAATGTCAGACTTAGCTAACTAGCTATGAAACAAAGTAGATAAGAAGCAGATAAACTAAGTCAGGTCTCGTATCAAATCGTGGAGAGTGATATGCTTTAGTATATATGTTGAGCATTTGATAACCATGTAAACCCCAACTCATATCACATATAAATACAGCATTACATTGATCCTCTGGCTATTTGAGACAACAATCAACTCCAACACATGATAAAATTAGAGTGAGGAGTGCCGGGATATGATATGACCATCAACTAACGATCCGAATATAGGCAAAGAGGCAACTTAGTGTTTCCAGAAAAATATAATTCTTTTACAAATTGCTAGTGATGGCCAATTTACTCCCTCAGGTACATTTACGAGCCACCTCTCCATGTAACTTAACCATATCAATAATGACAGACAGTGTAATGAGCCTAATGAATAAATTATAGCACAAACACTATGAGAAAAAACCCACCTATCATTGCAAAGTACATGTGGCGTTCACGTGGACTAAATTAATGGTTTACACGCGCCAAGCACCTCGCAGTCAAATTATTCAACAATAGTGATTAGGTATCTCTGACAGCGTCTCGCACCCCTCTTTGAGTAGGTGTCAAGATCCCTAATTGGCTTACGGTGCGATGCTGGGAGCTTTGAAGTTGATGTCTATTTGAGTTACATAATCCCAAAAACTGTCATCATAAAGCTTATGTGGGCCAACGTTTGCGGATCTACAACAGGCCGCAGACGTTAGTGTCAAGATATTGATCCACAAATACGAGCCCCATGGCATGCTATGGCAATTACCTATTGTGAGGTCATACTGAAGTTGGATAAGTTGACAACGTGACATGTATTAATTTGGCACAAAAAGCCAGTCGCGGTTGATAGATTTAAAAGAACAAGATCCTAGCCTGTGTATTTTTTAACATTGGTATTAGATTCAAACAATAGCCTCCTCTTCATCTCATGATATGCATTCCGATATAGATGTTTTTTTTTTATTCCTAGACATATATAACTCGCTTGGTCAAAATAGGGTTATTGTAACAGACCAACAAATTGTGCAACTTTGGCGACTTTTGCAATTTGCCGTTCAATATTCCTTCCAAATCGTCTAGTAATGTCGCGGCATTGATGGAATCAGTTAAAGCAAACTAGCTTCTTTTATCTAAAATCGGGTAATGACCAGGTTTTTTTAAACCATAAAAGATAATTGATATCCCTTGCCTGATGTCTTGCTGTAGAGCTTACGTTTGACAACTGCTGGTGTATAGTGATGTATATTGCTGTAAATTATGCACATTCCTGTTACCCGACACATACATAATGAATATAACAATAATCTGGTTGAAGGCACAATACGGTGTAACTAAGATTACCATATCTGATGACACCCTGATTTGCATTCATCACAATCCGTTAGCTATTAATGCACACAAAAGCCGACGTGTATACACTTTGTTTACCACGTTACAGTCATTCCTCCCTACAGAAAAGCACAGACAATATTGTTGACATACCACGCAAGCAAAGATTTTCTCCCTCGACAGCGATAAAAAGAGATTAGTGTATTCAAGAAAGGACTTGGAGCAATATATCGCTCTATGAATAAACAAAGCCAGTCGACATATCTGACAGATGTTATCAGGATGAGGCGATCATTCGTGCATCAAATTGACATTGGAGAGAGTAACACAACCCACACGGACCCGAGATCAACCATTGATTAGATTGTGAACACGTGTGATATAACGAAGAGGACAGTTGATATACCACGCACATAATCGACTGTACATATTCCACATACGGTAATAGTTTGCAGACCTCGTGTGAAATTGCTCTGATCGAACAACAAATAAACTAACATAATGAAGTAGTTGCATTACCGTGGCCTACGTGCTATGTTTTACGCGTAGGCGGAAAGTAGCACATTTAAGAACATATTATCAATCCAAAGCTGTTGCAAAATTATCACGTAGAGGCGATGACATAAACTAAGCATCCGAGGTACTATAAGCATCGATAGAGCAGACCAAGCAGTGGCAGGAAGCACAATTCCGAGTTAAGGTCAGAGGTAAAGAGGTTTACATCTGAGTCTTTGTTTCCGACGCTTGTATGATAACTACCTTCGTTTATTACTGCTCCGTTAGCAATTGGTATTGAGGGTAAAGTGAAGCTGTAGCCTTCACGCAAATCAAGCTAGCCTACAAAAACACCTGATACAGGTTGGCTATGTGGAACATCAAGAAGAAACATCTACAATGTGCCTGATTTTATATCGCACAGAAATGCCGAAAAAGTAGTGAACTTATATGCGTCATTCATTCACAGCCAAAACCAATATTTTAATCTGTTAGCTATAATCCGTTTTGTCTTTCTAGCTTTGGGGTATCAACCGAATTAAAAAAGACATATTCAGACAACCGTTCCGGCCTTTGCAACGCAAAATGTTATAAACCAAATATTCAATGCAATTCAGCCTATCAAGTTATCCGGGTCTAGCTGCAATATTTACGTGCGGTTCAGATAATCATGCATTAGTTCACTGTAACTATTCAAAGATGATACTCAGTTTAAATCGTAATTTGGATATAACAGAGGCATAGCTCAATGGAAAACTAACTGCAATACTATACAAACCAAGCGCAGTTGAGGGTACACACCCCGTAGTGCAGCAAATACATTGTAGATGCTAGCGGAATAAACCACAGCGCCAGAGGTAACTCAGAATTTGTTTATCACAAAGCGCGTAATTCTTCATTGTTACTGGTTGACATTGGAACGCTGATCATATCTATTAAATTGTAGTCATATTTTTAGTTTCGTTTCGCAATACCAGTTTGTGCTGACCAGTCAAGTCGTTGAAGAGGTACTTACAATCATTACACAGCGGCCATTTGCAGCAACGCTCGAATATAAGCTTCGGGAGAACCAGTAAGTTCAGTGGCTGGAATTCGCATTGGACTAGCCAGGGCAGCCAGACAACTTTTAACGCACATAATCCACTAATTGTCTTCCACACGGAACATCATTAGAGACTGAATTATTCACAGAGGGAAATTGCCCAACGGCCTTATGCTCTCAGAATAGCCCAAAATGTTTGATATATGTATACCGAGACAGCGATGATGTCTGACAAATAAAAAACAGCCACTCAGAGCTTCTAGTATGACACTGCGTGTAATAAAGAAGATGTTACGCATGCAACAATGCTAGCCATAGATGCGAATGTGCGATGCATTAAACTGGGGTTTTGGGAAAGAGCAAATTATTAACATTATGCAGAAATAGTGAACAGCGCATCAAATGGACAATATACTGTATGTGAATTAGTTTACACTGTTTACTGCAAAATGAGCAAATGCATTGAAGTTATAAATCAAGCCAAAGATAAGCAAGGTTAAGTCGATGAAACGCAGTGATGGTTTTATAACCGCGACAATAAGCTCGCTCGTCAATCGAGGACTTCTCTGAAAGCGCTTTTTGCAGCAAAATGTCAGGAACAATTTACGCTTACATGGTAAGTTTATGTCTACGGGAATGAACTGTAATAATTTGGATATTTTTGCCCAGGTATGCAGTGTTTTGTGGACATAGATTGGTGTTACAAAGCGCACGTTTCAATATATTACATAAAAGAATTAATGTACATTGACAAGCACTTTGCAGTGCAGCATTATGTTACTATTGCCAGATATGCGTTACTAATCCCTGTCTTCAGTAATAGTAAACAGCAATCGCCTGCTCAATTCAGATACTAAGTCTGAAGTTGCAGTTACATATGGAACTACGACCACGGCATAAACATAAACATATTCAACACTGCATGTCATCTGCTTCAAACTGTAATGGCGTTTGACCACATCGACACCAAAAACACACGCGTCTGTATCACTGGGTGTCAACCACAAAATAGTTGTATGTGCAATGGGTTTTCTTGCGTTCATGTCTAAGCCGCTTACAAGCCGATGTAGTTATGACGCTGACGAAATGATACTATCACGACTCAAACACAATAACCGACAGACACTCAATGGTAGATACACTGTTGGATATAAGTAATTAATGTTGAACGTCCAAATCTGGAGCCGTAACCAATATCTGATACGCTAAGGCCGGGATCTTACAAAGCAAAAAGTAATGCAAATACGTTGTGCACGCTCTCAACTAATTTGCAAATACTTTGTCAGTAGTGTATTTCTGAAATGGAAGCAATATCTTAAAACAAACAATGTCGTTACAGCGATGTTCATCCAACATATATCATATGTCTCTCTCGGGGTGCGTCTCATAGTTCTAAGCCGATTTATTACGACGACAGACGGTACAGTGATACAATTTAATTTGCTGCTGTTACCGCCGGCACAGCAAAATACCAATTGCCCATTTGTACACGATGGACTGTTGCCTTTTAATGGCATCCCAATGATGTTCATGGTGCAGTTAAAATATTATACATCATCACCAACAGAAGCTTCACCTATAAATACGCGTCTTTGCTGCAAAACTGAAGTTTTCAGCCGAATGCTATTTGATGACAGGGTGCATTTTGCTAAGCGCTAGGTAGAGCAACATGACGCTTTATTCTTTACACAGCATAGGTAGTTACCGATCATACATGGATATTAATGGTAGAAAGATGGTCTGGGACTTTTTGATCGTGGCGGAACATTTATCACTCTGCAATTCACATCAGAAAAAGTGAAGTGAATGGCATAAATAAATCTTGTCGGGGGATCGGCTCTCATGTGGTGTCGCTGTAGCGTTATTTTTCTTATTGCCCTATGCAGCTGCGCAAATGTACATATTACACTTAACAGTTTCCGTGAGAATGCACGTTATGTGTGACTCATTATGTGTAGTCAGTCGCGTCTGTAGCTCGTCAATACTCCACTGCCTTAGGCTTCTTATTAAACTCGGCTTTGTTCTCTGCATGGAAGACATGCTGTTTCGTACTGTTCCGTTCGGTTTCGAAGCATGAGCCCTTTAAGCGATGCAGAGATAATCACTTAATTCTGCATAATATTGGTCTTTGTTTTACTAAATGATCCAGCCCAATGCAGGCATATCACTCATTGTTGCACCATTTGTTTATGTGAATAATCAGTCGGCCTGCTAATATAAACCTCTCATTTGTTTAGGTTAATTGTACCGCAACTCAAAGCAAATGTCCAAGCTTGTACGTCGCCCAAGCTAAGCCAAAAAAGGGTATTGCGATATTGCATTATTAAGCCATCTCGACGCCAAAGCAAATTATAGCTAGATTCGGGACCGAAAGGGTCAAATACGATGTATTGCCACTTGTGGCACACAAAAATATCAAAGTATGCAGTAGGGTCGACCGGTTCAATGCATTTCAATGTTTCTGTGTTATTCGCACAACGACCCATCTATGCATTAAATTCGGCTGGATACGGGTCAGAGGTAATCACTTTGTCTTGATATCATCGCCGTTTTACTGTACATGGATACATAGCCCATGATTTTATATCCTGTTATTGCTTATGCCAAAGTTTATTTGTGCGTGTTACACCAACCCCTTATAAAGTAGTTGTCGCATGTTTGATGTTTTCATAAACAGTCGAATCGGCCTCTACATATTTGATGTATCAGTGGTCAACAAGTTTCAACTCATTTTGTTTATTACTTGGACTACAGATTGTAAAAATAAGATTATTGCAATACTTCTAAAAAGAACAAAACTAGGTGCTAAAAAATATCAATGAATAGCCTTCCACAACGCAAGCCCTGTGGGAGGTTGTATCGTCCACTTCGACTTTTAAGTAATGTATACCACCCTGTTTTGTTCAATGTCTGTTCCGAATGAAACAACTGAATTAATGAACGCTGAATCTTTACATATTTCAAAGATTATGGGTTTAATGCAAGAGGTGTAGAATTGCTTCGCGTACACGACTCCGTCTTGGGAGTTACATGTAGTCGGTATTTTATTCTCTGACAATGTCGAATGTCTACGTCGCAGCAACACCCATTTAACAACTCCCGTGTTATTCTCTGAGGCCCTCTCAGTCATATAACCGTTGGTGATTGCTGACGTAAAGCGACAAATTAATGATCCTTGCGTCCATTCAGAAAGTTCATTTCATGATGGGCCACTGTATCTCACTTGAAGGCCAGGATACGTATCAACCAGCCTACATAGCAATCAATGAAGCAGGACTTCATACGCAAACTTCTTACATCCCATATGTAAGTAATGAAGCATGAATTACATCGCATGATGGAATTTGAGACACAACCAGTTATGGTCCAGGAGACTTGGTTTTTATTCCACATTGTCGATTTGTATCGACTGCGAAACCGACTTGCAGTATATACCGATTCTGTGTTTTTAGTTGCTATTAACATGTTAGTTAATCCTATATTGTTATGTTGCGGTGATAAGCCCTCCATGTGTTAAAGTCCCACCTGCTGTTGTGAACCAATTACATGGTATGATCTGCTCCCTAAGTTGGCATATCCGCTCCATTGAGCCCACTTTTAAATCATCCCTTACGGTCAATTATGCCACACCTGCTAATATGTATTGATTGGTAGACGTCTCATTGATATGCACCCCGGGCAGGGCTGTAGTATAAATTGAAAAGAGCTAACATTATATATTAGTGTTGACACTGAATATGCTGACACATGCGCTACACTACAGCACTTCTACATGACCTGCTTGTTACTGAACATAGCAGTAAGTTGCTCTTGAATGCAACCATATTACAACAAAATGAAGAGCTGGCCAAACGAATTGAGATAGACACTGCCAAACAATCATTAATCCTCTTTTGAATAATGTTCTAATGACTAAGTTTTGCACGGAACAGATTATAGCAGCACAACTATCCTGGAGTCGTCAAGCTCAGCTAAGAACTCATATCATGCGTCAATATAAAGCACTTTGGGAATCTCTTGAACCCTAAGCAAGATGATCCACCAAATGGGCTCGTCATGCGTCGTTGAACTTGAACGTTGCTAGAGAAAGCATCTTGCTCCAAACAAACGAAACGCACAAGTACGGTATGTTTTTCCTCACTACATTGCAACAAGCGTTCTGGATGAAGTGTCAGGCCAAGTCATAACATATTCATAGTAAGTCTGTCAGTTGTTATGGAAAACACGAAAACCTGCACTTTAAATGTGGTAACGATATGCATGCTTTACACGCGTTAGTCAAACCCTTATGCAGTAGGGTCGTGATGCGGGTGTGATGCTGCTTAAATGGTTGGCAATCAATTACGGGTAGTGGCCGTGGAGCGATGCGCTAGGTAGTTATGCAGCCAGCCGCCGTTGAATTATTAACCTGCATGAATGCGAAGATCTTTGATCTGTCATCTATATGTCGGCGCTCATAGGTACAGTACCAGGCGCAGTACTTTATTCTAGCGTTCTTCGCTAAATGGAGACACCCTGTATGCTGGTGCAGTCGAAGGCAGTTCGTTTTTATTTTATAAGACATTCTCATTACATTGGGAGACTAAGGGTAGAGCGCCGTCGTGAGCTGAACCTTGTAGGCACCAACACCAAGCATTTGCAAATGTGTTCCGCCCGACATCGATAACACTGAGGGCTACTTGTTACACCGCAAAAATCTAGTATGTGATAATATTTTCCAGACGGTCGACGATGCTGTTAAGAACAGGTTAATATTACTATATCATGTTAAACTGAAGCATGGACAACATTTATTTAAGCAAATATCATTGGCAATTAAATGTAATAAAATGGGCCGCTAAACTTGCACCACAGGGCGGAAGGTCCAGCCAGATGCGGATACGCGCCTAGGTCGGAGGCAATTCCATTCAGAAATGGATTCGCCATTTAACGTGTTCGTCACAGTCACGTTAAACCAGTCAGTGTTTCATACGTTGGAATTGAACCAGCGACCTGTTGGTCGAAAGAAGAGGCACAGTACCGCTATGCCTCAGACACCGGCGTTTAGATCAAATAAAGTGTCGGTTAGCAGTCGTTTAAGTTGCTGCTCAAAATGCAGGATATTGGACAATTATATGTGGCGGGTAGGGCAATTACCGGCTAATCATAATTGGATAACGGAACTATATCTGATGCAATTTCACTTAATGGATATTGCAGAAACTGTATATGCTTTGATACCTTATTGAATCAGATCCAAAAGCTGTACGGATTGCGACACCCCACGCAAACATAACAAGGTTGAGTGGGCGGTATGCCTGTACAATAACTAACGCTATATGGTTTTGATGTGTCGCAAAAAGTGGAGAAGCGTCGATAATGCAATAAAAACGTAGACCTTTAGCAAAAAATGCGACATCAGCAAACATGTCGGTATGTTATCGGGAACTGCCGGCCACAATTCATTTATTGCTATCAAATATTCAATTCCATCCTTGTTCGCATAGCCACTTGCCTACTTCTTCTTGCTCAGACACCACGTTTAGCATCGATAACCTTAAGATAATCTGATCAGTTAAAGAAGGCAATGATGCAACATGCGGTGACGGCAAGATAGTTCAAAGCAGAGACAATCACGTACCCTTAGACATATGTCATGAAGCCCTTCAAATAGTAGCTGGCAACATCAGAATCGCTTATCGCTCATAACATTAGTAATGAAATGATCGTCGATACATGAAAACATTGATACTTCACATATAACTACGTTAATTATTGGAAAAAGGGACATTGTTTTACAGAACAAACGTTCAGGTTCATATCTTCCTGCATAGGTGTATCTATGCAAAAGCTCATTCGAAGTGGCCCGAACGACATTTGATGTTTGCACCGCTCAATGCCTTTTTAATTCTACTACTAGGGCCACAACGACATAATGTTAATATTGCGTTTCAGTTAACATGCTGAAATAATTTCCAATATGATTTAGCCATCAAATAAAATATAACATCCTCCTATCTGACTGAGTTGCGTTTTGTTTAGCTGTAACTAAATTCATTATAAGAATAATAGCGCTTGTAACTTTCTCTAATTAAGAATTAGGCTCCTTACATGGATCAAGTTGGACCTTATAACTAATACAGTAAGACCAAATGATAAAGATACCAATTTTCATTTTCCCATTTATTATTTAATACATGGTTTTCCGACGAGACTTTTTGCCGAGCAAAATAGGATCTGATTTACGAATTTATCACATTAGAACCAGCCTTCAGGCCTTGTCATCATGCTGCTTCAGCTGCCTTAGAAATATAGTTTGTTAAGTCTTATAGCAAGCTTATGTAACAGATGTTTATAAAATCGCATAATCGACAGTTTTGAATAGAGCAACCGAGGCGCTCAGAGAAGCCTGGTCTTATAAAGTATAATTAGGACTTTAAGTCGCTTTTCTCTAAAAGGTAGTGCGCCGTGGATTCAACTGTATTGAATGTAGGGCTTACAAAACAACACAAAGCGGGACAAAGTTGTAATCGCCTCGGCGGCTGGTGAGTTAGGTATTGACCCCAGGCAACTCTCTGCTACATCTAGAGAACAATGCCTTCAGAGAGCCCGGTTATATTTTTCGGCTATACCAAGATTGACAATGCTAAGTGGTGTAATTATAGCAATGGGAAATTTAGTTTGTTAGCTTTGACAATTGCGTTGTGTGATTGCAAATTTATCAGGAATCGATTATACTCGCAAAATCATTGTAAGTAAGCAAAATTGAGTAATTGTACTTTATGGTCGGTGTCGTCTGAAGGAGGGAGGGAGGGAGGGATGAGTAAGAGACACACTCCTATCCTGACGCACTCCTTTATCCCAAGTACATCAGTTGTTCGGGCTACTTAAAATGCGCCTTTGTGTAGATATACCTTTGTAGTAAGATATGAACCTGAACTTTTGTTCTGTTAAACAATATCCCTTTTCCCAATAATAAACCTAGTTAAATATGAACTTATGCACGACCACGATACAGCATCACCTCCGTGTCATTATGCGTAGATCGTATATCTGAGTCGATTTTAGGTATCAATGTTATCAATGTAACTACGATCATCTCCTTAATAATGTCATGAGCGATGTCGATGACTATTCAGATGCTGCCAGCTGCCATTTACAAAGTTTCATGATATATGTCTGAGGCGAAGTGATTGTCTTTGCTTTTAAATATCTTGCCATCACCGCATGTTGCATCATTGCCTTCTGAAACTGATCAGATCATCTTAACTCTTTTTGTTTGATCACCAATAACATCGTCGATGCCAACCGTTGGGTCTTAGCCGGAAAAAAGTAGACACGTGGCTATGCGGACAAGGATGGAATTGAAGATGTGATATCCATAAATGGATTGTGACCGGTGGTTCCAAATAACATGCTGATGTCGCATTTATGCAAAATGTCAACGTTGTTATTGCATTACCGACGTTTCTATAACTATTGCGACACATCACCAACATATAGCGTTATGTATTTTACTGACATATCGCCCACTCGATCTGATTCAATAAGGTGCCAAAGCATATAGGGTTTTTGCAATTTCGGATATATGAAATTGCATCCGAAATAGTTCCGTTATCCAATTATGGTTTGCCGGTAATTGCTTTACAGGCCCCATCTAATCGTCCAATATCCCGCATATTGCGCGACAACTTTAACGACAGCTAATCGACACTTTATTTGATCTAAACCGTGGTTTCTGAGGCATAGTGGTACTGTGTCTCTTCTTTCGACCGACATGTCGTGGGTTTAATCCCAACGTTTAACAAACTGACTGGTTTTATGTGACTGTGACGAGCACGTTAAACGGCGATTCCTTCTCTTAATGAGGATGCATTCGACCCGGTTGCTTCGACCCTGCTGTGCATGTTAAGCAGCCCTTTCTGGACCATCGGTTTGTGCCGAAAGGGCGTTGGCACGTACGGGGTTGGTCCAAGCATCACAATCATACTCATTCATCACCGTTTCGATATCTCATCGTTGTTGAAAGTGACGTACGTCTCAAATAATACCAACCCTATTATCGATCGAATCTCTAAGTCACCGAGCACGAATATTAGCAATGGAACATGACAATTGATGCAAAACACCATTCTTGCAAATTAGGCATTTTTCAAAAGCAAGGAACTGCTCCTATGTAAGAAAAATTAATTACTCGGGCTTTCTAACTCGAAGGCTATGATCTCGTGTACGCTGGAACTTCTACATGGACATGTGAATTAAATAACCTTTTCATTCAACGTGTAACATATGAGTGTTATGACACAATCCATTCCTGGAACTGTTAACAATCGTTGGCGCATCTTCACAGTACTACTTATTCTCTAAGAATACTCGTGGAAACAACACTAGTTTAAGTACAGTGACAAATGTAAATTGTTTTGACGTCTAAGAGTTTGTCTAATTGAATTTAGGAAACGTTTTCTGGTTGATGTCACCAATATTTGTAGGTATGTGGCAAGACAATTCAACCATAATTAATTTTTCTATTGTGTCGTGTCATTGTGCTATTTGCACAATACCAGGATATAAAATCATGGGTTAAGCATCAATGTACAGGAAGATGGCGATGATATCAAAACAAAGTGATTACTTCTGATCCGTATCCACCTGTATCAGAGAATGATGACACATATACACACCTGGTGAGTCACTCAAGCCAGTGCATAGCGGAGTGATAATACATGCCCCACATGAGTAGAGCATGACGCGAACACGGGCGGAATTGAAATTGCAATCGTAAACTGATATAGCTCAATATCAGAAAAAAAACATTGTTTGAATACTGATAATTTCCAACGATGGCGCCAATTAAGTCGTAGTTTGATCTGCATTGATTTATCTATGTACTCATTCTATGTATAGATGGGTGTTTGTGCAAATAACACAGACACATTGTACTGCTTTGAACCGTTCGACCCTTGTACATGCCTCGGTATGTATATGTGCCACCATCGGCAATACATCGTATTCGACCCATTCAGTCACAAATCAAGCTATAAGTTGCTTTGGTGTCGAGAGAGCTCAAGAACGTAATGGCGAAATCCTCTTTTTGACATAGAAGCTTTGACATTGAGTTGTGGTACAATTAACCTCAACAAATGGGACGTTTATATTAGCAGGCCGCCTTATTACATGAAAAAGCAAACATGGGGAAAATAAAATTCTCAACGACATATCATATGGGACTGATTAATCATAGAAACAAATGATGCAACACATAGTGATGTGCTTGCATTAGACTCGAGCATTTTGTAACATAAAAACAAAAATGAGTCAGAATCATGTGATTATCTCTGCATCGCATCTGGGCACATTTTTCGAAAACGAACGGAACAATAACGCACAGAGACGCGCAGTGTGTCTTCTATGTGTAGTAATAAGCCGAGTTTTATAAGTAGCCTAAGGCAGTGGATGGAACTACAGACGCGACTGATGCACACAATCAGTTACACATAGCGTGCAATCTCATGGAAAACTGTTTAGTGTAATATGGACATTTGCGCATATGATATAGGCTACAATGCAATAATGCTAACTGTGACATGGCATAAGAGCACATAATTCTATGATGTATTTGTGTATTCATCACCATCATAATATATGTTGGGTCGTATTGTAGTTGACACAATGTACTCAGACACCAGCATAAAATCGCGTGGTCAATTATCCTGGCCGAGAGTAGGGGTAGTTGTTAACCAGTGAAATTGTTACTGTTGCGTGGTAAATACAGTTTGTATGAATTCAGAAACCAGATAATGCGTTGAATTACCAGCATTTAAACTCCTGTTTTCACACTCAGTTCGTATGATTCGTATCATATGACTTGTGCTGTGATAATTACAAGGAGCTCAGTGCTGCTAGCGTGAAATGCTTTTAATCTAGCATCAGTTATTTAAATACACCGTTCCCCAACAATATGAAATCATTGCAATTTACTATTTTGTAACCGTTCACATAAATCATACAACGAAATTTAATTAGGCCATGCATTGCGCTGTTTATGATTTAAATTGCAGAGTGATAAATAATCCACCTTGATCCCAGACCAGCTTCTTTCCATAAATATATATGTATGATCGGTAACTACCTAACCTGTGTACAGAATGAAGCGTTTATGTTGCTCTACCTAGCGCGTAGCAGCAAACACCTTATCCTCTGATAGCATTCGGCTGTAGACGTTTGTTTTGCAGTAAGTCCGCGTGTTTACCGGATAACCTTATGTTAGTGATGATGTCCAACATTTGTACTGCACCATAAACCACGGCAAACATGCCATCATCATCCGTCAAAGAAAGATGTTGTGATTTTTCCACATCCGCTACGCCTAAAGAGATACCTTTTCGGCGCCTACATTGCGTTTTTAAGGGTTCCACCTACTAGTCTCTAATATCTTAAAGAAAAGTGTAATTTTTTTGCCATAATGTCTTTTACAAATGCACTTCGGCGTCATCTGTTCATGCTGAATGTATATTGTACACTGGTTTGTATCTTACGCAGCATAAGATAAGCACATCTGATAGATAATTGGAGGAACACGTGCATTTAGATGCAAAACGCAAAATTATATGCATACACCGAAACGTATCTCTTGTTTGATATAAATGATAAAAATGATTAATATCTTTTCAATACGGACTATATATTTCTCATGCTGTGAGCGCTATGAATTGATTCAGCAGCAGATATTCTCTGCTGTCCTATATGCATCCAATACCTTTGGAAAAATGCTGTGTAATAATAGCGACCACATTGATAAACCTTTATAGCTTCAGCGATGTAACGCTTTATTCAATTTGAAACTAAACACTATCTTACTTACAGGCCTTTTACTGGTTTTGGTCATTGACATGACATTAAAGGGCTACAGTCTGTCGTGTGCTTATTGGAGAGTTGATATTTGTCTGTGCAGCATCTTAATAACACGTGTTACTTTACAGACTGTCGTCAAAATAAATCGGTATAGTGACTATGTGACACACCCCGATAAGGACGATATAACTTGTTTAATGGGTCGATGTACTTCGCTGTAACGACATTGTTTGTTTTGAAATATAGTTAATGTTATAATGAAAAGAAACCTTCGGATAACATTGGAAGATGACCCTGTTAGGTTTAGTATAGACATGCATAGGAAGACCGCAGATGCTCACATTTCTGAAATATACCACTGACAAAGTATTTAACAATTAGTGGGACGCATGCATAACGTATTACTCTTTGCTCTGGCAGATCCCGGCATACACACATCAAATATTGGTTCCGGCTCCGGACGTTCAGCATTAATTACTTATATGCAACAGTGATTCGACCATTAAATATATGTGGGTTATTGTGTCGCAATAGTATCGCATCGGGCGCCAGCATTTTAACTATATCAGCATGTAGGCTGCTTATACATGAACGGGTTTATACTATTTTGTGGTTGACACTCAGCCATACAGATGTGCGTGTTTTTGGTGCCGATGTGGTCTAACACTATTGCAATTTAAAGCAGATGACATGCAGTGTTGGACGTGCTGTCGTTACATATATAACTGCCACTACATACTTATTAATAGAATGTAGAAAGAGATAAATAACACGGATCAGGAAATAGTAACATAATGCTCCACTGCGAAGTGCTAGTCAATATGCAGTATCTCGTTTACATGATATATTGAAATGTGCGCATTGTAATACCAATCATTGTCCACGAAACACTACCTACCTTGCCAACAAGATGAACAATATTACAGTTAAATCCCACAGGCATAAAGTAAACGTTAGCGTAAATTGTTCCTGACATTCTGCTGCACCGCGCGCTTTCAACAAAGTCCTTGATTAACGCGCATATCTACTGTCGCGGTGACTAAACCATCCCTGCATTTTATCGACCTTACCTTGCTTCTCTGTGGCTTGATTTATTACTTTATTGCATAAACCCATTTTACAGTGTAGACTAATTGACATGAAGTATATTGACCATTTGATGCGCTGTTGATTGTCTTTGCATTATGTCAATAATTTGTCAAGAGACCCTAGTTTAATGCATCGTATAGTCGAATCTATGGCTGGCATTGTTGCATGCGTAGCATCATCCTTATCACACGCAGTACCAAACCAGACGCTCTGAGTGGTTATTTATTATTTCAAACGCATCGCTGTCTCGTTAACATATATCAAGCTGATGGGGCTATTCTAAGAGCATAACTTCGTTGCGCAATTCTCATCTGTGAATAATTCAGTCTCTAATGATGCTCCGTGTGGAAGACAATTAGCGGATTATGTCAGTTATAAGTTATCTGGCTGGCTGGCTAGTACAATAAGAATTCCTGACATTTAACTGACTGGTTCTTCCGACGCTTATTTTTCCGCGTTGCTATAAATGACCGATATGTAATGGTGGGAATTTACCTGCGCCCAGTTGTCAACCAACCAGTTTTCTGATAAACTAATTAGAAGTTGCCCCTGTTGAGTGCCAAATACATAACAAACCTACCCTTCATCATAACGTACCCTCCCAGTAATCAGTTGATGGAGTAACTCCCTACAGCTTGTATTAATTTTAAATCCCAGTTTCCCAGATCCACGAGTGACCTACATGTCATCTGCCACTTCCCCCCTCTCCTCATACATACCCCATGTTCCAGAGCCACAGGACCATCCTGCCCAGGCAACGCCCGTAGGCCCCAACCCTCACTGACCTGGCTACTGCACGTCCAATGAGAATTGGGATGGCGTGCCTAAGTCGTTGAGGGAAGCTCTTTACATTTTAATATCAGTTCTCTCCTGGCCTCCGAGCTCAACACTTCTCTCTCTCTTACATTTATGCTAAGTAACATCGGAAATTCGAAAGTAGAAAACAGTAAAATAAAGCTCAAGTTTGTATAAACCCTACACCTGGAATTCGATTCTTTACTTATTACAAGTGCGTATCGTGTGCAACTGAACACCGCAGATCACGATACGACACCCCTTGCGCTATGCGTTTTTCCGCCAACATTATGGATGTCTTTGTTGCACTACGGGGTGTGTGTGCCTTCAACTAAACGAAGTTACTTGGTTTGTATAGAATTTTATTAAGTTTTTCATAGAGCTTTGCCACTTTTGCATTCAAATAACGACCTAGACTGAGCATCGTCACTGAATGGTTATATTGAACTCATCCATGATTATGTTTACCGCACGCAGATATTGCAGCTGGACCTGGAAAACTTTAGGTTTAATTGCATGGAATATTTAGTTTCAGCAACTCGATGACCTAACATAGCATCGTACATGTTCCAGTAAATGCAGCTGCTTGCTTATAATGTTTACAAAACGGATTATAGCTTATTGATTAAATCATTGGTTTTGGCTGTGAGTGAACGACGCATATAAGTTCACACCTTGTTGGGCATTTTCTGTGATATATAAAAACAACACATTGGAGATTTTTCTTCCTGAGTAATATGTTCAGCATAACCAATCTGTATTATGTGTTTTTGTAGGCTTGCTTGATGTACTTGAGGTATACAGATTCACTTAACACTCTACACCAAATATTCATGGAGCAATAATAAAAGAAGATAGTTATCATATTTGTGTCGGAAACCTGCGACTTCGCTAACAAAGATACTGGCGTATGTCTCTGTACAGACTTTTACCCTGATTGGTGTGGCCTATCATTAACTACAGAGGCTGACCACCGTGGACATTGATCTATGCCATATGGTTTATAAATGTGACTCAGTTCACATTTTCTGATTTTGTATGAAGAATAATTATTTCGATGAATCGAGCTGAAAGTCACAGCGCGTCTCACTTTTCACGGTGTCTTGATATTTTCAACACATGATACACAGTCTAGAGTGTTATCACTTTAAGCACACGCCTTGTACCAAGCATATGGTAACACTAGTCTATCATTGACTATCACACACATCTGGTTACATAGGATCTGCAACACTCATCTATGACGCCACACGAACTGCAGAAGGAACAACATTGGTTTCTAAAAGCGGTGATATCAATCATTAGTGCTGTACTGTGCGCCACATTAATCTTCAGGATATGTATGTTGAACACGCTAAATAAAAGCAGCCAGAGAATAGATCAGCAAGCTCGTTGAACAATATTTTCGCTTTGCAATAATGCTATGTGCGCGATACTAATCTTCTACTATCGACACTAAAGCAAACATAAAAAAATCGATAATTGTTCGTGACCATAATTGCCCATGACAGGTAGAGTTTCCAACCAATAACATTGATTTATTGCTTTCAATACCTGCAATCTATAGTAAAACAAATTCCTTGTTTATCGTCACCAACCAATGGGAAAAGACACATTAATGCGAACCCTACCTTGTTCAGTATTTTTATAGGATCCATAATATGCACAGCTTAAAACTGATTAATAGGTCAATACTCATTACTTTATTCCCAGTTGCTCATGCTCAGATAATCAGGGATCTAAACTTGTTGCATCTCACAAGCGTTGGTAATCAATGAGTGGTTTTGCTCTGTATGCTAAGTAAGCAGCCATATTATTCACTATATTTATGTCTTAATATAGTATGACACTTTGTAATCTATGTGTACTATCGATGTGCGATTCATATTAATGTGGCAAAGTGCTTTTGAAGCTTCCTGCCACTGCTTGGTCTGCTCCATTGATTCGCCCGTTACCTTAAATGTTTATTTATTTGTCATCGCATCTACGGAATGACTTGGCAACTGCTTTTGTTTGATAATATGTTCTTAAATATGTTCCTTTTTCGTCTACGCGGATCTGTAAAACGTAGCAAATTGGTGGTGTTCGATCAATGCTATTTCACACGACGTCTGAGAACCATTACTGTCTGCGAAATATTGCTCCATGCCCTTTCTTGAATACATCAATCTCTTTTTATCTTGGTCAAGGGAGACAGATCCCCGCTTGATTGGTATGTAAACCAAAGACCATAATATTGTCTTTGCTTTACGGCAGCGAGAAATGACTGTAACATGGTCAAAGAAGTACATACACGTCGGCTTCTGTGTGCATTAATAGCATACGGATTACGATGAATGTAAATCAAGGTGTCATCACATATAGTAATCTAAGTTACAACGTGGTATGCCCTCATCCAAATTATTGGTGTATCCAATATGTATGTGTCGGCAACCAATAATATGCATAATAGTAGCAATATGCATCACTATACATCAGCAGTTGTCAAACGTCAGCTATAGAGCAAGACAAAATGATGTCAAATACATATGAGACAAATATATTTTATGGTGAAACAAGACCTTGTAATTACCCGATTTTAGATCAAAGAAGTTAGTTTGCTTTAACTAATTCCATCAATGCCGTGACTTTACTAGACGATTGGCAAGGAACTTTGAACGGAAAATCGCCAAAGTCGCCAAAGCTTCGACATTTGCTGGTCGGTTATATTAACCAATTTTTTGAAGAAGCGAGTTATATACTTCTAACACTAGGTATAAAAAGAACATCTATATGCTCTGCTATCACTTTAGGGAAAACGTACTCAACCAGCGGCTGCACGATGTTTGTTTTGAGTCAAGTACAATAAATGACATCTCATATTGAACATCAAATGTAATTAAAATGTTATTATTTAATCACTTATACCTTGGCAGCATCCGCTTTAAGATTTTCCTATGTCTACGTAAAGTCTTCGCAGACACTTGACCGGAATATGGTCGCTGACACAACGTCGAAAGGTGAATCAACGGCATGCCTGTCCATTAACTGTTAATGGTTTCTGTTTGCAGAGGATTCGCATGTTGGATGGAATTATGGTAGGATAAAATACGCCGCGATAAGATAGAACGACACCTTATTAACACACACTTCATGTTTGGTTACTTAAGGATGATATTTACCGGATATGGGGTACGTATATGTGGATTAATATCTTGCAATTAACATCTGCGGCCTATTTTCGATCCGCAAACGCTAGCCATCATAAGCTTTATGGTGACAGTATTCAGGCTTATGTAACTCAATTCGCTGCGTCTCCGATTCTAAGAGGTAATTTGTACCTAGCTTAGTGCTTGTTTTATCACAAAGATCCGAGACAGTTGGTGTTTATAGCTTCGGTGGAGTTTTTTCATTCATTTCATGTGCATGAGATGCGTGTGCTTGCCTTTTTCCCCGTCAAAATATCACTTTATACTCTGCCTACAAACGTGTCATATATTCACGTTGCTATTGAACTCACCTGGAGTAATCATCATCTAATTGGATTGCACATTCGCATACAAAAATAAACCAGTATTTTCTAACCTGATAACATTGTCCCGACAATATAGGCTATGACTCGAGCTTCTTATAATACTCTATGCTTTGCGGACTTATAGCCTCTTAAAGCTTGTTTTACCGGGAAGGAATGTGCCATTCGTTGTTAATGTTATCTGAAATATATACAGGCGTTCGCATCCTTGTTTTGATAATCGGTATTAAACATCTTCCTCTCATCTAAATGACCTGCACTAATGTAACCTGATTGTCTCGGGGCTTGGTAAATATGCTCTGCGGTGCTATTTGTGGCTGCTATGAAAGCTTCTTAGACTTTTGTGTGTTACATTTTACTACTTTGGACAACTGATCCTTCAATGTGAGCTGTCCATAAAAGTATTGACGCATGCAATAGATATACATCAATATCATGTATGTATTCCACGAATATGCTAGCTGCCATGAGCCACATCAGTTATTTATGTGCATAATGTGACATTGACATCATCTCAGCTGCAAATCATTTAACAAGTAACTCGACTTGGCAAGTGATATGCATCAAATGTATATTTACAAAGGCGATTTAACCTCAACTAGTGTAGCGTATAAGATGCATATTTGGTTTTAAAATTTACTTCCATAGACATCACTTTCCAAGCTCTCAGCACTTCACCTAAAACCAACCAGAGATCTTAACACCTAATCAAAGAGGGGTGCGAGACACTGCCAGTGATGAGTTAGCTAATCACGACTGTCGAATACTGTCACTGCGTGTTGCATGTCGCGTGTAAACCATTAATCTGGTCCATGTGAATGCCACATATACTTCTTGATGATGTGTGGGGCTTTTTCCCCCCTCATAGTGTTTGTGGTATAATTCATACCTCAGGCTCATGACACTGTCTGTTATAATGAATATGCTGAAGTTATATGGGCATGTCGCCCGTAAATGTAAGTAAGGAAGATAACCATCTGAAGCAATTTTCACAAGAATTATTTTTTACTGGGAACATATCACTTAAGTTGACCTTGTGACTAGATGCCGATTATAAATTAATGGTCATATCCTATCCCGGTACTCCTCACTCTAATTATTATCATGTGTGGGAGTTGTTTGTTGTCTCTTATATCCAGAGAATCAATATAATACTGTATTTATTTGTGATATGAGCTGGTGTTGATTTGGTTATCAAATGCTCTCTATGCATACTAAAGCTTGTCACTCTCACCGATTCGGCTTGGCACGAGACCTGACTTGATCTTATTCTTACTTGCTTTATCTCATGGCTGGTTTGCTGCGTCTGACTGTCTGGTTAGCTTTATTACACAGCGGTTTTCATCGCACTTCTGCATTTCATAAAATCCCCACGCTACGCTTTGAACTGCTTTACATAGAATGGCCCGCCCTTCCATCATATTTTGCTAGAAAAACATTGCAGCATTAAACTCAATAAGGCCTAAACGGCAAGTGATATATTTTGCCTTTGGATTTGGTTGAAATGAGCTAGTTGAATGACTTGCGTATTGATCTTGACAATGTTTTATATGAATGGATGATGGGAAGTCATTACTCTAATGTTGCTGCATTCAGCACAGCTTGTAATCATTCTCAATGTGGCAATTACCTGCATTAGCGCGGTGAAGATAATTGTTACCGACGCAAAAAGTTGTTATTTCTCTGGAAAGTTTTAATTCTTATTGTTGACAAATATACCTCCGTTATAAATCTGATAGGCCAGGATTTTAAAACATATACTCGTTTTAAATTGTGTACATTTTAATGAAAATCTAGCAGCACCAAGAGTCAGTTGAATATGCGCAGCATGCTAACGCATTAATTGAGTATGTTAAACTAATTTATCGTGCAAATGTTAATATACATGCCGTGCCGGACCAGTATATATGGAACATTTCTGAGAGAACCAGCTGCATTACATATGTGTGTTAGGTGCTGTCAACCGAAGTAGAAATTGACCAACGGTCACCAAAAAGGTATATTGCATTGGTTATTAGTTGCCGCAAACACTTATATCATATGCACGACCCACTGCTGCTACACAATGCCAGCTTCTTGGTTATTTGTGCTTAATTGACCTCTGTGTATGCGCTATATCAAAATTATATTTTTGCGTTCTGCCGCCATCATTTCAGCAATACAAGTGGTGCGAACGCAGTCATAAGCAGCGTTGTTTAGCTGTTTATCAATGATGTTTCCGCAAAGACCAAAGAGCATATCATTATCTGACTAATATACAGTCACCAACTCCAACATTTCGAACCAACTGAGAATCCCCATCCGCAATATATGGAGATCACGAATAATGCACTATTCAAAATAGTCTTATTGTTTGGCTGCTACCTAGTCGGATTCTCTATAATAAGTATTGTCAGAATATTTCGACTCATATTATGCGGCTTGCTATGATCTAAAAAGCATGACGTGCAACAGTATATTACCATTGTAGGGGAGCTGTTCGTTTGTGGTTTGCTCACTGTCTTTTATATGCATCTGCTATCGTCAATAATCGCACCTGCTGTATAGCTACTAACCAATGATGCATCTGTCACGTAACAACATGTCGTAAAGCAAATGATTCCCGAGCTTATTCGGAGAATACATTCCAGTATGTACTGACATCTTATGTAACCCATTTCCTGGGGGCAGTTACATGTATCCATTACCATGTCAGCAGGGCACCATAAAAATAGTTTTCGCGTTATTGTCTTATAAATCAATATATAAACGTTCATATCGTGCAGTTACGTCCATTGCCGTGTAACATGTGATCCCAATTACGAATACTCTAGACGACCCCCTCCCGTGAAATAGCGATAACAACAGCGTGAATTTAATATCTTGCTACCAAGACGCACCGATTCTCATCGTTGCTGCTCCTTAAGTTGAGCACAATTGCAGTCGTGGTAAGACGTTTGAAATTCCCTTGATCCATCGTCGCCTTACTGCGAACCGTGCTGGAGCTTCTAATATTGGTATCATCCTCTTTTGCTGAGTCTAAGAGCGTTATTGTGTTCTTTTGCTCCCTTTAATTGGCCTGTACAGCAATCACGTTACTTCGTTTGTCCATTTAACATGTTCAGATTATAGACCCCGTCCTCTCGCACTGTAAAGGCTGTATTTTGTCATTAAAGCTGACTAGATTATTACAAAGGGAGGTGTAATCTGCCAGGAGAGGCTAGTTAAAATACGCAATCAATGTCATACAATGGCTCGAAGGCGCTGGTTGAAAAAGCAATTCGTCATTAAAGCAGGTGCACCAAAAGAACAATATAACAATGTATTAAGTTACAACGCTGCTAAAAAGAAAGTGGCTCGAGCTGATTAAAAATTATACTTTCACACAATCGCCTAAGCTAGATTTTACTGGGTTTGGTATGTGCAATCAATTCTTACATAATGTCACGAACGATCTTAATGGCGATAACGATGCATTTGTCGACCGTTTGATAACCTTAGTGCGGTATACCGTAGGCCTGCTAGCCATGTGGTCGCTTGCATGAACTAGGCAGGTTAATGGTCTACGTGTGCATTCAAGAAAGGCATTTCATGATGTGCTGACGGGATTGCAAACTGATTTATATGCTTCACTGCCAATATCATGCTCCTTATTACCACCTATAGCCTGTCAACCGCGCGTCGTTCATCACGTTAGGCATCACTGAGCTCTGGACTGAGCATGTCGACAATGAACGGGGGAAATATGATTTATCGATGTCTGCGTGCGATCATAACGGCGCTTGTCTGTCGTAGCTATGATTTACATGACGATATTGTGACGCGTGCGCCAGATTACAACAGAGTCGACCACATTATACTCAAGCATATTATTTGAAAAAACATTTTCACAAGCGACTACGTTGCTCGAATGCATCACATTAGACGGCTTCTGTAGGTAGCGATTTACACAGCGTCGCGTATTCATACAGTGCATAACACCTTGACTTGTTCGCTCTGGGATAGTGCCTGTCATATACCTTTCACATCTGATAAGATGGCATCGAATAGAGACGGTAATCAGATAACAACGGGCTATGATTGATCCAAAAAGGACATTAACCGCAGCGCTTGCCAGCTCCAGTTACGCAGAGGTAGACAGATCTTGCTACGCAAAGCTAGACATCTGTGGCTACACAGAGCTATCTTAATCTGGGAATCTTGTCAATTTATCCTTTCACTGGATTCTAAATTTATCTAATTTGTCCCCTTGATATCAATTTTGTGTTCATTCGGGAAAGAGTCTAGGTTGGTGAGGCGTAGGTTGTATGGGTTAGCAAGTAAGGATACGCACATGACTATAAATCAAGCATCAAATCTCTCGGCCGGTTCAGTTAGATGAAACTGACATTCAAGATGAGAATAATTACCACCAGGTAGCAGTGTTGTTATTGTGCTATGTTCTAGAAACCCGTTAATGAAAATCATGTTTTGTCATTTTCATTTATTCTTGGTCATGGCACAGCATGATTTGACATGGTGTACCATAATTGGTTTCCATGACAAGACCAGCCCATTCACCAGCCACTAACGACCCATGGCAACACATTCACTTAACAACTCTTTACCCTCGGGGTTACCAAAATTTCAAGACGCTATATTTATTGAACTTAAATGGTAACTTAGTATGTATATATCAAGAGTGTGGGATGTGATATCGGAAAAGGGCAATGCTGTGTGGCTGTATTTACACCTTTTGTGACGTCAAATGTCATGTAGGGTAACATTCACAAAGAACAGAACATGAACACGTGACAATGTGTGATAAATGTAGTTGGCAACTATATGATGAGGCTTATATCGTGACTCTTGGCATGCATTCAGCCAATGTAGGTGTGTATTGCCGATATTCAGATGGATATTGCCTGTGGTTTTGTCGAAGTTATACTACTGGTTATTATTGATGGAATGTACTTAGCACTAGCATCTGATTGGCGATGTTATCAAATATTTAAATGCCGTTCAGTTGTTCTGTCCTTTAAAGGACCTTTTTACAAAATAAAATCAATCAACTTGCATGCATCTTGCTATAATGGATGGATTCGCATTCAGGAACTGCATATTGTATATTGCCAGGTGCGTCCAGGAGCATGTTATTTTGGCATGCTGTACATCAGAAAATGCGTCAGCATACGGAATATTGAATTTCATTCAAGTGATAGGGTATTGGGTAGTGCCGAAAGGAAATGCAGTGATCTAATTGGATACTACACGGACATGAATTGATATATCAAGCCAACTGTCATTTTAATGCTGCTATGAACGAATGAAGTAGGTTTGTTTCAGAAGGTGACAAAGGTTTGCCTAATGTTACTGCTTTGCTGACTTAGTTGCCCTTCTACAAGAGTATTGTCTCAGCATTCGATATCATAACATTCAGGGAATCATTGTTTATCCTTTGATTCGCATGATAAAACTGGGGTTTAGGAAACTTTAATTATTGCTCATTAATCTTTATTGTCTAAACCAGTGAGGTGGGCAGGGCAGAGTACTACAAGCTGAAGGCTTACACGCTGTTTCGACGAGTGCGACGATTTAGTTATCTAAACATCCTTGCAGGGTTACGTCGTTTATTAAGACATATTCTCCGTGATTTATTGTTAGCATGGAACCACTAAAACTTACCATGAGCATACGCAATTAATTATAGCACAGACACCATGACCGAGCAAATCATGATAAATTATAATAAAGCATCTGATGTTCACTAGGACTAGATGTAGCATTCACCACGTAAGAAATTCAATCATTCACAACATTCGCAAGGTGTGAGTAGCTAATACATCCCTGGCAGAGACGTATCCCTTTTCAATATTTGCGGATTTTCATCAGCAATTAAAGGCCCGAAAAGAGTAGACAATTAAGTATTGAGATTTCTGATTGGTTTAAGGTGCTATTCGGCAAACTTTGCAGGTGTTGTCCGGTTCCCGTCAACGTTATAACCAAACGAACGTCCTACACGATGATCTAGTTCATGTTCTAAATTGCTACCCATGACATTCACGCTTGTTTTGTGTCATGCAACTTAGCGGTATAGATAAACACAACTTTACACTGAGATCGGCTTTTACCTGTCATACATACGTAGTAACCCGCTTACCCACTTGCTCGTACGACATACGGATCACCTCATTGCTATAACGCGCTGCTATTGTGCTGTATCATTCAAAATTTCATCGCCGGCTTATTTATCAGATACAGATATCATTCCTTTCCCAAACTCCATTGTGTATGTGATACTTTGTGAGAAGAAAACATTTTTCGATCTTTCAACTAGTGAAAAAAGGGGAAGGCCATGAATGGACATCCACATGTCATTCTTATTGCACTATATTATCAATACGATCTGGGGGTTTAGGCACGTAATACGACAGTTTCGAGATATTTTCTAGGGTATATAACTGTTTTGTGGCTTATAGGAAAGCTTGATAGACATCTGGTAATCTTTTACGATAATAGATACTTGGATTTTACCAAATCTTGAAGATGTAAATGCTGTTCAGCGGTAATGCATCTAGAAATCTCTTACGTACTAGCAGCAATGGTTGTGACTACGGTCAGCGCACTATGAATGACAGCGTGATGACGACCATTCATTCCGCAACGATGAGCTTTATTGTAGACTGTACTGCGGTGTCTGCTAAAATCGCGTAGCCGATGTGGTGTCTGAATACTGACAGAATTTGCCTCGCTATTTCGTGTAAAATCAGTATTGACTTGCCTACCAACAAGAGCAGATGAAACTGTTGTAGACCTTGCGATCTGGACTTGCTGGAACACCTCAAGATGACATTGGGTTAGGCTGTCTGTCAAACGGCCTGGTCGAGAAAGCTCAGCAGGGATCACACAATCAGATTAAAGACCATGTCAGTAAGCCGCCTGTTGAACCGTACGTAGCCAATATTCAACTATTGGAAGTAAATAATTTGCGTTTCAGTTGCCGACAGTACCCTATAGCTTTTGTTATTTGTTGTTTAGTATTATTTTGGACTGGTCCATGTAGGACTTGATAAATGGGGGTTTTGGATTCCTGGTTGTCTCAAACGGCTCGTCAGTTTAATAGATTTGACCCATAAATATCAGTTAAGGTGGTTTGATTTATACGAAAGTCAATGTGTTTACGACTATTTGTCTTCTATTGGACACGCGAATAGCCATTAGCAATACTGATAACAACCCTCTTCTGTTGAGGCATCGGATAATTACCCGAGTAACTAGTTTTTAGATGCAAATTTATATGGCATATATTAACTGCATAGACTGCGACCACAATAAAATATAATTCGCAATACGGTATTATATTATATAAATCCCCGGTTCGTGACAGAACCAGCTTGCGTGGGATGCTATTGCTTACCAAACCTATGATGAAGATTTATATATTGCTTGCTTAAGCAGACCTTCATTTATCTGCTTTAAAACATCTAGCTTAGAATACATAAGGCTGCATAAGCGTGAGTATAGGTTCGGTGCGTTAGGCTCTATCATATTTGTTTGAAACCCGCAACCGGATTAAGTTTAATATTGCCAGCCTTTTGAAGCAAAAAAATAGGAGCTACATCATATTGGGGAATGTACTCACTCTTATGCTACTAGGAACTCACGTACTATTAACACTTACTTGATAAATGATAACAAAAGACATTCCAGAAGTGCTACTCGTCATTTCTTGGTAAACATATAAACGTTCTAAACCGGGAACAATGCCATGCTGTCGACAAGGCAGTACGACATCATACAATACGATGCTCAAATATTATAACGGTGTATGTGTAGTTTGCCTCGATTTACTCTAATAGATGGCAGATTGTGTGCTCCGATGTGCTACTGTCTTTAATTTGAATCAGACGGTAGAATGGATCCACGGATCATCCTTTGATGCTGACAACATCGTCGTTTGCAGTTCACAGAGCTTGAACTTTCGTCAAATATATCACCTCGTTTTGTGTTGCCCCGTGCGCTCCTATGAATACATCAGTCTTTTGTTATGTGACAGTGTTCTGTTAGCTTGGTTCAGTGTATCATAAATCTTAAAATGCAACCTGTCATTAGTCACAGATTGATAACTCTACCGTGGTCAACTTATTTTATGCCCATCGGCCAACACAGCGCTCATGTAATCCCGTCCATTGTCAGTGTAGAGATTATGTGTCATCATATAAAGCAACTTAGTTACGATGCGACAAACCTTTGAGGAGATCATCCTCTAAGTTGTCAAATTGGTCTATAAATGATAAAAACTCTTGAATTTGTTGCCCTGAAACCCTACAGGCACAATATATAATGTGACATGACTTTACAAAATTGGATTTGAATCGGGATGGGATTTGATATTGTTTCGTTTATATACTAAATGAAATCACATTATTTATGTATGTCTTCTGAATACAATCCGATCCAAAGAAGGAGACAATGTTGCCTGGCTAGCCATCATGGCAATAATATGAAACATTTTACGTGTACACAAATGCTTATGGAATAATTGTACTATTCGCCAATCCGATAGCCACTAAAATTAAGTGCGCCAAAACGAAACGCCGATAAACGTTTCGCGGGTAAAGAAGTACAAGCGATTTGATATCACTCGTACCAAGTGCTGCAAAGTGCTTTATCGAAGATTGTTCTGCGGTATCCACTGAAATTTCAAAAACCAACGATTTCTGTATAATAATATGCAAATTATATAACTTTCATGGTGTCTGAGGCTCGACTGAGCTAGCTGTGATAATTGCTCGCAGCATCGGATAAAAATGTCAATGTCTATATTTTCTGCTGGGACATGTTGATGGTATCAATTGCCAGAGGGAATTGCATCGGCTGTCGCCGAGATTGCATGGAACGTACAAAATAATTTGCCGGATTGTGTGTTCTTACAAATGCACCATGTATTGAATTGAACATTGTCTCGGTGGAAGTGAACGATTTGCGTTTGTGCCGAACAGGAAGCGCCCCATTGCTTTCCGTATCTATATCTTGTTTGACCACAATAATTGTTCATTGTGACTGGTCCATAATGTACATTATATACGGCAGAATATTACAAAGTGTGGGCTCAGTTCATCAGTACTCAGGGTAAATTAATAACCACCAACATATAGCTTCTATCCAACTATGCCTTTATTTATGAGAATAGCAATGTATTGGCAATTTTGGATACTTATTAATAAAACTATGCCAGAATTTTCTTAATGTAGAGCGATTGTCTGGCGCTGTGTATTATCGTGACAGTTGTGTGCATCGACCGGCAACCCATGGTCATCAATATGTTTCATTAAGATGCCATCCTTCACATAAATAGCTCAAATTAATTTCGGTCGTGACATTGCTATATCGAATTCATAGAGTAATGATGGATATCAAATTACTGCCTATATATGTGCTAGAATAAACGCTTGGAGCAACACTCTGACATCGGAGCCTTATACCAACATGGGTGATATAGCAATGACGCTGTGGAGTGCTGTAACATTACGCCATTTAATGAGATTGAAAAGTAACGATCCATTTTCCATAAAAACAAAAATAATTAAGAAGCAATTTCTGTGGCATACACTTCACTAGCATTGCTATATATACCAAGAGGCCAGTAGCTGAAATATGATGTGATGTAACGGAACCGTCTTTGGTACTGGTCGAATAATGCAGACACATATTCAGTGATTTACTTGTTAATGCGTTATATTTAATGCATGGGCAATGTTTATAATACAATATACCATAGAAAACGTCGTAAAACGACTTTTGTGGGTTTATTTAGCAAACGAAAACACCCAACCGACCTGGCTCTGTATTAAATATGTCATTCGAGACGTGGTCTGTAGTTTATTGATACATTGCGCGTTTAGCGCATCCATCACTACCCATAACAGTCACAGGGTGCTATGGGGCGATGGTTTATATATAAATATATAAAGTATATATATATATATATATATATATATATATATATATATTTATATATATAGAGATATATATATATATATTATATATATATATATATTATATATATATATATATATATATATATATATATATATATATATATATATATATATATAATACATATATATATATATATGTACATATATATACATATATATATATATTGCGAAATTCATCCCCTGTAGACTAATTGACGTTGTGAAGCACGAAGCTGGTAAGCAGTCACTTTTTGTTCCTCAAGCAAAGTAGGATTCTCAATGAGCTCCTGTGGCTTTCAGAACCTGGCGTGTTTCATTGTCTCTGCTGAATTTGTCAAGAGTCTACGCATAGTGATATTGACGGCATTAGATTCGAGTTTGTGTAACTTTATCTGGCGTCAATCCACGGATACATCATGTGTTCCAGAGCGAGCAGTATCACTTGGTTGATCCCATGGACGCAGCATTATCAACGAGAGTTATATTACATCACATTATAGGAAGATTAAATATATGCTCTGATCCAAGCAATCAAATGTAGCCCCTTATGTTCCAATAGGGGTAGGGTTTTGTATTTTATATTTATAGCTTGAGGGACAATATCTTATTGCAGTGAATACATAGCAATTATGAAAGCAATCTGTCGTGTGTATGGGTTCCCTGGATTTAGTTTTACAATGCATTACAGACGGCGCTATAATAAACCAAATAAATTATAGCCAAAAGTTTAATATAACGTTAAACATGGATCACGAACTTGTCGTAATTTGCGTTTTAGATGGTAACCATAAAAGCGGTCAGGATAGGTGGGGCGAGTTATATATTAACAGTGAAGACAACTGTGCCGTATATGATGTCAGTAGATATCTCGAGTAAATGCTACCACCCTGATTGACAACCTCCAACAATGAGCAACATTTGAAACACATAAATGACACACACCTGGCAAAAATCCCTATACTTAATTCTGCTGCCCCTTAGTAAGTTTATTTGCTGTGAGTATTGCTGGGAAATTCATATCCAGTATAATGATTGGATATTTATGAGCTTAAAATGCCATCAATGTATGTACTCGCTTTTGAAGAGGCTAGTGCTTTATATTTTCACATCATTCGTGATAAGTATACACGATCATCGACTCCATGTTATGGACCATAAACTACAAGTTCGCTGATTTTCTAGTTTCACTGAGGCATTTTCAGTCACATGATCCCATGTGGACATCGACGTGAAATCATTTGACAAGCAATTCATTCCATAACAGGATGGAATGCGGCACAAATTTCTATGTTTCACCCAAATAGGCCTTGGTTCTTATTTCCTATTACCTGCAGCCGACCTAGCTTCAAACGTCATTGTTCGGCTTGTCTGAATCGCTCATATCTATTGTAACGCTCGAACATCGGTGACTGTTGTCGGCATTTGAGAAGCGGAATATTTCCAATGACAGAAATGTCCCAGCCCCACGTCGTTGTGAAATTCATGGCGATATTTATCCTGAAGCGGCAACGTTGTCGTACTCAAATGTAATATCACATTTAGTTATTGTTAAATCTTTTATAATCTGTCAAAACATTTCAAGATCATTTGATACCGTCTGTGCCATGATTAGTGGGTTTCAATCTGCCCTGCGTGTAAAAAGTCAAATAGAAACGTTACAATTATTGTAGAGTGAAACGTACTATTAACACCTTCCAGCGAGGCAGCAGGCATAATATTTGAATAATATGATTTTTCAATAGAGCTAAAAATACCCAGGTGCAGCCGACATTAACGTATTAAAATTGATTGTCTATTAAACTCGGTTTGCCATCTCCACTTATTTATATAGGCGAAACTGTTTATTTTCCAACACCAACACGATACGAAGCAGATGACTACAGTATGGAATGTGCTCACCTCGTGGTCGTTGTTCCATATATAACTGCAACTTCATACACACATTTGCAATGTTTATGCAGTCTTTTAACACTTATTATTTCTCAAGTAGCGAATGAGTATCATATCGTTGTCAATGGTAACATGGTGCAACTATTGCGTAATGCGCTCACAACATTGCTCATTACTCGTCAGTATACATAAATATGTTGATATAATACAATGACAGTTATGCCTGGAAATAACATGTCTGTAGAAATCATCTACCTGGCCTAAAAGAGAACTATACGTATAAGTTTTTACTTGAAACTTATCCATTTCCGTGTCATCGCGAATCCTATGCGACTTCCCAACCCGCTCACAGTGTGTACTTGAGTAGCCCGTTTACCAGCCAATAATATGCTAAGCAAAAGTCATAAGTTCCCTTCGTGTTACCATATAGACCCGCATTCATTGTCATGGCTGCTGGGATGGCACCATCGCTATATTTAATCGAGTTTACCTTGCCTTTCGCTAGTATGGTTTATAGATAATTCATAACAATCCATTTTGCTATTTAGAGTGTAAGATAATAGCGATTCATGATAATGTACATTGGTTGGCTATTCGTTGCATCTGCAATATGTCAATAATTTGTCAGGATACCTTAACGTAATGCTTCCCGCTTCGATGGCTGACATTGTCGCTGCGCATTACATCATGAAGATAACATGACGTACCGAGGTAGACACTCTGGAGGGCTATTTATTGATACAGACATCATCGTTGCCGCAGTAAAATTAGATCATTAAATGTTTATGTTATTCCGAGTGCATATCTGTGTTGCACAATTCCCCGCTGTGAATAATTCAGTCCTTAATAATGTTATTTTAGACAAACAACAGGTTATGTGTGTTGCTAATATATTGCGTACGCTGTCAGTGTATGGACCATGTATCACCCTTATGATGCTTTGCGTTCTTATTAACAATATGTCGGTGAATGCAAACTAATGTTCATTAATTTTCGTTACATACACTACCAGTCAATACGAAAGACACTTAAATGGAGGCGCCAAAATGTAACGTCTATGTCTATTCAACAGGGGCAGGTACAGGGGCAGGTGACGCTAAGGCACAACTCACGAGCTCTGCTCGCTGCGACACCCTGAGGAGACCTTCATATGTACTATGTGAAACGACTATGAGGAATAAATTTCATTGGTTTCACGATGGAATAATATACGGAATGTCATTTTTTTTTACTATGCCTAGAGCACATTCAGAACGTGCTGCTGTCTGTCAAACGGCCTAGTCGACAAAGCTCAGCAGGGCCTCACACATCATGCCACTGTCCGATCATAGACCCTGGCATTCAGCAGCTGTACGTAGCCTGAATTCCACCGCTGAAAGTATACGATTTAGGTTTTAGTTGCCAAAAGTATCCTATTGCATTCGTCATCTGCATCTTGTTCGGATTTTTGGTAAACGACTGGTTAGTTTCGAAAATTTGTTATCGAGCATAAATTCGAGGCACAGGATGGAACAACTTTTCAATAAATAAGCAAATATTAATTAATTAAGCAGTAGACATCCTGTTTCCATACAGAATTAAACCATATCCACCAATCAGCATGCTAGCCTTAAACACTACCATTTATTTTGTGAATGAATCCCCTTCACCGCAAACGAGTAAGTGCTATGGCAAATTTCCACCTGCTTGTTTTGGTTTATCGTAAATGTTCGAATATATATATATATATATATATATATATATATATATATAATATATATATATAGATATATATATATATAGAGATATATATATATATATCTATATATATCTATATATATATATACATATATATATATATATATATATATATATACATATATATATATATATATATATATATATATATCTATATATATATATATATATATATATATATATATCTATATCTATCTATATCTATATATATCTATATATATATATATACCTCTATATATATCTATCTTGTGTGTGTTATATAGCATTTGTACACTCAAATATATCGCAGGGAAATATGGTAGCTTTGAAGTGAGACATTTTATGGATAGATGGGAATGATGTAGTCAGTAGATATATCATAAGTACGTCATATGATGAGCGATTATGTAGTTTCGACTTCTTAAACTCCTTAAATCACACATTTGACCAGAATTAATAACATCCTTGCAATAAATACAAGCTTCTCATTGTTATACTTTACAGTCGCAGTTTGAAACCGACTCATTGCAGCCATTAGTCTTCAGATCATAGTCGTGATTTTATCCTTGTTAACCAGCGACACCGCCGATCCATCATTAGGTGAGAGAGAATCCAATCAATTGAATCAGGCACCTCCTCTTGCAGTTGTTCTTTCCTTTTCGATTTGCAAATTGAGTTACGGCCTTTTAGGACCGAAGTCTTCGTCTAGCCTTTTGAAATGAATGACGCCAATTTGTTGAGTGGGAGCTGTTATTCATGCACTGAATGCACGCTTTACCTAATGTGGCCTATTGCACAGACATTTGTCATTTCAATCTCGCTAACCACGTCTATTAGTGTAAGTTACTGTAGTTACATACGCAGCAGTAAACGGCTGTGATCACTATGCGTTGCAATCGTGCTGGAGTAATTTATATATATGTGCACCACATTGCGTGTATGGTATTGCATTAGAAAAAGGAGACATTCCTTCGAGAAACCCGAGATCGACTTTATTGTCCGTGCAGGTTATATATGATTAACTGCCCACAGGCGAACGCCAGTTGTAACTTGAGTACCGTTATGTTGTGGGTTCGTGCTTGTGTCGGCCATGCTAGATCGCACAACCCCGAACACATGTTTTGGTTTCATACTGAAGGAAAGATATAGGAGGAACTACATTATACTGGTGAATGCTTTAGCAAGGCACCGCACAAAAAATATATAATTGAATGGGTCCCACTAAGCTTCACGCCCCAGACAAGGTCTTAAACTGGCGCGTCCGAATATTCATTAGACACGTTCGTTAATCTTCGTAACCAATCAACGCAAAGGTTGTGACCCGGATTGACCTTAATTGCTCGTGTCTGGCTCATGAAACTGGCTAAAAAGTTCAAATTGGCACCACAGCAAGCGCTCTACTCGCTTAGCTGCACGATAGTATGTTTATGTAAGAGTCCGCTAAAAAGAACCTGTTGTGTGTCTGCTTCTCTCGCAGACTGTGTGATTAACGGTGCCAGTCAGCGTGAAACAACAAATCGGGGTGTTGTAGAATGTGTGCCCGGCTCATAAAAATCACTCGTCCGGTTGGACAAGTTGACTTGACAAGTCACTTGTCTGACATGACAAATCACATGGCCCGGCAAGCGGACAACCATTGGTGTCGATCCCTGACCCATTCCAAGCATTGCATCGAGAGCAGTAGCTAACAACGTGTAGCAAAATGTTTCCCCGTCCCAGCAGCCACATACACAAAACAGGCACGACCCGTCAAGCAGCCGAGCGAAGTCTTTCTAACGGAGCGTACCAAAACAAATCTAGCGCCGAACCTTCGGAAAATGTAGAACTGACCAATGAGAGACAACGACTCAAAAGTACCCGAGAGTGACCGAGTGACACGGCTTGTGATTGGAGCATCCCAAATCTGGGATGCTAGTCCAGTTCAAGACGATACCGTGTCCTAGACTGATGGCGAGACTACTGAATATCAGTAACATGTAAACAAGGCCCGCAGCCAACAGGCTAGGGGACCTTGACTAGTGTCCCACAATACCTCGTTTACATGTGCTATTGATGCATTGAGTCGTATCTGAAATATTTGATCCGTTCACACGAAATATAAACATTAAAATTGAGTAGGTGGTCATTAAATAATTCCATCCTGCTAACAGCTTATCGGAAGCCAAACCATGCAACAGAAATCTAGTGTATTGATATCAACTGTGAAGAACATTTGATCAATTAATCGTTTAATGCGTTAGTAACACAACACAGAACGATTGATTGTGAGATTCATTTGTACAAAGAATGCGCTGAGTCTATGTCGCTCAGTTAAGTAGGTAACTGTCAAATCTCGCTATACGGCAAGTCGTCTTGCAACATGAAGTTTCGTTATCAGTCTGAAATAGAAGATCACTATACGAGTTCATGAATCGCACAAGTTCAGTTCTCTATTCTGATTGTTGCTGAGCACAACCAAACTCGATCCAACTCAGGACATTTTACCCGGTATTGCTACGTTGTTAGACGCAGTTAGCCAGGTTGTCAAGCAGATGAGAGTCGTGGCCGTGATGAAAAACGTCATTCTTGCCGTCACCATATCGTGAAATGAATCGTCTTAATGGACGCGGGGAACATTAACCAGTCAACTACATGCAAGCAACCACCGGTGGTCACATGACTGATAGGGCCTCATTGAACCCAGTTGGAGTGGTTAAATGGCAGTTGCATCGACTTTGATATTCATATTCAAATTTATTGTATTTTTTTTGTAAACCCTTGGCAATATTGTGAATGGTCATAGTGTAGATGCAGGGCATGAAACAAAATTGTACCATAAATAGGTTCTATTACGGGTTACTATATATTAATTTCTGCATCGAATGTATCCGTCCTACGATTGCTCTGATATCACTGCAGACAACTCCTAATCCCGCTCTAATGCATACTTGGCAACACTTGGTCAAGATTGCTTGTGTACCACGTTACATACTGCTGTGCGTGGTGTATATACGACCTATTGAGGAGCTTGTAGGCATATTTGCAAAAAAAGTAGATGTCAAACAGTGTTTAGTTTTTGTCTTTCTCTTTACGAAATTGTTGACCAAATGATATTTTGTGTTACTACCTATCTATGTCAATAGCAAAACTTTTGCGTTATTTTCACGCTGAATCCTCGAAATTCATATCCATGCATTAAGGCAAGGTTTTGCGAAAAAACTAACATGGTCAGCGTAATTTGCTTGTTGTGATAAGTACACGTAATCGCTAAGTTTCTCACATCACATTGACTGACATATGGGAGGATTTTCGATGTGCTCCGGTGTTACGACAGATGGAACTTGAATGCCTATTCAGAACACGACATGTTTCATTATCACTGCTGAATTGGTCAAGAGGCTACGCATTGTGATATTGTCGGTAATTTGTATCTGGCCCCGACAAGGAGCATCATTCCTCGGATGCATTATGTGCTCCAGAGCAAAGCAGTATCACGTGGATGATCCGCCAATCGCCCGTTAGTGTATCATAGACGATAAGAAAGGTGCTGCTCAAACTATGATAATCGTTATTCTCAAAAAAATGGAATACTGTGGGTGTTAGAGAGGAGGAATATTGCAAATCCGTAAAATATCTGATGACTCACTGCGCGTCTCCATGTGTTAATAATACCTAATGCTATTCACCATGAGCCTGAATGCGATACACAGACGCCAATTGCATCTCTGAGGTCATAAAAACATGAGTCTATTGCATTTTGATAATACATCGCGTGAATAAATCCATCTATAACGTCTATTTAGGACTACGATGATCCACAGCCTGGGTCATTTTGCGATAGTTTGGACTGCCTGATAGTGTGTGTCATTCTTTGGGGTAAGTTGTCGTACACCACAACTTAAAAGTTGTTGGTGAAAGAATGATTGAAAGCTTTTAGTGTAATTTTGACAAATCATTCTTGAAGCGTCTCTCTTTGAAAACCCCTGATAGCTGCAAGAAGAGTTTAATATATATGGTTGTATAGAGTAGTCATACAAACCCTCGTATTTCAAAACTACTGACCCCTATGAATATAGTGTAGCAGATTTAATGTGTGAATATCAGTCTAATCATTCATAAATACGTTCACGCATCGTTAGACGTTATACAGCCTATGTAACGAGAAATCTCTACAACATGATAAAACTGCTTGTGTCTTCATTACTTGTCAAAACACTTCTGCACTATTATATACCCCAAATAAGGAATAACTGAACGTTTGCTTAAACATTATAAGTCAAGCGGATAGTTAAGAGACCCTTATTGTAAAATTCTTCCATTCCAATGGTAATCTTTACTTTTGGTGTAATGTCAAACGCCTATTTACGTGTAGTAATGATATAGTAATCATTATGCTGTTAGGCGGAGGTAAGAATGTTATAAAAGCCTGCACCGTCCCTTTTCTCCCAACACATGATAACATATGAGAACATGCGCTTCTTTTTTTTCTTCGTCTTCTTCGTCTCATTCTCCTTCTTCCTCTTCTGCTATGTAAATGCATTTATTGAGGACGAAGCATAGTAATGCTTAAATAATTGCGTCTATTTTGCTTAATCTCATAATGTCTAAACTGTGTACACCAACATGGTCCAGGTGGCTTGCAGCTTCTCCGTGGTCTTTAACAGACAAATTACTATTAAAAAAGGAAGAAGATACTAATATGAATTACATGCTATGGGTCTCTCATCGTGGAGATGCGTAACCACAGAACGGATGTCATGAGAACAAAACTCAAATTCCTTAAGAGTTGTTGAACATCAGGGCAGATAGGCTTTTAATGCCGACGCAATCCTTTTGCAGTACTCCATTGCATACAATAAATAAAGTTTCACATATGTAGGCCAGCATATTTAGTACAACGTAAGCAGCGAAATATACAATGGGTACGTAGTTCTGGTACTTTTAAATCACATTCCCGCTACAGTTCTCACTGTCAGGCTAATGCACATCTATCAGTTATAGGTGTGCATATTAATGATCTAATCACAGCATCACCTCCGAGTTCCAGTTGGTCTACATGCTTCACATATTAGAATTGATGTGTAGTATTGGCGATAATTAAGTTCAACTGCTGCATCGAATGTATGACAATGGTTGAAATCCGATCCCTTTGTTTGTTACAATAAGCCTACATAATTGTGGTGATGACATCATCGATGCCAGACGTGTGGTTTGAGCAGCATAAATAAGTGCATTTGTGAACATGCATATAATTCAATGCATGATAACGGTATAGCTGATTGCGACTGATGCACCCGAATGGCGCATCAGCGTGTTCATATTTGCTGCATTACTACAGTCCACACTGCTGAATAAGTTTAGACACTCATACAGCACGTGCGATTTATTATCGGCACAGCAGACACTCCGTTATTTAAACCATATCATCCAATATATCTGCCTCACAAATTGAGAATCGTATTCAATAACGTGTAATAGCATATAAATTTTCACAAGTGAAACTGCATCGTACAAATTGACGTTATACCACTATTCCTGCCGGTATTTGCCCTTACCCACCCCTTTGAATGGTTCGATATACCGAATATTAGGCAGCCACTAAAAAGATAACGGGCCCTTCATTTGATATGATATCAAAATCACTGCACTAGGATATTTGAAATGAAACATAGAGGCTGTTACATAACACCGCATCTGAAGATTAGGCATATGTTAAAAGTTAGGCAGTTTTCCTTGATTATGTAACTGAATTAATAGGGGTTTGCTTTAATCTGATACATATTAACGTTTTGAGATATCTAATGGTCTCCCATGATACTTCATTGCGAAATTATCGGCCGAGGCTCTTATATAGGGGCATTACAAGATGTTATTTGTACCTGTTTTTGAGTAAAGCATGCACTATGATGCATACGCAATATGAATGTGTAAGGAATACCATGTTGCCGAAGAAACTGATAGCCAAGCTTGTGTGTCTGCCTTGACTGGAATCGTTTATTGTTTTCCTACTCGTTGTGCCTGTTTTACGAGCAAAACATGGCAATTTATTTACCCATGAGATATCTGGCAATCATTCGCACAATGTATAGCATTCTACTCTTACTCTTACCCCGATTCATACACATTGAGAATGCAATCAAACGTCCTGCTCAATTATTCCTATTTCATAAGCAGCCTGCATTGTTTAAAGAATCTATTCTATAACCTTCACTACTTAATTTTATATGCTGCAGATTGGTAAAGTCGTCGATTTTGAAAAGAGGGTTGTTTCATACATGGCGTTCGTTTGGTACCAACAGTGAAAGGCTTAGTGTATATTTACGAAATGTAATAACACGCATATCGCTACCAACGAAGCATCTTATTAAACGTATATATGAATAGTTGCACTGGTCTTGTTGAGCACTTTGCACTCACATGCTATGACTGCCTGCGCCGATAGATTTCTGAGACTTTTCAGATAAAACCTATGATGCGTTAAGTGAAAAAATCCAAAATGTATAGTTTTGAAGTTTATTAAGCAAAAGCGAGCAGTTATGTAATAATCCATTACATGGAACAATTTGTAGTATAGAATATTCGTAACAAATCATTATTCAGCAGTCTAGAAGATTTGTTCGTTCATATATTTGCTGATCAAGGCGGAATTTTTAATTCAGATAGGCTTTCAACTGCACCATTATGCTAGGCCAGTTAGTCACTAGTTGCATCGCCCTACCAGTGACAACATTTGATCTCGTTGTTCTACAAACCGGCTGGCTGACTAATACGCAGCGAGGTTAACATGGATGTGAAAGCCGCCTGTCGTGGTTCTGTCGTAATTCACAAGGTTTATCTATATAATTGGAGAGAGGCATATACCACCTGCAAGACAGAGAGTAACTTTGATTGTGATAATGACACTTCATAGCCTCCGTGATTTAATTCATGCATCTCGAAGAATCTATAGTAACCTGAGAGTTCAGGAGTGACAGCCAAATTAACGTCCGATAATATTTATGTGAGTCATCACGCTCACAGACTCCGAATGAAACAAATGACAATTTTCAAAGTGTTCAGATTAATGATGGTAATTCAAATGTTAAGAAATAGCGCGGGGATGCCCCATTAACGTCTGTAGTTGGAGTCATGTCCACCATATTCATATCATACCAACAATTCATTGGTTTTGACGGTGTTGGTCAAGTTTTATCTACAAAGACTTTATCCGTTGCTGTACTATTGACAGAAATATTGGACAATATTATTCAATATAATATTATACTTATTATGTATTAGAAGCGGGCTTTCCAACCGTTTGGTGGCAGAACTGAATAGGCTAACTGGCAGCGTCCGGTCAATAATACCAGTACGAGATCAAGAACGTTTTGTCACCGTATATGATCTTGCAGAACTGGATGCTCATTAAATTTTCTGGTTTACGTGACCAACGTATGTGGCTTAATAGTGTCAATATGCACGTGGCGGTCTATATGGTTCTGGAGCTAAGATCTGTAACATTCTCAAGCAGCCACCCACAAATATATCCCTAGGTCATGGGAAAAGATGACTAACTAGGCACCATCATTGCCAATCATTGGTATTCACTGCGATTGCGCGACATCTGAGATTCAATGGATTTTCCTGGACAATTGCCTGGTAAATTGCGTCCGTGTTATGCTAATAATCTACTCCCTTGAGGCACAAATAATCAATCCGCTGTTCACTTTCATGGGTGACTCACCATACATGTTTTGTTTTCTTATTCCCTACTGCAGTTGAATATGATGCTTGGTCGAATATTTACCGTTGTCATCATCGTGTGCTTGAATACAGAACCCTTGATTTAAATCCAAGCGTTTTGCTCAAGTTTTTGCTTCTTCTAACTGTAATTTTAATCAGCGGTGGGCTTGTTTTACTCACGATATCTTATACTCCACATGACAGCCCACTATGAACCAAAAGTGAGCATTTAAATAGCAGATATTAACACCTTGTAATTGATCTCAATAGTTTTTCGGCAGAGCTTATATGATCATTGTGAGGGATAATCTGTGGTTCATGTTAGCATTGTTAACTGGACGCATTGCATTGTCAGTTTACAGCCGTATTCGGCTGTATGCTAATAAAATGCTTTGTCGGGGGAATTCAGCATCAAGCTTGTGGTCGAGTAACACATATATAAGCTTCAGCACAGAGACCCAATCTTAATGTTCCAGGTAAATCGTATAGTGCATTTTGTATGGTAACGTTGTCCTCTTCCACTCAGCACGTCATCTGTATTGTAGGCGTCATACATCGATTTCAAACAGATGGAAACCTACATGTTTGCGTCTATGTAGGATAATTATGGCTTTTATATGAGCTGTACTGTTTTGGGGGAGCCATGGTAATTGAAAACACGTTAAGTTCGTTCTCTTTCAACTGTTATGACGGACGCTTCTGGAGACTGGCTACTGTCCCAGCGGGTATGTTTCCATGCTACGAACATATCTACGATACTAAGTTCCCAGATCTTATCTAATCATGCAGTATATGGGATAGGCAACTATCAAATTACAGCCGCCCGCAATTGCCTTATGCACTGCTGACCTGCACACTATACAATAATGTCTTTATTTGAAAATAGGCTATTGCAGAGGGATATTGCTAGCAATATACTACCATTTACTCTCATAAAATAGAGCCACTTGACTGCCATGTTTTGCTCAAACAGCAATATGTTAAGCTTAGGTCACATTACAGATGGTCTGTTGTTCATGTTGATGGTACCTTCTCAGTGCCAAGACCGGCAGCAGTATCCATAGCAAGACATCACCTGAGAGCCCTACTCCCATGTAACCTCAACCCTTCCGCTGCTGCAGCCCCACCCACCCCGCCGTAAGCTATATTTATATATAACTTCCATGTTTTTTTCAATTGCTACCATGCTTTAAGGATTTATTTAGATATAAGTTTATTGCCTCATAAATATAATTGCAGATTACAACATACGTAGATATGTATCTTTATTCAATTATGGTTATCCAGAACTAATGAACCATGCATATTTGTTTCAGTCGAGCCTGTAAAATATATATTTATCGGAAGAAAGACTCATTACAGAATCACGACAGACATCCGACACAATTAAACGTGGAACAAAAAAGGTGCATGTCCAATTTTGCCTCACGACGGCATGTCGATGTCATGATGATTAGAATTTCGAAAGACTGTCTTGCGACGACCCCCGATGACCCACGATTTGCCCAACTTCTCGGTCGTGTCAGGGCACAAATGCGATGTGGGTTCGTTTTGACATAGGATTAACGACTGACCAAGTCGGCGATGCTTAAGTAGGATGAGTAGTCAAGTAAAGCTCAGGAAACTCTTGCAGTGCAATTTGGACACCTTTTCGTATTAGATTGCGTTTTGCTTCCTGTACCAAACTACTGGAACCCTTATTTGCAAACAACGTGATACATACGTCCCATCAATTGTAATTGTAAGCATATGGACTTGTAATTGTAAACATATGTACCAACGCCAGGTGCCCCGGAAACAAATTGCATTATATTGCCATATAATTTGGAGGCACCCATATACAGCAAAACGCTGTGTAAACCATATCCATAAAATGCGTTATTGCACATAGTAAACCTCATGTGATTACAGCTAACTCAATTCATGTTGATGCAAAACGCGTCTCTTGTGCAATATTATCCTCACAGTTGAACATCGACAAAACTATTGGCGATGCATATGTAGGCATGTAGAAAAACATACCTACATTAGCTAAATGAATGCAATGCGTCATGATATAATATCCCCATATTGCTAGGTTTACCCCATTCAACTACATCTAACAAACAAAGTCACATGATAATGGTCACTTTCTTTCTGCATGAGATTTGACGGCTCGATAGGCGTAAATATACTCACACACACAACGTAAGACTTGTCGGATATCCCACCGCGCACCTTCAATATCTGTACCTGAGTTACCATTCTGGTTCAATTAATTTGGAAGCTTGACATTTTGGTTACCCCTGAAAATTGTAACAACGGGGCATTGGTGGTAAGGTAATGAGCGCATGGTTAGCCTATTTTGAACCACACCTGATGGAAAAGCATATGGTCCTGTCAAGTCGCCAAATATCGTACACAATGTGAAATCTGGCTATGGTATGATGTTACTCGGCTCATTGACGAAAGCCCGACTTATCCCGCTGAATATCATTTGCGTCCGCTATTTGTCAATGCACCGCTCCCTGAAGGCGTCTCGATGTTACTGTTCCTTGCTGCTGTTAAACATGAACCTGGATGCGGTGCACAAACACCAGGGTTTGTGGGCATTAGCGTTTCATATACGAGGCATATAAATAGCATTTACTGTATAATATGCAGATCAGCAGGCCAGCATGTTCGGTGGTCAAAAACAGGGCGCTCTAATTGCATTCTTTTGCTATGCTATCACCCATTTATAAATATGAAACGTGTATGGAGGGCCTTATCCCAAGGCAAACATGTCAATGGAACGCATTTCATGGAAATGGTACATTGCGTCCTGCAGTTGACGTTTAACAAGATGCAGTTCAACGAAATGTTAACATCTTAATCTCTCGGAGATATTTATTTTCAATAAGCATGTTGGTTGTAATGTGGTAGTCTCAGCTGTAGCCTGACACACGCGGTGCAATATCTTTATGTAAATCATTAGTACGGCACATACGCGTCGTCGTTACCGCCCGCAGACACCAATGAGTGATATCCCTCCTGTATTATGCCGATATGCTCAGTGCAACTGTTCACTGGTGCCTAACGTGATAAATGACGCTATGGTGATAGGCTAATGATGATGATTAGGATCATGTCATCTGCAGCGAAGGATATAAATTAGTTTCTGTTGCCGTCAGGACACCATGCAATTAAAATTCCCGTACGGAGGCGTGGACCATTAACTTGCCCAATTCACCATGTGACCAGGAGGCATCCAGGATAGCTCACGGAAGTCATTCAACGCCAGACAATAACAGAGTTATCGTCATTGATATTGTAAGTGCAATAAGTAGGATATATTTGCACATACATTACCCCTACAATCCAGCTTTGTGAAAATATCGTCATAGATAAGTTTGATTTGCTTTCGGTTTAGCAGCGAAATTCATTACATTATTATGTTGTCCTTTATGGGTTCGCCTGCTACAATGATTAACTGTTAAGAATCCGTGTTGTGGTTTTAACAAGCGTTTTCTAAAAAATGTGGGCGATTCATTGCCTTTTTGTAACAAAACCCCTATATGTATTCATCGAGTGATCGTAAACGACAAAATACAGCTTTTATGCCGTAAGAGGGTGGGGGTCTATTATCTATAAATCTATAATGGACAAATGAAGTAACGTGGGCGTAGTACGGGTCACCCAAAGGACACTGATTTATGCACGATGACGATGGTATAATGATGTAGTTAATTCCATGTGTCTAATAACATTATGCGTAGAGCTCAAAACAATTACCAGCATTGATGACAGTTTTATATATTGACTCACAAGACAGTAATTATGGAAACAAAATTTTGGTATCATTTACGATTTTTTTCTGCAACATAAAACTTGTTCCTTAATCTTACCTCAACATCTCACGCGTGTGCTTTTGAAGTTGCATCCATCAGCAATATACCTTTATCCTAAGAGTGAAAAACAATGACCATCAGAGGCTCAGCCTAATAAGACAATGATGTTGAAAGCGTCTGTTGCATTGCTGCCAAGATAATGATGATATTTAGCAGTAACATGATAATTGGTTGCATCAGGCACATGATTGAATCATATTTTCACAGGAACCCGCAAACCATTAGCCTTACGACATGGTGTTACGTGACAGCGGCACCCCTGGAACCCATGTTAGTAGCTTAATAGCAGGTGCGATTATTGATAATGTAAAATACTTCAGCTTGGTGGGGTTTGGTTGTGACAGATATCAGCTCCAAGTAAACATCACTCTGCATCTATTACATTGACATGACTTGATTGGAACAATAACTGTGGGTTGCAATAGTTATGCTTTGTTTTTTGGGTTTTTTTCTACAACCCGCACACATGTTGGTCATGTCATTCAAGGCAATTCCATTGACATCCAACCAAACAAGATCTACATATATCATACTGGCTTTTGTTAAAAAATTCCACTGAGCAAATTTAGTAGCGTACAATTTTGCTAACATCTGCATTCATATTAAACAGTTTTCAAAAATGCGCCTTGTATCACCCAGTTATAGTTCAATCATATTCTTCTCCCGATGTTCGGTGAGATTGTGAATGTTTAAGCCTAATGCGCAGCGGTACGTTAAGTTAGACAAAGCCGGTGAAGCATAGATTTAATTGGCGGCCAAGCAAGGCTTTCACCCACTCTATTATTCTAATTGAGGGTCATCTTGGTGCCCACGATGACTAAGGTGATTGGTCAGTTAAATCTTTTGATGTTGTAATAAACAACTGTAAGTTTCATGCACCAAACGACCGGAACAGCACTGTTTTACAATCATGGTGTTACGTGTGTCCAATTAATTATAATCAAATGGATTGTTTGATTACCAACTGCAGCTACCCATGATTATTGAACATAAATACATATCGCACTCACAGAAACAGCCCATACGTAAAGCATATATTTGCAGCTTGCGCAACTCGTTGGCTAAGACACAAAAGGATGATAAGCAGTATACTTCGTCCGTGTGTTAATCAAGCGAATAAAATGATTGCTACTTACTCCCCTAATGTATCATATTATTCATTTGAGAGATGCTGCGTGACTCGTGTGCAGTTTTTGATTGTTAAACCCACTGGCCCATACCAAGAAAAAGACTTTCAGGGACACACACACAGCTTTGTAAGTGTCATGTCGAATGCGGAGACTCTGGCTAATGTTGAAATAAGTAGCAGGTGGACGTGCATTCTGAAGCAGAGAACTATGCATCCGAATTTGATAGACATATTTATATATTAATAGCACATTTGATTTAAAATGATATGTGAGAGTACTTGTTTACGATTACCTTTCATTTAATTCCTAACACAATTTTCCAATAGATAGCAAACGAATCTAATAACCCTTCTCGTTTTGCCAATTTTGCTGTATGAGTTTGAACAATTTGAAGCGCAGAAATATGATCAGCTCTAATTTTATTGTGATGGCTTATGATGGGTTATGGATGCTGTGGCGCAAGAGACAAAACACACAAATATCGAAATATGCACTTGCGCCAATACTGAAGACCAGAACTACTTGGACTTGGGGCCCTGTCGCCGCTGGGGCCTATATTTACGACCATCAATTCGCATTGTTCGAAATAATTTATTACTAAGCTACATCAGGTGAATCTCCTGAACACTTAGCATGTTGTTCAACCAAATGTGAGTCGTCACACGTGGTTGTCGTCAGTACCTGAACGTAGCTAGAGAAAAAATGTTGCCCAAAAACAAACGAAAAGCCACGACAAAACTCACAAACACAGTATGTTTTTCCATACTACATAGCAACAAGTGTTCTGGAAGATGATCCTGACAAAATGCCCTGCCAGTCTGTAAGTCTGTAAGTTGTTATGGAAAACAAGAAAACCTACACTTGAAATGTGGTAATGTTATGCATTCTTTACACGCGATAGTCCAGCTCAATGCAGTAGGGTCGTGATGCGGGATGTGAAGCAGCTTGATAGGTTGGCAAGCAGATAAGGGTAGTAGCCATGGAGTGACGCGCTAAGTAGTTATGCCATCAGCCGCTGTTGAATTAGTTACCTGAATGAATGCGAAGATCATTGTTCGGCCAACTTCATGTCGGTACAGTAGCGGTATTTTACTGTAACGTCCTTCTCTAAATGACGACACCCTCTATGCTAGTGCAGTCTAATGCAGTTTGTTTGTATTTTATAAAACCTCATTATATTGGGAGTCAGTAGCTCAGAGACTAAAGGTAGAGCGCCGTCGTGAGGTGAACCTTGTTAGGACAAACTCCATTTGCATATGTGTTCCACCCGACATTAACTAATGCTCTTGGCCTCATCACACATCGGCTACCAATCACGGGTACTATATTCATCCAACTGCATTTGCATATATGTTCCTCCCAATTTCGATAAACGTAGTTACAGAGAATGTGTGACGTTAGACCGTAAAATTCTAGTATATGACAATATTTTCCAACCGGTACATATTTACGACCGGATATAGGAAACTGTTGCATTCGCTAATGTTCTTGGCCTCAATGCACATCAGCTACCAATCACAGGTACAATATTCATGCACGGACGAACGACGACGCGGTTAAGAGTAAGTTATTATTACTATATCATGTCAAAAACTAAAACATGAAATGGTAACACAAAGGCATGCAACCATACGAGTCACCCATACGAGTGCTTTACATATTGTCTATATGTCGCAATATGGAGTATTAACACAACACGGAATACATTTACTAAGCAAATATCACTGACAATAAAATGCATATGCATAATTAGTCAATATTATCAAAAATTATCCACAATGACACCATGTTAGTCACCTTTTGCAAATGACTAAGTGATAAATTGTTCGATTTATGCAGACATTGTGACTGTTCCCGGCTTCACAGAAAATTGTCTTTGCAAATGACACAATTGAAAGAAAGAATTATGGTTGAAATTTCTTGCCACACACCCACAAATATTGGTCACATCAACCATATATTCCATCAGACAAACTCTTAGAAGGCAAAACAACTTACTTTTATCACTGTATTGGAACTATTCTTAATGAGTAAGTAGAAATGTGAAGATGCACCAACGATATTAAAGAGTTCTAGAAAAGGGTTATGTCATAACACTCATATATTACACATTGAATGAACAGATTATTTAACACACAGATCCGTGTAGAAGTTCCAGTGTGCACGAGACCGTTGCCATTAAATTATAAAACCCCAGTAATTAATTTTAGTAAAACGCCTTATTTGCAAAAATGTTGCTTTGCACCAGCTGTCATGTTCCATTGCTAATATTCGTGCGCAATGACTTAAAGATCCGGTCGATAATAGAGTTGGACATATGACAACGAAGAGATATCGAAACGGTGATGGATGAGTATGATTGTGATGCTTGCACACATCCCCGCAAGTGCCAACACCCTTTTGGCACAAACCGAATGCCCTGGTTGGGCTGCTTAATCTGCACCGCAGGTCCAGCCAGATACGCATGAGCAACCGGGGCAGATGCATCCTCATTCAGAGATAGAATCGCAGTTTAACGTGCTCGTCACAGTCACATGAAACCAGTCAGTTTTTTATACGTTAGGTTTGACCCACGACCTGTCGGTCGACAGGAGACACAGTACCACTATGCATAAGTAACCGCAGTTCAGATTCTGTTGCCACGCAATATGCAGGATATTGGAAATTATATATTGGGGGTAAGGCAGTTACCGGCAAATCATAAATAGATAACGGAACTACTTCGGAAGCAATTTCACTTATCTGATATTGCAGAAACCCTATATGCTTTGACACCCTATTGAATCAGATCCAAAAACTAACTAACGCTATGTGGTGGTGATGTGTCGCAATAGTTGTAGAAGCGTCGATGATGCAATAACAGCGTAGACCTACTGCAAAAAAATGCGACATCAGCAACCATGTTTGTATGATATCTGGAACCGCCGGTCGAAATCCATTTATTGCTATCACATATTCAATCCAATCCTTGTTCAAGTAGCCACGTGCCTACCTTATCCTGCTCGGTCGTGCATAGGCTCATGTATAACTACCTTCATTATTGGGCAAAGGGACATCGTTTAACAGATTAAAAATTCAGATTCGTATCTTCCAACATATGTTTATCCTTGCAAAAGCTCATTCTAAGTGGCCTAAACGACAGATGTACTTGGGATAAGTGTGTGTCAGAATGCCAGCAAGAACTGCGGTGCGAAGGAAATCTAAAGTGCAGTTGATGTTTGCACCTCTAAATACGTTTTAAATTATACTACGAAGGCAACAACGCCAAAATGTTAATATCGCCGCGTGCGTTTCAGTAAACATGCTGAAAAAATTTCCGATATGATGATTTAGCTTTCTGTGTGAGAATAAAAGCGCTTGTAACTTACTGTAATTAAGAATTAGGCTCCTTGCATGGGTCAAGCGAAACTTTATAGATGACACAGTAAGACGAAATGATAAAGATACCAGTTGTCATTTTCCCATTTATTATTCAAAGCATAGTTTTCCGACCAACACTTTTGCCAAGCCCAGTAAGATCCAGCTTCAAGCTTTGCCATCATGCTGCTTCTGCAGCTGTAGAAATAAAGTTTATTCAGTGTTCTTGCATGCTTTTGTAACAGATGTTTATGAAATCACATACTCGACAGTATTGAAGAAAGCAACCGAGGCGCTTAGAGAAGCGTGGTCTATTAAGTATAATTAAGACTTGAGCCGCATTCCTCTGAAATGTATTGTGCCGTGGATTCAACTGTATTGAAAGAAGGGCTTACAAAACAACACAAAAGGGAGATAAGCTTGTAATCGCCTCGGCGGCTGGTGAGTTAGGTACTGGCCCGAGACAACACTCTGGTAAATCTAGAGAACAATGTTTTCAGAGTGACAGTGCATTATTTTTCGGCTATACCAAGATTGACAATGCTAAGTGGTTAAATTATAGCAATGGGAAATTTAGTCTGTAAGCTATGGCAATTAGGGTGTGTGATTGTCAATTCATCAGGACTCAGCATGATTTAATTAAAGAGTTACAAAAGAGATCTCATGAACAATATTCCTCCGACCCCACCTTAATATTCTTAGCTCTATAGCTTACTCATGTAAGCGCAATGAGCTAGAACGTCGGCCATCGGTACAAGTTTGTGATGCATCTAGCATGTCCTGGGAAAACACGTTCAACGGACCATGTAATGTAATGCAATCATCCTACCAGCATAGCTATACATTTTGTGATTACAATATATATATATATATATATATATATATATATATATATATATATATATATATATATATATATATATATATATATATATATATATATATATATATATATATATATATATTTATAAATATGTTTATATATATATATATATATATATATGTATATATACATTTATATATGTATATATATATCTATATATCTCTCTATATATATATATATATATATAGTTTATATAGATATATATATGTGTATATATATCTATATATATCTATATATATATCTCTATATATATATATATATATATATATATCTATATATATATATATATATATATATATATCTCTCTCAAATCAAACCCAAAAAAGCCAGATAAGATCGATAAAACGAAATAATATTCCCTGTAAGCTGTTTATCGAAATTCACATTAATTTGTGCATCAGGTAGTAAATTGAGTTAGCTTGCGCTTAAGACCTACTGTCGTTTCCTCGACTTAAAATATATATAGAGGTCTTACACCGGAGGACAAATAGCTTCGGTCGAAAAACCATTATTTCAACCAACATGTATCGACTATTCTCCATATAATTTATTAACTCTGCAAACATATCCTAGACTTTACGGGAACGCCACGATATTGTGTAATGTCGTGTTATCACGACCGTGGTCTGAGCAGAGAAATATTTTAATGACCTGTAGCCAACGCTGGCACAACCAATAATGAATTGCCCTAGTACCTTTAAATGTCATTTCAATTACGCTCAAGCCGTAACAGGCGTGTTATTTTCATCGTTACAAAGCAAACAAATCGCCTAAGTTTTTCTTCTTTTAATGAAAAAAAAAAGCAATAACCGTGTTAGAGAGCTCGTATATGTGGTAGATATAGCATTCACAGTCATCTATTACGTACGATCGGCGAAATGTCAGATCCCATGTCAGATTTTCCTGATACAGCCAATCAGATTGCAACTTCAGCTATGGAGCATGACTGTTTTCCATCACGTTATATGTAGAAATAATGCATGGTATATATATAAGTACAAAAACGCCTGATGCGACGATGATTCGTCGGTACCGGGGATGTCATTGCTAGTGTTTTAGTTTTGAGCACGTTATAGAAGTAACTCGGAATAACATTAGGGTAGTCACAGCTGGTACCAGCCGTTGTGACGAAGTGCCTCCGTATCACCCAGTTATCAAACACAGACGTCAATGAGCGATATTCCACCTCTCTAATGACCACGATGACATCAATGGAAGACGAAGACAATGACGATCAACAAGTCTGATAGAACTGTAATCGATCTAGTGATTTAGGTTGCGATGTTGACATGTTAATAAGGGCAGGTGAAGCGTACAGATTAGTTGCATAATCAAAAGTGACCCTACGTTTATGCATCGGATGCGATATCTGATACATAATGTTTACATTGGCACGAGTGCACATTATCTAAATCACAAGCAATGCGAACCAAGTTACCATCTAATACAGACCGAGATCCAGATGCCTTCATATAGCAGGAAGGATTTGTTTATGAAACCAAATGAGTCGCTGAATAGTTTTTCAAATAATTCTTTCATTGTTTATGCATAATAATGCCATAGAAATTAAACTTTTCCAAGTTGCTCAATGCTATTTGACCTGCCTTTTGACGATAAATTGACACTTGGATTGCTATTTATATATATATATATATATATATATATATATATATATATATATATATATATATATAGATATATATATATATATATATATATATATAGATATATATATATATATATATATATATATATATATATATATATCTATAGATATCTATATATATATATATATATATATATATATATATCTATATATATATATATATATATATATATATATATATATATATATATATATCTCTATATATATATATATATATATATATATATATATGGCTCAATAGTTATTTCTATGAATAAATTAACGGGATGGCAAACGGTGAGACGGTCATGCGTCATAGATTAAGTAGAGATCTTATTAGCTGTATCAGCAAAATCTTACACAGGCTCTGACATTACGCCATTCGTACGTAATGGATGCTCGTGAATGCTATATCTACCGCTTATACAGACTCTAACATGGTTATGGTGTTGCCTTCGACATTAATAATTCATGCAGATGCATTTGGTTGTGTAAGTGGACCATGTTATGCATAAATGAAACACCAAGCCGCCTACTCGAACGTCAGTGTGATTTTATGCGTGCAATAATTCTTAGCTTAGAATTTTTTAATGCCTTTGGTCGACATTTAACTGCGATATCATCATTTAGCACATGTTAGCACATATATTCCCATGTTGTCATGTAGCTACTTTTTGTAAGCCTTTATAGCACACGCACCTAGCGCCTTAGCTGTGAATTGACCTAGCCATAACTCAATAGTTAGCTCTCTGAATTCAAAGAACGAATCTGTTCGTGTGGAAAATTTAGTGTGCGGCTAGGACGTTTTTATTAACAGAATTGAAGCATAGAACAATCATAAACATTGAATTGTGCATTGAGTGACTTGCGAATGCTTCCATGAGAGAGCTAATTTCTTATACGAGGAGCAGCTAGCCCCATTGCACCCCCTTCATGCGCCCTGAGCATTGAATTGAAATTGTAAGTTGTAGAGCCTAATAACGGATTTCACTATTGCAAATGTTACGTTCAATTAAGTACTTGCCCCATCGATTAATCAAGCTGCAGATGGATCTTTAGAATCACAATCGCATAAATATGCAGCGAAAAAGGGACGAGCCATGTATCCTTTGCAGTAATTGCAATACACCCATAAAGCAATGTGATAATATTTCGACACTTAAGCAATACTTAGTCGTCGCATTGATATGAAACAATACTCGATTGCTGCAGCATGCCATATAGATTGGAAATCATCTCTACATGACTTTCGGTAACGAATTGTGGTAACAAGTGGCAGCGATATCGATAAAACTCAGACCTGACATTTAACGCTTCCATGGACAGATGAGCTAATGCTGATTGCACGAAGTGTCATAAGATATCAGTTGTCTGTGACTGTAGCAACGGGCTCAAATCTGATACATTGTCTTCATCACGTAATTGATATGTGATGTGCCTTGCGCGACCAATATTTTATCCCGCAAAAAAACCACCCTGCCCCACAAACACAAGCAGTGTAGAAAAGCGATGATTGAAGAAAGCATCAAATTATTTGGATAACGGGCTATTGCATTAGGACATTTTATGTGAACGCCAGTTGAGCACTTACAATCAACCTGTCCTGTTATATCTACTAATGTGGTATTTGATCAACTCATATCGTATTAGATCAACTTAACAAGGACCATGCAGCTCTAAAAGAAGGCTAGCATGTACGTACATCATGCGTGACATGATGATACTCGACGAATAATAGAAGTTTTATTTCAGGATAAGATGCATTTCACTATGGTGAGAAATATTATGCGACATAGATTGTATATAACCATTAACGCTCGCGTCTAGATGTAGAAAGTCGGATATGCAAACGTCAAGACATTGCGGAACCACTTAAGTTAATCACTTGAATCGCTGATGCACATAATAGGAACGCATCATCAGGCAAGACTTTAAATGTTATAGACCATAGGGAATCGAAGAGTTTGTATTCTCTCGCGCATGCCCATGTTATTGTAAATGTATAATCCCGTTATAGGAGAATCCCGTTGTTTGTGGGTTGGAGTAAAACGATCGTCGTGCGATATGTTATTCAATCGTCTAAACCGAGTATTTTCGGATGTACAACACAGGTAATGTGAGGAATAAATATGACATTATAATGTTCTCATCAATTCATAATGGCTAATCCACTTTGTTACATGTGTAGGCTTTGGCACTTCGTTTGTTCAATAGTCATCTCGACCGAAGTTTTGATGACATATAACACTCCTAATAAGTTACAGCGGTCATAGTCATGAATAACATTCCACACCATTATTAATTTTGCAGCGTGAGAGCAGACCCAGTCGGTGTAATAGATTTGTATTGAATTCACCTGGAGCAATTCAGTTTGTTTGGTATCATGACCTAGTTATATTCAATTCCTAAGAAGCAACACGGAAAGCACTTAATAATAATTACAGAGATTTATGCAGATTGCCACCCAAAATCGTTTGGGTAAGGATGACCAGAACACAAAGAACGTTAGGTCCAAAACATCCTGTTATCTGTTAATAAGCGCCATCCGAATAGTGCAAATCATCCTTTGTCAATTGAAAACGAATCTAGCTGGTTCGTGTAACTGTTTGTTAATCCGGCCCTGAATACTATGCAAGGTTTTGACAAACATCCTTACATTTATCAATTTGCAATTAGGCACGGCTATTCATGCCTTATGACAACATTATGACATGACATTATGTGTGGCGTATGTTGTTGAGTCAGTTGTGTATGATTGTCCAATTAGATTGTCTACCAGAGCGACCCATGAGTCTTAATTAAGTTTGTATATAATCAGCTGACATCTTGCCTGCGTAATGCATAAATTTTGTTATTAGCTGACTTCATTCTCATATTCCCATAATATAATGACCCATATACGCACTTATGGCCCGACAAGCTTCCCAGGTGATGAAGACATTATTGCGATGATACCAGGAGAAATAATTCGAGCAACAATACCTACCACTAAATTGTGCAAGTTGTAGGCGACATGGATTGCATTTTGAATATTACATTTATTATTATGCAAATATTATTTTTGGACCAAATTATTCAATGCGATCAAGTTCTCTAAAGAAGCAATCGCTTCCACTTACAGAAAAGGGGAGAAGGACTGCTACCTCGTGTCATAATATATTTACTCAATATTTGATTTTGTTCATTGCGAAATCATTTGCAAGGGTCAAGCTTCTTATTTCAAGTTTTGAGGCGGTCCGAGGCATCGGATTTGGGATCGATGTGTTTGATAACATTAAATATGTCATAATACATTAACAATAAAGAGAAATATTCGCAAACAATCAGTAATATTTCAAAATGATTTTTTTGCAATCACCACCGCAAGTGATGCAACTAGAGACTTAATCGTATTTATGCGGTAAATACTCTATGATGACGTAGCATATTAATATGTTTACTCCTTACCATACGTTATTTACTTGGTTTGTTATTACTAAGACCAACAAATGCTGTAGTCGTGGCTTTGTCATTCATAAAGCTTTATGTGAGTTTTTTCTTAATCTCTTGACACTGTCAAGTAAATGCTGAATAACTCATGAGTAATAACGAATACAAAACGTTATTCCTAAGAATATATGGCAACATATAATTGATGCTTCAGGGAGGCAATATCATTTATCCATTTGGCGCACACAACCATATTGCTCCGCGCCACAAGCAATGTATCAAATGTCGTCTAGCAAGCAATAGAATTTATGCGGGGATGACTTCCTATCCTCGTACATAGCAGAGTATTGTGTTTATCTCTTTGGAGAATCTTCCTAATATGTCTATCAAATGTATATCACGAGTATTCAAACGTGATATTACACATTGTAAGACACTAATGTTGCCCGTACTGTGTTCCTCAAGAATATCAAGCATTTTTGTCATTTCAACCGCTTCAAGTATTGTGGTTAACTAGCTGTGGAGTTCAGCGCATGCACATTGTTAATTGCCTTTATATCGCATTGGAATTGTCAATCTAACTGGCGCATGACATAAATAACAATGTAAACGTGGAAATTAATGAAGTTATCACAACGACGAAACTTTAATACCCTTGACTTACATTTCTGTATAACTAGCTCTCCTGACTTTCAACCATTCTCTCCTTATATAGTTCATTGCATGATTATGTTCAACATTTTGGATGAATAAATAGGGGTTAACACGTACGACCACTTTTTACCAAGGGGAAGTGTCTTGGCTAGAGAACTGCACACAAAACGCTTTAAAGGACGATCAAGTACAGTCCCTTGGTCATTTGACGGACTATTACATCATTGCATCTATGGTTGGAAGTAATTAGAAGATACTAATACTCATTCATCATAACGTCTCGTCTGAATGGCAGTATTTGTCTCTCGTCAAAAGCGATAATATCCCCAGTATAGGGAACTTTAAATAGGCAGAAAAAGTGGTCACCAAGATTCATAAGCATCCCAGGGCCATACGCACGGCAAATTAAGCACCAATTAATCTGATCTGATCGCGCATAGCTTACTTTATCAATACAGATGGAAGTTGTTATTCCTATCATAAATTTGAATAGCATCAGAGAAACAGTTGTCCATAACCACGGAAGATCAACATAACACTATGCAAATGGTATCATTGGGTTAAGCTGTTTGATTAAAATTCATGACCGTTAACTTCCGGGGTCCGATGTCGATGTCAGCAGCAGCTGTCTTAGAGTAAATCAAAAGTGAAGTAAACCGCACCAATGTGTTATGCAAACACATAAGACCTTAACACATCAATTAAGTTAAGGATTTTTTGGCTTATGAATTGCACTTTTATACTTGTATTTAGCTATATACTAGAACAACATAGCATGTTGCTTGGTTGAAAGATATCGTTTGATCATAAATCTATCGAGAAAACGAAATTGATTCATTAATAACATTTTTATATATCTTATTTAATATATTGTATATCTGTGCTGAAGGTATCCTGTTGAATATCACCCTGGACATTGTTGTGGAAAATGCGTTAACATTAGACTTGAATTGTGCACGAAATCGCATTCATGTATCAGTCCGGAGCTAGGTACTAGCAGCAGTCAGTGTCGCCCGAATCAGGATCACGTTTCGCTCTGATTCTAGACACATACCATTTAACCAGATCTCACAGCACATGGGAAAGCAAGACGCAAGGTGTAAATCGAATGACGTGGTGAGAGACTTCAGTGACTCTGAGTTTGATTGGATCATTATAGTCCATAAAGATTAAATTTCGTTCCTGAGGCAAAGCTGCTCTATTTGTCCATGATGTCTGACAATGGTGCATACAAGACAAAGATTGTTCCTAATACTGTAGCGTCAGTACAATACCTTGTTTGATGTGAGTAGAACGGGTTTCATTGATTGGCAGTTTGTGTTACAAAGATGAAATACAAACATAAATTCATGGCGCCAAGAGATGGATTTTATGAATGACAATTTAAACGGCTCACTTTCGAGTCTTTCCGTCGATTGCTTTTGACTGATATACAGTACAAATTCCATGGCAAATCAGTGATGAAATCAACCGTCGTGAAGTAGTGAAAGGCGTGTGCAGCGATTGCAGCCCTTGATCAGATTCCATCATAACTAAACATACACCTTATTAATATAAAACGCCAATAAAGCCGCTAACTTGTCATCATTAACTTCTCACTATGTGTGAATTAACAAATGTGCAAAATGCAAGACACTGTTATTGTCTACTTGTCTATTTAATTGTATACTGTCTACACTTCCCAGACACAACTCAAAGAAAAACAACGCTGAGTAACACTATAAGCACTATAAATATGGATGAAAACGCAGGAAGTAATGTTGGTTAATGACCGGGGTTACAGCAAACATTTCTTATCTGTGGTTAACAAGTACCTCTCTTTTTCCATACTCTCTTTTGAAATGAAATCGCTTCAACGTGTTGCTTTCTACATCGACCACAGCGGTGGGTAATACAATTTCCATCTTAAGCAACCTAAGGCATACGCTGTGATGTCATAACGATTATCCCAACAGAAACATCTATGGCATACCAATATGAGGTTTTACAACTGAGAGGAGCCGATCTTCGGTATGTGCTCGGCTGATAAGCTCACAGACCATTAGCCAAACACCTTTGAATTCATCCCGTTATTATCATAACACATTTCACTGATCCATCATTTGATCGAATCTCAAACGAAGTAAATATATAACTAGTAAATTGTCCTCCATTACCTGAAATGTAGGTGTCCTGTGCCACGAGGTTGAATTTGACAAATCGTAAGGTGGTCATGAATTACGTAACAAGTGTGGTGAAGAAGACTCGAAGGAAGGCCATAAAATCGGGCTTTTATCGTCCTGGTTTCTGTATCTTCTCGACGAATTGCCTTTCATCGCGCTTAATTCGCTGTTCCATTTTGCGTGGTCTGGTGTTATATAAGTGCTCGTACTGTCGATGGCCTATTTGTCTATGCTAGCCCCACTAGTCTTTCTCAAACGCTAAAGCATTGATTGACCTTTAGCAATACACAGACGGGGTTTTAAATTGCAATATTCGGCGATAAGCTGAATGGCGTATTAGCCAGGAATCTGTCACACGTGCGGTCATTTCTGCATATTTAACATCTGTTTACGTATCAGTGGGAAAATCTTACCCCACTTTTCATGACAGAAAGTGTACTGAAAACAACGTATGCCAGATTTGCTCATCCATTAGCAATATTTCATCAAAGCCGGCCGGTGCTTGTATTAATTTACTGGTATGTCGATACATTTTAGCAGCATACCTATTTTGTATAACATCACGATGCTTTTGGATATATTTCAGAAATAAATCCTCCATCAAGTGTAACATTATACTTTGCAGATACAAAGCAGCTCAAACCAATAAGCAAACTTAGTGTTTACTGGGATGATTTGTAACTTTACCTGTTCCGTCAATTTAATCTCCTTTACAATAAGCATGTATGCACGGCCAAGGATTACATACATATGTAGAGATGTTTAGCTATGCGAGAATATTTTCCCACCAATTGTACTGAATAAGGAAACATGAGAATAACACTAGTGCATATAGAAAAGTATGCAAAAAAGATAACCCTGTGTGACAAAATTGCCAGCGAAGCGAGATCTTCTTTTTTCATAACAACTCATTGTGGATTATC
>CM067343.1:20566865-20611865 GCA_034190875.2 Urechis unicinctus
AGGAGGAAGAGTTAATGTACTCGACGTTGTGGTGTCGAGCTTTAGACATATTCACTGTACGGCAAAACCGCCATGATTCAGCATTCTACTTCATAATTTCGCAATTGGTATGTAGAATGTTTCGCACTAGCTGCATGCGATGATATGCGCTAACATCACGCGATTAACCACAATGGACGGTTTTGATGAATAAAGGATATGGACCAGCTGTGAACTCCGTACGTCCGTTACCCGAATGGCCGTAATATACCGGCAACGGGATCAACACCTGATGATTAACCTGACCATGAAAGCATGTCTCACAAGCTTTTGTTGTGATGTCAAGGTACTCTTTTAGACTTTATTCAACCTTTTAAACGGTATATGTCTAATGTAAATAAGAAATATTTCATTTCAAGGTATTAAAAGCGACTGAGCGTTAATATTAAACTCTGTGTCATCAAGTACGGGCTGCAATGCAATCATGTTTTCAGCATATTGGCTGGCGGTACAGTAGCTTGCACGTTAAGTGATTACCTTTCCCCCATCGCAAAACAAAAATGCACAAGCCAATCAAGATTCTATATTTCGAATTCATTTTATTAACTAGCCCAAGGCTTCCAGCTTTAGAGAAGCGGATATGATAAGCAGCATTGTCATATTTTGCTCTGTGTAAAAAAAGACCCAATAGCTTCTGTAAATATTGAACTAAAGTTATTATTAGACGCTCGGCTCTCTGGTAGTTTATATAAATGTACAAATGGTTATTCAAATAAATGTTAGCATGTAAATATATTTACATATATAAACACATTCATATAAATACGAATATACATATATATATATATTAATATATATATATATATATAGATAGATAGATAGATAGATAGATAGATAGATAGATAGATAGATATATATTTATAGATATATATATATATGCATATATACTCATTAATATATGTTTATAGATACAAATATATATGCATATATAAACATAAACATATATAAAATATATATATATATACACATATATATGTAAATATACATGGAAGAATATGTATATATATATGTATAAATACAAATAATATATATATATTTTTACATGAATATATTTATATATATATATATCGAATTATTAATATATATTTATACATTTGTATATATATATAAATATATTTATATATGTATATTTGTATATATATTTATTTGTATATATATAAATATATGCATATATATATGCTCGTCAATACATATATATACATATGTATATATATATTTATATATATTAATATATATATACACATATATATTATATATATGCATATACATATGTGTGGCACAAAAACGAGACTTCTCCTATGGAAAATTAGGCGTTCACATCATGCAGACGCTATGCGCAATACCAATCTTATGGACCAAATGACACACCAGAGTAATTATATGCCAGATAATTAAATTTATGATCGACAAATGACAAAACGTCATCCATACAAATATATGCACAGGTATATATATATATATATATATATATATATATATATATATATATATATATATATATATATATATATATATATATAGAAGAGAGAGAGAGATATATATAGAGAGAGATAGAGAGAGATCTCTCTATCTATATTTATCTATCTAGATCTATATATCTCTCTATATATAATATAGATAGCTATCTATCTCTATATATATATATCTCTCTATCTAAATATATATATATGTATATAAATCTATATATATTTATATATCTATATATCGATATATATGTATTCATATATATACATAAATATATATATGTACACATATGCATGTTTTATATATATATATATATATATGTTTATATATATATATAAATTTACATATATATACATATATATATATGTATATGTATATATATATCTTTCTATATATATATATCTATATATATCTCTATATATATATATATATATATCTATATATATATATATATATATATATATATATATATCTAAATATATATACATACATAGCTTGTTTTGGTTTAGTGTCACAATCTCATATGTTGATGTGAAGCTTAGGGGCTTTCAATGTAGATGCGCAAAACAAGTTATTCAACAGTATATATGTTCCTCTTCATGTTTTGACCACCGACTAATCGAATGCTTTTACTGAACTTTTGTCTGATAGCTGCATCCACAAACGCATTCATTTTATTTATATTTCTAGACAGGTCATCAACCCATCATTAAACAATTAATGAATCGTTATATTGAGTTCCTATATAAATGCATAAGCTGTGGTAACACTGTGTTTTACTTTATGAACAGACTATGCGCTTTTTGTTATGCCACCGTTTGTAATGTCATCCATAGAACTTAGTACCAACGCTATATTCTCAAAATAAATCATGTTCAGTGCCTACTCAGTTTGAGAAACAATGAAATTGACAGCAATATTTTAAACATTATTTCATTTTAACGAGAGCTCATTGTGCATCGGGACGGACGATTCATTTTTACTCTCACCCGCATGAAATAAACGAGCTTCTATCTACAATTTGCACTTTATGATGTTAATCGTCACTTCTTTCTCGCACTGATTATTTACTGACCTGCATGTTAATAAGTACGAAATAAATACTATATCAATAACTATGAAGGTCATCTCTCACTGAAGTCATTCAAAGCACAGACTGGGAAAATTGTTAGCACAAATGGGACTTTATACCACAAGTATGCCCGCTGCGTTCGCCAGGTTGTATCAGCATCTGATTTAGCATAGCAGTGTGAAGGTCGATTGTTAGGCTCCGGCACCATGCCCGATTAATACTCAGGCATTCTATGTTTAACTTTTTTTCTGACTATCACATTACCAGTGATCTTTGTATTCTTGCAATCATCCACCCACCTTGCATGAATAATGTTAATGCCTAGCATGTATATTGTTTCCCGCCTCACCTATCAGAACGTTTTGCATGAATAGCTAGTGACGGTTCATAACTCCATAAAACTTCGCGATAATCTTAAAGACAATAAATCAAATAGTTACACGTCGGTTGATACTAAACATGATGCAGTATACATCCATGCGTAAACACATTGAAACATTGGACGCCCACTGAAGAGTGCGTTAGCGTCATTCAATCAAAAGTGACAGCATTTCGTTCTGAAGAGCATACGGCTAACACTAAACAGGGCTAATATCAAACAGATGATGACAATCGAATGAAACATATAGCTATATATTGTCATAGCTGATTATAGATAATGTTGGTCCGATTGATATCCACAACGGCTGAAAACCCGAAAGTACAAAAGTTCAATAGCTTATAAGATTTAGCAGGTTGAGCAAACGACCTCAGTTGCTTTCGTATCGTTCAGAAATATGTTCTAGTTATGACTATGTGGGCGGGGTCATATATAATCCGATTTGACAAAAATAGAGCAAATGGGGTCAATACATAATTCTTACGCATTGGCCATCGAAGCATGTGTATGACTGGAATATGGCATAAATATTCAGTAACAACATATCATTGACGGCTATAGTGTTTCATACCAACCTGTTACGCCTTTTTGCACAACCACGGCTGTTTAACGACTGCAAAGCGAGGACATTATTCCAACTCAACACAAGCCTGAAAAACATAAAAGGAAATAAGATCGCCTTGTAGCATCCTGACGGTTGCATTAGCGAAAATGATGGATGAGCTTCTATGCGCAATACATCAATATGTGTCTGAACAAACACCAGGTCGGGAGTCGGCGCACATTATATACAAATCGCTGGGTGAATATTGCAAATACATGTACATACATCATATACAATGTTGCACAGAATGTTGCCAGAAGCCTCGAGGTACGGGTGAAGAATGTAAGTTGTCATATTTAATGCGCCATATCCGCAAGTGAATTCAGACCCAAAACGCTTCACATAAGTCTTTAAAACTGTGTTTCTGGGGCAGTGTGTGGGTTTGCAGAACAGCAAGTCAGATATCCTTTATATGGAATGTATTAAATCAAATCTCAAAGCACTGATGAATCTGTTTTGCAACTTGAGTATTTGATGCGTTACTAAACAATGTTTTCAATGAGTGGCGATAAGGCATCTTATCAAATCTCAATCCTAATACCGGGGTACAATGCGGTTAAGGGGATAATAATTAATCGTATGCGCATCATCTTTAAAAACACAGAGACCCAATAAAAGTATATCACAACAGTAAATAAAAACATGCCACCTTAAACCAAGACCTTTTTTTAGGAAAAGAAATAAAAATGCCGATTAATTAATCAATTCTATTTATGGGTTCATGTTTCGAGCCGACCAGTGCTTGTGGACACCTATGTTATTGTATTTATATATCCAACTGAGAGTGTCTGCTGCTGTGCACTGGCCCTACCTCTGGTATATCTCGTTAATTCGATTCAATGTGCTTATTCCTTTGTAGTGCTTGCGGCAGCCTCCTAAAGAATTCACATCTTAGGGAAAAAATCTCTTCTTCTTACCTGATCCCATGTATATACAGAGATAATTACATAATGTCATACAATTGCAAGCTCGTCCGTTTTGGATGATTTTTCTAGCAGTCAGATTTATTGGTTCATGTTTAGAACCGACCCGTGCTTGTGGACACCTATGCTATTGTATATATATTCATCTGATAGTGTCTGCTGTTGTGCACTGGCCCTACCTCTGGTATATTTCGTCAATTCGAATCTATGTGCTTATTCCTTTGTAGTGCTAGTGGCAGCTTCCTTAAGAATTCATATCTTAGAGATAAATCTCTTCTTCTTACCTGAGCCCCTGTCCATACCGAGATAACTCAACAATGCCATACAATTGCGAGCTCGTCCGTTTTATATGATTTTTCTAGCAGTCATCTTTGGTCTTGATATTCTTTATGGCCTAAGTTTACACCATCAAAGACCCACAGAGAGGTTAATCTATCAAAAAATGAATTAAGAATGAAGTGAAATTAGTGACCGCTGTACTACAGTCCTACATCGTAGCGAGTTTATGCAACCGCCGAAGCATCATGCAATGTTGAGATTACTAAAAAGTCTATGAGTGTTTTACCACGATCTGATCACATATCCCGAAGCTACATATGAACGTGTGATGTTTCAGTTGATACATCCCTCCACATAGACGAGGTCGGCAATTAATTTTCGTGATGGGTACTTATTATCCTATAAACATCACTTTGGTGTAATATATTGAATTGCCTCAGCAGTAACAAATTTGAGTATTTACTCCGCAGCCTGGAAACAAAAAGTACATTTCACAATTGAGTAATATCAGACAGAACACTCATGCTTAAACACTACTGGACAAGTAAATGTGCATACTCAATCACTTTCACTGATCTTACGAGCGAAAATTACCATCACACCCGAGGAAGTAGGGACACAAGCTCCAGTTACCAATACGTAAAGACACCAGGAGCCCGGGTAGACAACTCGCAACATTTGAAACAGTCGAGGAACGCATACTTTGACTAGAGTACGACAATATTTCGTGCGCAAATGGTTTGACGTGAGGTGAAATGTTATCAGCCTTATGTCAACCCAACAACTTTATATTGAACTGATAGCAGCCCTCGTGTTACACTATAATATAATAACTACGGTTATACATGCTGGTAAGCATGGATAAATGCGAATGCATGCGCTGCCTGTGATTGGTATACGATGGGCGATATATCAAGTAACAGTATATGTTAGGATATTGCTATTGACGTAGAACCTGAAATCTTTCATGTTAAAGAAATCTCGCTCTGAAGTGATGGAACACACATTGATATGTCTTGAAAGAGATACGCTATTTTGCCCCTATTATTTTGCCTATCATGGAAGGTCCTTGACATGATGAATGTCCCGTCATCTTTCAAGCAAGTAGGCGCTAGTAAATTTATTCTTAAAGTTATCAATCTTTGAAATATTATATAGGATGGTACAAAAAAACCCCGTTTATGTAATCCGGTTTCAGGCAAGATATGTGCTTGGATTTGCTCGCGCATTAACGCACTGGACACCAATAACATGTTTTTAATCAAGAATTTAAAGTAATTAAACGATTAAAACTCCTGCTATTAAGCATCATACCACAGGTGACTCTTTAACTGTTTTGGTCTGATTAATGATAGATATTGCTGCGATTGATTTAACTTTACCATGAGTAGTACTTGTGAAAGCGTAACGTCATATGCCATATCTAGACACCAGACAAACGGTTACTAGGGAATGCAATTGCAATGAACTGCATTTGACTTATCTCATAAGAGAAGTTGTTCATTTGGTTATGCCCTGAGAGTTCTCTTCCTCAAATGCATTTCATTCCCAATACTATTCTATTGTCCCAGCGGAACAGATAATAAAATAAGCAGCACTCACAACTTACAAGCCGACATATGTGTAATCTACTCTCGTCTATAGCGACCACTGTAATGAAGCTCGTCTACGATAATGCATGATATGGACTCCTTACGGTTCCGTTTTCAGCTCGCAGCAGCTCAAAAATGTGTTATAGATAAGTTGATTTATCCCTCCACATTGACCAATTAGGGGTTAACTTATACGCATCGTTCACTTATCGTAAAAACTTGCTTTGTTCCTGGTTCAATTATTTGTAGTGCCTGAAAAACTACGTTCGGTTTCATTATCATAAGCATATAACCAGCAATTCTTGGGAAATATATAGGCAAGCATGCCAATATTGGTAGCGACAAATGTAATTTACAGGCAACTATAACGTAATAACAACAATATAAGAGATCATTTGTCTGTTCATGCTATCGTAGAATCCGGACATGCTATGGAATTAGAACTGCAGCCTGGGTGGATGGTTTTATCAAAGGCAGCATGTATTGACGCAATGGTATGCCGGAGAAATGGTATGCCTGTGAAATGCTTAATATAGAGATGGCTCGTTGGATGGAGCTCGCTTTACGCTATTGGTTATTCATAATTGAATATGTACATCAATGCAGGCATCCTGTCATATCAGTTGAAAACCGTCTAGCAAAGCAACAATGAGCTGTCCACAATATACGATGTCTCGATGAATTATCAATAAAATAGTGTTACCATTTATAATATTAGCAACTTTATAAAGGAGGAAATCAAATTTATTTCACGTCGCAATGCATTTAATCTTGGACGTTTATGCTTTCATTCCACCATAACAATGAATAATGATGGTGTATGAAATGACCATTGCATGATAATAACTCACTTAATTTGTAGTAAGTACATGTTGTTGACAGGGAAATGTGTACATTTGATAATTTGAAAACAATAAGCCGCTGACAACGTAGCGACAATGTAGTCTTGTCTTTTGTTGCATTCACGGTGCCATGATGTATTGTTTTCGAAGGACGGTTCTACGAAGATGGGCTTCTGTCACGTTCTCTCGTAGTGATCATATATATCATTGTAGCTGCCTATTACTAACCGCTCGATAGACTGATATTCAAATCAGGTAAAATTTGAAACGTTAACTCTGGGTATCCGGATATACAGAGTGTCTAGTGTGTATATGTAATACGTAACTAGCCCTATAAATCTAACCATCATTAACTGCTATTTGAGGAACATGTGTAATTGGAGGTGCATATCCAGGACCAATGCTGACTCCACGCAAACTAAACAAATCTATTATGGTGAATTTGGAGCCCAAAGATATATCGTAAACGGCACATTTCAAGAAGTATCATTTGAGATACATATTTAGGCGCAATTAATCTCCGTCGACTGCTTGTAACTTTTTCATTGTCACCATGAAATATAGTGTGTAATGTGGTAATGTAGCTTATCATGACATTTTCAATTAACCAACTATTGAGGCTGAGTACTTGCACATTGGAAGCGAATTTAAGATTAACTGATCAATTTAGACGTAGATTGAATGTTTCAATTTCACATTAATTCTGTCAGCTGTTTTTGTTTGTACTGTTACAACATTCTTGGCACATCATAAACGACAGTTGTCATATTGATGATGATTGCGGATCCGAAGCAAAACCGGATTCCGAGACAACCGATTACCCTTCAGTTTCCCATTGGAACTCAAATGTATTTGTCACCCTAGCCATAACATTGGCCGTCGATGCGGAAGATATATAAGCTGACTGTTACTTGTGAATGTTCTCCCAACAAACATGATACATAGACACACACACACACACACACACACATATATATATATATATATATATATATATATATATATATATATAGATATATATATATATATATATATATAGATATATATATATATATATACATATATATATAAATATATTTATATATATATATATATATATATGTATATATATGTTAATATATATATGCATGTATACATATAAATATATATATATATAAACATATACATATATATATAAACATATATATATATATATATATATATATATATATATAAATATATATATTTTATGTTTATGACCTTAGATCTGATCTACATCTTCCATGCACGTCACAGTTACTGTGACACCCCGGTGATTCGATATGCCTATCTTAATCTTTTATAACAATTAATGCCTGACAGGGGAACATAGCGGTAAGTCAAGGAGAATATGTGACGCTTGAGTTTATATAATATCATCGGAATAATCTATATTAACTAACGTTTCCTTTATACCTTGCAGGAATTCAAACCATTGCTGTAAGGTATACAGAAAGCTTATGTCAATAAAGATTATACAGATGCTATTATATAATCATTACTATCAAGTTCATTCATGTCGCGTGAATAAACAATAAAGTAACGTAGAGGAGGTGATATAATTGCCACATCTGAAGCAGTTATTTATATTTCATTGTGTTGATGATCTCATTATGCTTTGTACGGATCCGTGGTTTTACGGAAAGTATAAGATATGACACACGCAATGGCATGGTTGTTCTCTCTCAGTGATCTAGAAAACATGATCATGGTAGAAATTGGTCTCTCGTTTGCGTGTTGGTCACACCGACTGTAACAAACCGTATTGCTTGATGTTATGTGATGTAGATGATAAGCAAACTGACAACAAACTTTTCTGGCCATTGTTTACCTTTTGTTAGATGTCATAACTTGTGCATTGCATATTAAGACAGGTATGCTGCTTATTCCAAAGGTGATTCATTATTCGTATTGGTAAGGGTTCTGCAATTTGTACCAACTTACTGACTATTGCAAATGTAGCAATGTCACGAATATCTAATCATATTAAACATTGGCACGGAACAGCAGCCATAAGTCCAGGAGAGCTGGATCAACAGGGAGCATGTAAGGAGAGGAGGAAAGGTGTGAATATCCGATGTCGGTCAAAACTGCGACGATGCATTAATGATAGGCTAACGTGGTTTTCACTTTTGGGCCACTTGTTTGATATCAACTAGTACAGAAACCGCCTAAATATATATATTGTCCAATGTATCATATTAAATGAAATTGATGTGCCACACGATCTAGTTTTGTTGTACATTAAATTGATGGGCGCCATTTCCACGGTTTATGTTTATGTATATCTCGTTATATATCATCGCTCCACCTTGCGAATGTTTGTCCACAGTGAAGTCTGGAATGCCTGTATCAATGACCGCCAAGGAAACATCGCCCAGCTGCAGGTCGGAGTAATTGACCAGATGTAGCTGGTCGGATCCTATCAGATATTAAGTTAGATGCCTCTTGTACATGTTCGCGTTTTATGATAATGTCAACGTATGTAGACTGTTAACAGAAAGCATGTGATCAAAATGTCTAAGGGATGCGATTTTAATGTCCAATACACCGTTGATGCTCTGCTATGACGTCCCACTGGTATGATGCATATAATATGATATATCGCTTATCGCTTAAGACTGCTTAATTGTTTTCAATATAATTACATTGAAATTCGAAACATCGGAGCAGATAAATATTGTACCCAAGATGTTATAACATAATAAGTAAGCTGAATGCGTGGAGCAAATATGCCTAGGGTTTTAGCGAGATGTGAAACAGGGCTAGTAGATGAACGGAGTAAATTAGCATTCTATATTATCGAGTGAATGGTAATGAAGATGTTAGTTGACAGTTAATAACCCAGTTTGTTCATACGCATTGTACACGCATGGTGCTTGATGCTGATCGTTGTGGACTGTGTCATGCAATAGGACGATGACTGATACGAAGTTGGATTACTTCTAATTCATACTGCATAAGTGAGCTGGGTTGAATTGATGCATAGATCTGAATTAAAGATTTTGAAGAATCGTCATTATATCTAACAATAACTGCAGATTTGTTCATCGAGAATACGATGGAATATCTGTCTTTTTCGAAGGCCTTTGGTTAGATGAGTACCATTACACAAGGCGATAACCATCAGTCGTATAGGTGTCATATACAGACGAATCATGCAAAACAACTCACTACAAAGCATTCCATTTCACAATATTCCAAAGTGATGCGTTGGCTAATGCTCATTACAAAGCGTCAGAAGATATTGGCACTATGCGACTCGATAAAACATATCTGATATATTTCCTTTTTCACGTTATAGATGCGGTCTTAAACACCTATATTAGACAAGATAGATACCGAATTTGGCCACTAAGAGAGAACACAAGTACCCAGTTCAATATATTTATGTAATCAATTTATCATTACAGGTGTGCTATGATGATTTATTTCACAGAATCTGACTAAAGTAGTGGCTATGTTGATAACGTCATATATACAGAGTTGAATCATCTGTAGCCATGTATATTGCACCACATATCAAGTCCATACACACTGTGATATTCATAGATCATTATTATTTACACAATCAAGAAACACTTCACGGGCGTTAAATTGTCCAAAGTGAAACTCATCAATGTGGCACACCTTATCGGCCGTCTTCTTCGGGATCGTTCTCATGCGCTTCGATGGTGGAAGGTTTCCTGTTTAACGTGAAGACAGTATAAAAATATCTTTTATGAAAACTGTAGCCAGTGGTTGTAATGAGTCATGATACAAAACCAAATGTGGAATGATTGTAGTTGCGGTTGATCGCATTGAAACCTCATCCTGAATCCCACAACCGCATTTAGCACACGTGGCATTATTATTTTACCCACGAGCAAAATACCTGATCAAGTTGAAGATATAATTAATGGGCGAATGAGAGTCAGATCGGTAAAATGACCAAATCACAATGCGTAAAAGAGAGTTTCATATACTTGCAGTGATCTCCATATGCAATCTATTTCAAGAAATGAATTATTCAATTTTATTGCCTTGAAAATATTTTCTTGCCTCAATTATGATTCCACATAGGTCTGAATCGGAGATATATGACACAACCTTCATTCGCATCAACCGTGATCAGGTCACAACACTATGTGTTTAGAAAGCCTTAGGCTACGATGATAAAAGCGAACATAGCGCATGTTTCAATCCTAGTACTTGAACGTGAATGTGGTATATACCAGGAAGTTTTAATGGGCATGTTGCTGGGATATTTCTTGTCTGTTATTGCGGTAGACAACGCAGACTTCAATAAGGCAATAATTATATATATTATTTATATAAATATATATATAGATATATATATATATATATATATATATATAGGCAGAATATATATATAGAGATTTATATACTAGAAGTTCATATATAAATGTATAATATATAAATATATATATATATCTACATAATATATATATATATATCCAATATATATATATCTACATATATATATATATACATATTATATATAGATATTATAAGGTCTCATATATCTGTTCTCTCTCGATATCTCTCCCTCTCTCTATCCTCTCTTATCCTCTCTCTCTATCTATATGATAGAAGAAATCTCTCTATCTCTCTCTCTCTGAGAGAGATAGAGATATCTAAGAGATATCTCTCTACTCATCTCTCTCCGTCTCTATCGGCTTCCCTCTCTCTTGTAATATCCGTGAAGGGAGGTGATAGCTCTCTCTCTATCCAGATATATCTTTCGAGACAATCATTATCTCGTCCTCAGGTCATCTCTCCCTCTCTCTCTGTGGCATTGGCTCCAACCAGGAGAGCTCTCTTTCAGAAAGAGAGAGAGAGGCCCTCCCTTTCGCACAAAATCTTCTATTTCTCCGAGATTTAAATATAGACGTACTATGATCTTTTCGTCGATCCTCTCTCTCTCAGTCTGGATAGCGTCAATGATAAGAGAGAGTCTATCTAGGGAGACTCTCTCTAGATACATCTATCTATCTCTCTCTATATATCTATCTCTATATCTCTCTATCTATATCTGGTATATATATCTATATATATATATGTAGATGCCAATGAACGTTTATTGTTGGTCGATGCATCAAATGGCCTGAGACAACGTTTTGATTCTGGTATAATTCACACCTCCATTTTTGAATTTTATGGGTAATACCAGAAAATCAAGTTGCTAACCGTCGTTTAATGTAAACTAAACATAAGCGGTACCTCATTACAAATCGAGATGAATGCGCTAAAAGCAATTTAGGTGCCTACCACTTGATTTCATTATTGATAGAAAGTTGCACTAAAATTTTATTATGAACGATATAAGTAAATCGAAGGATTCATCGATGTAATATCTATTAGTTATGTCAAACTAGATTTAGATAAAAGCATCCATAGGTCGCTGTGCGCCAATCATTTTCTTCTAACGGAGGATTTCAGGCTAAGTTCAGTTGAACACATGGTACATGTGTAAAAATCTAGTTATGGCGATAACAGAGGGTTGGTGGAACGAAGAGATATAGCCTCAGGCCTACAGTCAGTCGCAGCTGAAAAATAACGTTGTATTCCTGAAAAGTTCAGCAAGTAATATCGGCGTTAGCCAATGCAATTCACTTTTGCTATTATAGCCATGAACTACGAAATGCAAATATCAGCAAATTATGAGGAAAATACTGTCGGTTCTTTCAAATTGAGAAAGTTGTGCCAAAGGGATTACCTGCATTTGGGGCAAAATGACGAACAATACAGCTAGAAAATGGCAGTCAAGAATCAGACACTATGTCCACCTAGCGACTTCAGTAGAGTCTTCGACGAGGCGCCTTGTAGTACTGTTTCTTTATGTTTTGTTTGCGCCCTCACTTTAGTGGATTGACTAATAGTTTAGGAGTGAAATTATGCATTTGTTTGCATTCATTGTGATAGAGTTATAAACAACGCAAAACATGATAAGTGGAACTCACAAATAGTTTGGAATGAAATCGAGACGAATATTCCTGCAAGTATGCTATAATTAATTTTGATGGCATGCACATGGTATAAACAGCTGGTGTGATTTTGTGACATGGTAGGTTTTCTAAGGCAACGCTTAGTCCAAAATGACCACGAGGAAATAAGATTCGATTAAAATCTGTCATTGAGCTTAGCGATACGAAAATGCCACAAACGTCGGGTATGCAAAACGGCGATATGGCAGCATTTTCACCATACTGCGTGGTAATATGTTCTTCCAAAGATGCGTCAAACATATGGTTGCAATAACCAAAAGTGAATTAAAGAAGCTTAACCAGATCAAAAACTATATAATATTGACATTAGTTACAATATGACACTACGCAGATTCTCTGCAAGACGATGTGCGTTATTCGCATTTCCGGAGACAGTAAACTCTCACTGACAGTGGAAAACCATCTTACGAATAATATGAATCACAGACCGGCTCAAATGAGACACTTCAGATAACCTCTCTTGTGAAATACATTGCTTCGATAAATCAGGTAAAACAAAGAAGCTTATCTGTACCACAGATCATGTAACAAATGCTTGCAAAAATGTATCGTTTGGAAAACGACCATGGCAAGGGTAATGATGGGGATGACGTCACTTTAAACAACAAGGTGACATCGCGACGGTAATGGATGCGGATGACGTTATGACATACACGCACCATCAAAGGCCAACACAGACATATTTAGCAAAAGGACATCGCTTGACAATTTAGGTGAAATAATATAATTTTATTATTGGTAATCATCAGTGGGTTTATGTAAGTCACCCAAAGTCTTAAAATAGGGTACCGGGATTAAACCACAAACCAAAAGAAGACATTATGTAGTGAATTATGTTGACTAACTTGGGACCTCTCGAGTGGACCCTACACTTTGGGTTTTGTTTCATCTACGCTTGGCCATGGTGAGCCAAGGCAGGGTACTTGGGTTAGCCTAGCAATTCAGAGTGAATCATCGATGTGCAGTTGTAGTGCATTTTAAATTGTCTCCCACGTAAAAGAAAGCACATTAATAAGATTCAAGTCCAGCCTATCCAGACGAGTCGGTCTTACTTTGCATTTCAACATTGGCTACCACCATCACATAGTCATATTCGTAGCAGTGTAAATCGGACACAGGTTAGGATAAATCGAACGAATCCAACGACGTGCTTCTGCAGTCAAATATATGCCTTGTTCAAATGATTATGCTGCGGTTAAGTTTCCTATTAATGTAATACTCTCGGTCGGCGAGGTTATTTATATGCTTGTTATTGTTTGACGCTATTTGCCTAAGGTATATGCCTGTCTACTTTCACGGCCTCGATTCATGGAAACAATACTGCTGCCTGATCTCTAAGGTATATATGTCTATTCTAGTTCTTTGTCTGGTTTTTTATTACCGCCAAGCGTTGGAAAGCTAATCACCATAAATGTTGCAGACGGGTGTAATGGCGTCGGAAGCAGGAGAACTGTGGAAAATGTCACTAGGTGAAGTTGAATTTCTGCGTCTGTTTTGATTGATTGGTAAAAATTAATGAAGATACCAATTTCTAAGTTCGGCACATTCCATATCAAAGCGGTAAACAAAAATCAGATATGAAAACATCAACATAATTTTTCAGACGTGATCTTCAACAGATTTATCGCAGCTTTGAAATACACACATGATGCAACGACAAACTGACAACATCATCATCCAACAACCGCGCAGGGCTCTTTCTTTCCTGTGACGGTGGATCATCTTCCAGATATAAATGTGATAACCCACGGGTATACCCTTTAAAATAATGGAATGTTTCGCGCTGTTGTCTATGAGGCATTTGAATAAATCTCAATAAAACGATACACCTGCCGCATGTTTTTCCCTGTAGGTGCTGCGTGTATGACAAACAGCTGCCATCAGCAAATAAAGATGACAGGTCGACAGTGGTACATAGTTCGGTGCAAATTATCATCGACAACAGAGGCCAATACAGTTATATCTTTCCTGTCAAAGCATAGGTCAGTAGAGCTGACCAGATGTTGTAGCCAGCTGGTTGTGATAATAGATAATAGGCTGGTACAAACAGGTCCCTGGTGTAAGACTTACGCTTAACATGCTAATGCTTTTGAGCATTCTCCGTATGGGGAATATATCCATAATCATGAAAGTAGGCCGAGCAGTGACTAGCTGAGGGAATAGGCTAATGTGTTCATTGGAAATTTAGAATTATGTACTGAATGATTTGAATTAGCGTATTTAAAGAATTTTTTACCAGTGGTTGTAATGTATTGCTAAATCTATGTCTATTCAATTCATTTGCAATTTGGGACGTTTCTGGGCTAAATAGATGCAATATTCGTGATAATTTCTGCTGCATAAACAATGAACACAAACATCAAGTGCAGCTGCACACAAATAACTGCTTCAGTTAATGAAAGGATGCACTAGATATGGCTTCCTACGTAACGTGGTGAGTGAAACCACGCATATAACAACGCAATAATGGTAACAAAATAATGGACTAAGCAAGCAGTTACTTAAACTTTGGTGAGCTCAGATTGTCATTTAAAACACGAGGATGGACATACGTCTTATTGCGATCACAATGCACACGAGTCTGTAATTAACATGATTACTCCAAAGAGATGGTCTGGTCTATTTATGATGTAAATGCTTTGTGTCCTATCAACCAGTATATTACCTTGGCTCTGTTTTTATGCACACCCAGTCTGGTAACCTGCAATATTTTGGTTTCTAGTACGTTTGTATATGTTAATGTCCCGCGGTAAAATGAATATAGAAACACTAAATGTTCCGATTTCCTAATTATCATACAAATAAAGCACACGAATCTGCAATTACAGATAGCCTGAAACTAATGTTTTGTAATTTAATCCCATATTATCATCCGATGAATGATATGCACTTCTCTTCTTCGTGTGGGAGTAAACGAACGACAGATCATTAACGTGGGTATTCAATAATTGATCCCAACATAGAAATGCTTTACGCCATAATAAGTAATATAAACGTTGTTTGCATGGAAATAATGGGTGGTTTGAAACATATCTAAACGAAAGATCCTAGATGGGATTAGGGAAGAAATGCATCTGTTGATTGCGTCCATTTCCGTTTAGTCATTATTGTTATATAGGTTATTGCCAGATGATATATGCTGATCCAATAATACTTCTCATATTAGACACGTGCCTCTTACACAGCGAGGTGCAGAAATGATAGCACTCAAGTGCTCTTATCTAAGCAATCCAGGATAACTATTATATATTGTCGTTCACAAAGACAACCTGGATGGTTGAGAGCAAACAAGAACGCCTACTACACTCACATACCCTCATCGACTCTAGTTTTCACTTATCATGCACCCGTTCACATGTTGGGCAGATTAATAGAGACTGCAGCCAGGGAAGGCAACTTATGATTAGAGCATTATGTTGCCATATGTTTCACAGCAACAGTTTTTGATAGAATTTGCTGCTGTTTGAGGCAGTAACAAAATTTGTTCTATGCAGTATGCAGGTCGCGATTATACTAATGACTATACACAAAGTGTCATACACTTACACCGACATTCAAAATTACTAACTGGATGGTCGTTTTGTGGTGGATAATATTGATGAATAAAAACATTCAGTTTAATGTTTTCTTAATTTATGCAGCATGTGTTCTTCCTTGGGGCTTGTGCAACGTTTCTGCGCTTTTATACTATTATGTCCGTGCGTGATATCATCTGTTTTTATACTAGTCGTGAAGAAATAGATGTTTCAATATGTATTTATTATGAAATATTGAACTTTTTGCAGTCTTTGCCAATATATGCTGGTCCAAAAAATAATTTTACGGTCGCCTGAGATGCATAACTGATGGCGTTGGTTATGGGCTACAAACCACAACATGTTTCTATGAACGATAGTGACAAGATGTTTGTTAGTGGTTGAAGGTAGAGTATATATGTTATACAGTATCACCAATAGAAGTCTCTCCTATGATCATTGGCTCATACAGTTGAACAGATGTTGTCAGCTGGATGTGATAACAAATGATGAAGGCGTCTGCACGCGCCAGATACAACTCCAAAGCATGTAAATCTCGCTGCAACTGAGATCTGATTGAGATCCACGTCAAAAATGGTGTAGGTTTTAACGGTGTTGATATGCGCCTTCGTAGGATTAATGGCTAAGATTGTCATCGTATAAATTGCAATCATATCATACCGAGGATGCAATTTAAATGCTGATGCTATATTGAACGCCGGTGATAGATGGAAATATGCCGTGCGTTTACAGCTTATACCTGTAATTAATACCACTTTGAACGATTGTTAGGTCTCAGTCTGCGTCAACATGTGTGCCTATGTAATCATCCACCGGTACATAGAGTCAGCAAACATTTGGCATTGCGTAACTTATACATTCCTTATGATCACCATGGATGCCTTAGAAAAAACTGGCAGTACGAAGCAATAATCTGAAAAGTTGTGACACAAATTGTAATAATGACTTATTAAAATATATTCCACGATGCTATGGATTGAATAAATGTATTGTTGTTCATGGGACCAAATTCTACGAGCGACAACAACATATATGACGTGTTATGCATTGTTGAAATCGGTAGTCCACCACAAACGCCCGGTCGCCCCCTACTCATTATCCCATCCAACTCACCCCCTTAGCCCCCATCATCACCTCCTCCTACTAATCTGACCTAACATATTCATGAAATGGACCCGGGGAAGCATAATGGAGGTTCACAGGGCCGTAGATAGCGCTTATACATTAAGCAGTTACATACCAAAATGCGTTTATTTAATGAAATGTTCAAGGCAAAATGGGAAGAACAGCCTCAGAATTTCGCATGGGCACAAGAAATATTAATAGCATATGTATTTATTAGCAACTAGTTAGCTTACATAGCGCGATGTGTGAACGGTCACGCAGACATTCATTGTGAGCAGATCTGAGACAGAGCCACCACAGCTAGTACATGACGAATTGCCAGTAAAGGCTTGCCTTAGTGGACAATATATGAGGTAAAAGTAGATAAGGCCTAGTTCAATTACCACCAGACGCACCAGCCCGTAGGCTTATAACTGCTGAATGTTAAACACAAGTGCTACATGATCAGTGGGGAGCGAGATCGTGACATTGGGTCGGAAAGGAACATTTTGCTTTGAAAGCATTGCCGAAAAACATATAATAATATGTTTTTAAGTTTGTACTTATTATATCTTAGTATTCTCAACTGTGTAATCCGTGATTTCGGTTTGCAGATTGCCTGAGGCATTTCGATATCATTGTAGGAGAACATGTAGTCAAAAGTCATTAAGTCGTTAATTTAAATAATGGTTTTATTATGTTACAATGTAATATGTGTATACATAAATGAACATCTCTCATTGAAGATGCTACCCAGGTGATGCCCTAAAGGCGGGATTGTGAAATATAAGTTGATGGAACGCGACATCTGGTTAATTGTAACACCGTGCAATCGACTTTCAATACGACACACATACTATCTAAACCCCCTCCCACCCAGTTTAAAAGAACAGGTTGCTAGTCAATTTCGCTTAATGTTTGGTTAGACAACGCAGCTGATAGTCGGTGCATCACTGTGTCGAGCATAGCTTATAAGAAACTGTTAATGTGTTCGCCGTGTAGTTGTCGAGATTTTGGTTCATCATGACTTCGCAATGGTTTTGCGTAATGCTTAGCAATAGCTGCATGTTATGATCTACGGTTTAAAGATTCACAGTTTTTGCAACATGCTGCTTGCTTATCAAGCCTTTTCTTAACATATGCTGCACGATATATAACTACCTCATGATATGTCAGCTTCCTATTTCACAACAATACGCATTTTCTATTGCTCGCCTTAATTTTCTGCTATGGTATTCGGTTATTGATGTAGGCTGTCTTACAGACGGTACACATACAATGAATGATCGTCGATTAACTGAAAAGCAGTACCAATGTGCTGAGGTGCTAGTGACATCTTCCCTCGAGATTAGGATAAGGGTGTCGGCAGCAAGCCTCGTCATCATCCGTGATAAACATATCATCGTAAATTTTCATGAGCCCAATAAATGAATATCAATGTGCTAAATGCGATATATTTCCAAGATCATGCTGGGAAACCTTAACAAAATATGCTCCATTAGAACGTTAGGTACCTCCTTTGGCAGATAGCCTATAAGGGCAACGGCGACCAATTGAAGTGAATTAAGTGAGAAAATAACAATTTCATTGATTGTGATTGTGGCATTGGCTAGTCTGTGAGGCTATTATTTACCTGTGATAAATAAACGGAAGCCATATATAGATGGCCTTCAAACCTTGACAATGATGGTATATCATACATGGGAACAATGTATATCAGCATTTCATTTTGTTAGAGAGGTCGAATCCACTGATGTTTATCCCTTTTCTGACAGCCTCTCATGGTTCTTCATCAGACGGGATCATGGCAGATGCAACGACGTGATAATCAAATCATCGACTCAATTCTCACCTGCGCATTCACGGCATCTCATTCAATACATCACCTTATTATTCCCTCGATTCAACAGACCACGATATACCAAATTAACAAAGGCAACCAATGAAAGTAGGATCCTATGGATTTTCTGTGCTGGTATTCCCAGATAATGAGCACATATGAGATATATGTTCACTCAGCCTTGGTACATTGTAGTAAAGAGCTTATTCTTGAAACCTTAAAATGACAAACTGTAATGAACATAACTGATTATCTCGGGAAGTCGGAATTTCAGAATTATATGAGGAATTTTAGATCTGGTCACACAAGTTCAGTACAATGTGCAATTACTGACTGCAATTCAGGAGAACCTGCAGCTGCTTTGTGGTCATTCCAAAGTGCTTACATATATGCATATGGGCAATAAATGAAGCGCGTCCAAAGTGTGTGAGGGCTCACTGAATGGCCGCGTACTTTAAATTGCATGTATGGCAGAGCTACTACTACGACCGGCCTGCAGAACTGGCTTTATTTGAAATAAATGAGACGAACATTTAATCGTGTGGATATCTTACGGATTGTGTTGCGCGTGCTGTTGTGACAATAAATGGCTGCATAAATGAATATCGTGCAATAAAATACTTTTGTCAATAATCTCAACGGAAGCAGTTCACTCCGTTATGATTTGCGATTATTGATACGGACAAACATATCCTAGCTAGTTTTTGGGATAATGGAACCAGGTGTTCCCTAGAGCAACAATGGTAGGCATAATACGTCTCAAATTCAATAATTACCCCCATCAACTGCAGTCCGACAGAGCCATTAGAACCTGGGACACTCTTATGCCTAGTTTTACCAATACGCATTCAAATGCTGCTAAAATGGATTATCCCTGGATTTACCGGGTGCCAGACTATTCATCACTGTATAAGATATACACATGCAGAATAATCGGGACGAAATTTAATAATATTGATATCACAATATTTATATCTTTGTTATGATTCCGATTGAATTTGATTATTCCGTAGACAGACATACCTAATTGGTTTGATCGTTACCGATTAAGTGTAATGTAACAGCAAATTATGTCGCAAAGTGGAACTAAAAATATCAACCAGTTACAATAGCACATTATTCGGAAAAGTGTAATGTTATGATAGCACTACTCTAAAGTTACTAACAGCTCAATTGCATGTTACGATGTGTATAATTATTCACAAAGCTTACGACGAGGAACATGAGTGTAAGGTTCATCGTCCATAGGCTTTTACAATTAATACACAAATAACACCAGGCGTCAATGTGTACCGGTTGTTATATTACATCTCTGTCAACTTGAAATGTCGAATATACATTGTTGCCATATATTCTTCCAACATCGTGATGTAAATTATTTCAAGCGTCTTAACTCAACCTCGAACACGGCACATTTTACAAATGTCACAGCCCACATTGAATGGACGATTGCATTCTCAAATTATCCATTTGCATAAAGCTGGCATTTGTTGGAACGAGATACGGACGTTTGTCTTTCACCTGTCTTTGATTGGTGCATGCATGCATATGTATTTTGTAAACCCAAGAGTTGGATTTTAAATGTAACCACCCACTGAACGCCCACAATACTGATTGATAGTTATGTTGTATTTGCTATTCCGGTCTTCGCGCATATGTCTTTTATTTCGCGCGTATGTCTTAGATATATGTATATAGATATATATAGATATATATAGATAGATATAGATAGATATATATATATAGAGAGATATATAGAGAGAGATAGAGAGATAGAGATCTATAGAGAGAGAGAGAGAGAGATATATCTATCTCTAGAGAGATATATATATGATATAGGGAGAGGTAGAGAGGTAGATATATAGGTATATAGAGATCTATGAGAGATATATATAGAGAGATCTAGATAGAGATATCTATATATATAGATATATCTATATATCTCTCTATCTAGATATATCTCTCTATCTATAGATAGGAGATCTATCTATATATATATATATATATATATATATATATATATATATATATATATATATATATCTATATATATATATATATATATATATATATGCCTACCCTGTGATCAGTGTTTTACTGCGCATTTAAATCTCTTTTGTGGACCACATAACCTTTAAGCATAGACGTTAACAATGACAAACGGTCTGTAGTTAGGTGTTCATTAAGTGTTTATTTCGTTAAACAGGTCACGTCTGCAATTGTCTACCTTGGCTTGTATGCGGACAGAATTATGACAATGAGACCCATTTGATATTTCAACTATGCTTTCTGCTCCCATAAATACTTGACCCATTCATCACTATACGTGTTTATCTAGGTCTATTGCGCAAGCTCTCCTAGCAAACAGATTTGTGCATTGAGAGCGCTGTGACGTAAGGGGCGATGTCAAAGCACAGACAATCATCCTTATACCTCATCGTCGCGATATCACCTTGCCGTTGAAAGTGATCGTTATCCCGGAGACTTCTATCATTTGAGTAATATTCCTCACGTATGATGCTTATACAGGATATGGTGCATGATACATGGGCGCTGTCCATTGGGCCACTGCCCTAATTACAAGTGGCAAATAGTGTGTTGGATAGCAATCATCCCCGGTATGTATATCAGCAACGGGCTTTTAATTGAAGTTAGCATGAGGCACACAGGCCAACGTTTGATCTGGTCGTGCATAGCTTACTTGATCAAGACAGATTGAAGTTTGCATCCCTATCGAGGGTACGGTAATGTCAGCAGCAGCTGTTTGAATTTAAACGCCTAAATGAGTTTTGAAAACATCAAAGCATCTAAAAACTTATTATGGATGTTTTGGCGCATCAATCCCAGTTTTATATATAAACAATGATATACACAAAGGGTAGTTACAACAAAAGACATGTTGCTGTGATGAACTGTATCGTTTGATCATAAATCGAGAAAATGATATCAATTTAGTATAGTACCATATTGTCCATCTGCGCTTTGTGTATCGAGTGGATAATTACCCCTGGACATTGTTTTGGAAAATGTGTTAACTCTAGGCATGCATTGTGCATGACATATACCAGTCCGGCGCAAGGGACTAGCAACCGTCAGCGTCGCCTGAATCAGGATCACGTTTTGCTCTTATTCCAGTCACATACCATTTAACCAGATCTGACAGCACACGCGGAAGCTACACGCAAGGTTTGAATCTAATGACGCGGCGAGAGTCTATGGGGACCCTTAGTTTGATTGGACCATTATAGTCCGAAAAGCTTAAATTTCGTTCCTGAGGCAAAGCTGCTCCATTTGTCTATGATGTCTGACAATGGTGCACACAAGAACAAGATTCTTCCTAATATCTTTGTGATGTAGCCTTAGTACAATACCTTGTTTGATGTGAGTAGAACGGGTTTCATTTAATGGCAGTTTTTGTCACAAAGATTCGATATAAACATCGATTCATGGCGCCAAGGGATGGATTTGATAAATCACAGTCTTCCCATTGACATGTACCAGTTCCATGGCGAAACAGTGATGAAGTCAAACCGTCTTGGAGTAGAGAAATGCGTCTGAAGCAATTGCAGCCCTTGATCAGATGCTATCGTAATTTAACATACACCTTATTAATTTAAAACGCCAGCAAAGCCGTTCATCATTAACTCCTCACTAAGTGCACGACACTGTTATTGTCCACTTGTCTATTTAATTACATCCTGTCTACACTTCCCTGGTACAACTCAAAGAAGAACAACACTGAATAACAATATATGCGCGTTAAATGTTGATGAAAACGCAGTAAGTAATGTTATTTAATGACCAGCGTCACAGCGAATATTTCTTATCTGTGGTTGATACGTACCTCTATTTTTCCATACTCTCTTTTGGAATGAAATCACTTCAACATGATGCTGTCCACATCGACCTCAGTTGTGGTGATTACAATTTCCATCTTAAGCTATCTAAGACATTCGCTGTGATATTATCACGGTTATTCCCACAGAGACAGCTATGGCATACCAATATGAGGTTTTACAACTTAGAGGAGCTGATCTTTGGAATGTTGTTGACTGATAGGCTCACAGAACATAAGTCAACTAGCTTTGATTTCATCATATTATTATCATTACACATTTCACTGATCTATTATATGACCGAATCTCAAACGAAGTAAATGTATAACTAGTGAATTGGCCTCCAATGCCAATAATGTAGGTGGTCTGTGCCACGGCGTTGTGTATGGGAAATCGTGAGGTGGTCATGAATTACGTAACAAATGTGGCAAAGAAGACTCGAAGGAAGGCCATATAATCGGGCTTTTAACGTATCTGTATCTTCTCAGGAATTGCCGTATCTTTCATCGTGCTAAATTTGAAGTTCTCTTTTGAAGTCATATGAGCGCTTGTAACAGTCGATGGCCTATATGAATGCATTTATGATAACCAACACATTATACAGATATAATCAATTGTCTGTTATATATATATATATATATATATATATATATATATATATATATATATATATATATATATATATATATATATATATATATATATATATATATATATATATATATATAAATCTGTATAAGTATATGTGTGTGTATATGTACATAATTATTGTACATATATTCATATATATGTATACATATATGTACATACATGTATATATATAAGTGTTTATATAAATGAACATATATATATATAGTTTTATATATACAAATATATATATATGTATATATCGTATATAAATATATATATATATACATATATACATAAACATATATAAAATATATATACATGAATATACATATATGTATAGATATATATATGTATATATATACATGTGCAATAATATATCTATTTATATATATATACATGTACATATTCATATCGATATATATATACATATATATATGTACATATATAAATATATATATGTGTATATATGTTTATATATATATTACAGTATATATATATATATATATATATATATATATATATATATATATATATATATATATATATATATATAGATATATGCGTACATTTATGCATACACATTTAAACTATTTGAGTATGTGTAGAAGTATTTGCATTTATATTAATATTTTTATATATATAAACATATACACGCATATGTATATAAATATATAAATCTACATATATATATATCTATATATATATATATGTTTATAAATATGTATAGGTTAAATATATATATATGGATGTAAATTCGTGTATATGTATTTGCATATATGTATGCACATGTATATATATATTTGTGTATATAGAAATGCATATGTAAATCAATATATATATATGTCAATATTTATGTGTTCATATTTGTATATACATGTATATACGTGTATATGTACATGTATTTGCACATATATTAATATTGCAATACATATCATATATATATATATATATAAATATACACGTATATATATATATATAATATATATATATATATTTATATTTGTATATATGTATTTATTTTTATACATATGTATATATATATATGCATATATACATATTAAATGTTAACATATATGTCTATACATTTAAAACAGATTTTAGCATTGATGTAGATGTATTTGCATATATGTACATATATACTGCATATATACAAATATATATATATATATATATACACGTTTGTATATGATATATATTTATGTATATATACATGTATGTCACATATATATATATCTATATATATATATATATATATATATATATATATATATATATATATATACACATATATCAAATATGTTTATATTCATATATATATATATAATATATAATCATATTTATATGTACATATATATAAATATATATCTATATATATGTATATATATTTTATATACATATATATTAGAGTGGGTGCATGTATATATTTGCATATATGTCAATTTTTTTTTAAAATATATATATATTAATGTTATTACATATATGTATATACATTATAAACATATTTATAATGTAGGAATGTGCAAACTATATGTATATGTATTATGTACATATATATTTATATATATATATATATATATATTATATATACATATTTATATATATATATATACTGTTTCGAAATTTGCAAACATATTGTTATATATATATAGATCTATATATAAATATATATATATATATATATATAAATATATATATATATATTTACATATATACTATATACACATATATATAATATATATGTGTACATATGTTGTTTCCCATATTTTATGTATATGTTTTTATATTCTAGTGTTATATATAAACATTTATTTATGTGTGTTCATATACGTATATACATGTATATACGTCTACATGTAAATGTATTTGCATCTATATCAATATTTATATATTATTATATGTATGTATTTACATATATATATATATATTAATATATATGTATAGTTTTTTTATATGTATATATATATATATATATATATATATATATATATATATATATATATATATATATATATATATATATATATATATATATATATATATATATATATATCGATATATATATAATACGTAACAAACAAACTTTTATATTCATTTGGTGGTCGAAATAATTTTTTTGAATGTTGTGCTTGGTCATATCTTATTACAATGTAACATAATTTGTTTACATAATATGAACAACACTCATTTCAGGTTTCGCTAAATATATAGCTAACCTCAGCGACTTTTCTTTAGAGCGGTACAAATTTTGTTTAGTATAAAGCCGTAACGTTCTGCTACATCGCGAGCTTATGAATACATTTTTGAATAAGGCCATAATCTTGCGTTTAGAGAATGTTGCATTCAGTGTCAAAACTGTGCAGAATAATCCAGCATTATGCATCAGCATTATGTCAATGGTTTGTTCCACTTTCCATTAACGCACTCCTCTCTAGCGTTGATGACTGACGACGTTTGTGCGCTAAACATCATAATGCTATTAAAGAGAACAGGAATTGATGCATTGTATGAAGTATTTTTTAACATCATAATATAAAACAGTACTGGATTAGACGAATTGTATGAATCAGTTCCTGCTCCAGTCGTCATCACTCTCTCCGCCTCCATATATAACCCTGCTGTGTGTGTTCTGAAAGCATAACTGTGTTACGCAGCGAATAAATCAGAATTCATGTTTCTTTATGGCGACAATTATCCACCTTGGAGGAAATGTATGTCATAAATTGCCATCTAGTCTCTAATAGTGTCTACCGAATTGGCGTATCTAGTCGAAACCTTCGTGAGGATAAGGTTCTTGTAATTGCAAATGGATGATGCCCTAAACGCGGCATTGTGAAATATAAGTTGCTTGATGATTGTACGCATTAATGGGAACAATACACCGTGCAGTCGACTTAAAACAACCGGTCACACATGCTTAAATGGTCCGATGCTCCCAAAAAGGGTGACGCGCAGCCCATCCCTAATAAAGTTCTGTTCGTCAATACGATAGGAGAATGGATCTGAAGCAATATCCATGCCTTTTCAGATATTCTACCCTGCCACTTGACCAGTGCCTTGCATGCACATGCAGCACACGTTTTACTTTGTTGCCATCACCTCATTTGCCTCTTACTTTCCACGAACTGGACAAGAGCGTCTTTAACTGCCTTGGCACCATTGATTCCCTGCCTCCGAGATATTTTCACAATTGCTCTTGCTGCTTGTAGCTCACAGTTAAGTGAATGTAAATAAAACACAGCATTCCATGCAGTATCCCGCTCCCATATCACAATATGCATAACATAAGCAATATTCAAGCACAAATGTTCCGTGGTAAAGGGGCGAATCTTCATAAATTTTGTTGATAACGCAGAGGAAGTAGAAGTTAGCTTGTGGTTGAAATTGTAACCGGAAGCTTGTAACTAATAGTAATTGCTTCTTTTATTTCACAGAAATATAGTATTGGTTCGTTCAATGCAGATTCCATTAATATATCATTCGTTGCTCAATCACATATTGTTGATTCAACTCCCTGAAACAAGTGCAGTGGTCCATGCGTCCTGAGTGCATTAATAACCAATTGACGTTTGTACCGTGCCAAGAACTTTTCATTAAATGTGAGGTGAATACTTTCAAAGTCTTCTTCGTTAAATGCTTGGTTGGACAAACCAGTTGATAGTCTATGCATCACTGAGTCGAGCAAAACTGATGATAAAGAAGAGTTAATGAGCTCGACGTGTCGGTGTCGAGTTTTTGACATATTCATTGTACCGCAAAACCATCATGACTCAGCATTCTACTTCATGTCTTCGTAATTTCCTTTTCAGAATGCTTCACAGTAGCTGCATGCGATGATCTACGATTCTTACATTCACTGTTTAATGAAGCAACCCCTTCCATTGTATGCTGCTTGCTTATCAAGCCTTGTCATGATCACCTCTCGGACTGCTTAATTTCAATACAACAATCGTGTTCAAACCGAATTCTTTACCCATATAATAAAGGTAATGTTCAAGAAAATCATCAATTTTTGAACGGAACGTGCACATTAGACCACATATTGCACGTAGGCAGTCAATCCTGAATTTGAATTTGAGTAGAAATACTGCAGTTATTCGTTTTTTCTGTTATATATTTAACACACGCAACACGGGTTATACCTACCTCATATATATATATATATATATATATATATATATATATATATATATATATATATATATATATATATATATATATATATATATAATATATATATATATATATATATATATATAGTAAATATAGATTAAAGATAACCATAATGCAAAATGCATAATGACGGTATTCATTCCGTCATACTTCATTATTAACCGACAGTGTATACATACCATTGGTATATTAACTTATACGAAGACATACCAAGAATATGCCGAGAGTCATTGTTTATTACAACGTAATGTAAAGTAACTGTAGAACATAGCTTTAGAAAACGGTTGTGAAGGGCGTTTCTTATCTGAATTATAGAGCATAACACGCGAATATAGGGCGTTAAATAAGACAGCAGGGATTCAAGACCTCCACCTCGTGGCTTCGAGTTGCCAGAAATGACAAGATTGTGTGTAATATTGCATTTGATGCATGCACAAGCGTTTGCAATGTTCACACGATTTGTTAAAAAAACCTTCACCGTACAACCACTGTATGTGATGTTAGTTAACTTTGACAGCCACCCGATCGGGTTCCTTTTATTGTTTTACAGACAAGGCTTGTGTTTGATTCTCACAATGCTATAACTTCGCCGATGAAAATAGTTGTGGGTATACCATGTAACCGTGTGGTGGGATACTGCGTATGGGGTGTTCTGTTGCAGTGCGCGCCACTGTTGCGGATATAATTATCGCTCCTGATAGAAATGGACGTGTTTAACTGAGGATGTGGTTGATTACGCCCCATTGATCAACCATATGTTATAAAATCGTTTGTCCCATACATACAGTTGAATGAAAATGTTATATTCATCTTCATTGGGACTATATTTGAGCTTGCGCAGTATGGTGTTACATCACTCCTAATTTAACCTGATTTGTAACATTCATGTGAATGAGTTGAAGCTCAACGATGCGTGGCTTTGCCATTGATCACTGTATTCAGTGCACACAGGACAAGAAGAGCCACTGTGGTCGCACTCTGAACTGTATATACTTGCTCTTAACGTGGGAGTTATGATAAATGGTTGAAGGTTGTGTGGCAAAGTATATCTTCATATAAACCTTCTGGTGCACTGATTCGTGGGCTTGTGGATCGTATGAAAGACTTGAAAGAGCATGTGAGTTATATGGAAGAAGAGCAACTTGAGGATTCGGACCTTGAGCTGACAGATACATTGATTGATCAGGGGTCCATGTAGGATGAGATGCAGTCTATGATTGATACGCTGGTGAAACGAATTGACCATCTTGAAGAATTACATAAGTCTAGGTTTTCACCAGGCCGCCCCTGGGAAATACAGCAAAACAACATGATGTTCATCAGGGACTTTTTTTGCAGTTACCTATAGTGGCATTGCTGTATAATGTAAAGTGCCTGACCAAAGTCTGCTAGCGTGCATTTCGGACGCTGCTATATTTTGATATAAGGGCTAGAATAAGAGCATGCAGAGTTGCGACACGACGGATTGGTCTAAATGAAAAAAACAACACTGCTCACAAAAGGATTATGGCCTGCCTTTCACATCTCCAATCATTCAGGCCACGTGCAATCAAGGTGAACCATCTCATCATCAATACTTATCAGGTTGTAGTAAGTCAATTGAATTTTTACAAAGTTAACAAGCTGTTTAAGTGGAACAGTTCACCATCAGTTTCAAGCTACTTTAATATATCCTCATTATTTGAGTAATGAGCCGCACACATGAAAAAAAAGCTCCAAGCGATATCTACCTGCTTCACTAAATATTAAAACAGCAACAGGTCACCAAAGGCTGTCACGTCAGTGTTAAGTTTAACAGCTGAACAAGTTGCCCTGATAGTTGGATGCATATGCACAGCTATTTAGGTAAGAGAATTTATCTCTCAGACAAGAGCAAGAAGAACGTTATCTAACATACATTGTGGCATAAGGTATATATATATATATATATATATATATATATATATATATATATATATATATATATATATATATAGATATATATCTATAGCTATATATATCCTATATATATATATAGATATATATATAGAGAGATATAGATCTAGAATATATATCTATATATATATAGATATATATCTAGATATCTCTCTATATATATATAAATATATATATATATATATATATATATCCCACATCTATTTATCTTATAGATAAACATATGGATAAATATATAAATATATATATATATAAATATATACATATATATATTTATAAATATCTATTTATATATATATATATAAATCTATATATATATGTATAGAAAATATATATATATATATATATACACATATATATGTAAACATATATATATATATATATATATATATCTTTTTGACAAATAAATATGTACATATGTTTAAATTTATATATATGTATGTATATATATAAATATATATCTATATATATATATATATATATATACATATATATAAATATACATATTTATTTAGATATTCATATATATACATATATATGTAAAAGCTTATATGCATTTATATAAATACATACATATATATTAATCTCTACATATATGCATAAATATATATATTTTATTATATCATATATATATATATATATGTATATTTATATTTATATATGTTGAACGTGTTAAAAAGTTAGACGTGACGTTTGGCAAGAGCATATCATTTCCCGGCCTCGGTTTCTGCTGATACCCTGTCTCAGTCTGTGTAGCATATCGGCTTACCAAGTGTGAGTTCACTTCCCCGCCAACGAAAATTCTTGCACACACATTACTTGTCGGGTTCATCATGGCGTGTCTTAGTGATAATATATAGTTTATGTCAAACTTGCACGGTTTTTAGTACAAGACTTCTGCTATAACTTGTGGAAGGTTCGTCAGATATCAGTCGAATATATATATATATATATATATATATATATAGATATATATATATATATATATATATATATATAATATATATATATATATATATATATATATATATATATATATATATATGTATATATATATATAATATATATAAATATCTATAAATATATATATAAATATATATATACAAAATATTTATAGACACATATACATATATATATATATGGTATATATATATACAAATATACATATAATATATACATATGTATGTATATATCTAATGTATATTTATATAGATATGTTTCTCGCTAGATAAATATATATAGGTATATGATTAAACCTACATATATATATCAACATTTATATATCAATGTATATATATATGTAAATATATCTCTATATATATAGATATATATTTATATACCTATATATATAGATAGATATCTATTTGCAATATATATATAACTATGTATTTAAATATATATATATATGTATATAATATATATATATATAGATATTTATGTATATATACATTTATACATTTATCTGTATGTATATGTATATATATATATGTAAATATCTATATATACATATATAGAAATATATATCTATATATATATATATATACCTATATATGTTATCTTATATAAATATGTATACATATATATATTTATATATATTTATATTTCTCTATTGTCATGTATATATTCATATATATGTATATAAATATATGTATATATGCCAATATATATATATATATATATGTATATATATATATTATATTATATTATATATATATATTCTAAATATATATATATATATGTATATATATATGTTTAAATATATATATATATTCCCAATTGCTACATGCACAAGAAATCAGCGTTGCATCTCACAATCGACGATATATCAAGTAGTGGTTATATCACTGATGTTTTTTTCTATGTATGCTAAATATACAGCCATATTATTTACTTTATTTATGCCAGAATGAACAACGTCTTTATAAAGTATGATCCTTTGTAATCTATATGTATTCTCATGTTATCGATGTGCAATTTGTATTAATGTGGCTAAGCGCTTTTGCTGCTTTCTGTCGCCGCTTTGTCTGCTCCATCGAATCACCTGTAACCTCAGATGCTTTATTTTATCAGTCATCGCATCTATGGAATAATTCGGCAACTGCTTTAAACTGATAATATGCGCTGAAATATGTTCCATTCCGTCTACACGGGTCCGTAAAACGTAGCTTATTGGCTACAGTTGTGCAACTTTTTGTAATAACCCTTCGGTCAAGTCGTAATGTTACATTATTTGAGGATGGTTATCGCACAGTACTATTTCACACGACGTCTGCGAACCATTACAGTCTGAAGAATATGTACAGCTGATTGAGCGGTTTGTCGATTGTATATTCCGTAATACACACGTGTACATAATGTAATCAATGGCTGATCGTGGGTTCCTATGGGTTGTGTTATTCTCTCCAATGTCAATTGGATGCACGAATGACCGATCCGTTCTGATAACATGTCGACTGGCTTTGTTAACTCAAACAGCGATATATTGATCCATGCCCTAGCTTGAATACATCAATCTCTTTTTATCGCTGTCGAGGGAGACATATGTCCGCTTGCTTGTAATGTAAACCCTGCATGTTAATATTGTCGGGCTTTACAGCAGCGAGGATTGATTGTAACATAGTCAACAAAGCATTCAAACGTCCGCTTTTGTGTGCATTAATAGCTTACGGAATACGATGAATGCAAATTAAGGTTTTTGATAAAATATAGTAATCTTTGTTGCAACGTGGCATGACTTCAAGCCGGCTCTTGTCATATCCAATATGTGTGTGCCGCTAATCAATAATGTGCATAATTACAGCAATATTCATCACTATACATCAGCAGTTCCTTTAATATCTTCTTTGTAAATATCAAATAAACTAACGATAGATATCTTGATTGGTACAGAGGTATTAATAAGGTCTGGGTATATATACATATAATGGTCACGGTATGTGTCTATAAATGCGGTGAAGGGATATGTCTTTTAATGTGAGGAAGATATGTCTCTATTGTTATAGTAAAGTGATATGTCTATTGATACGGTGAAGGGATATGTGCACTAGATGAAGCTATTTGATGGACGCCTCTAGTTTATCGGGGTTGAAAATCTTCCACAGGACGCCTACGTCATAATTATGACTACACCAGCTGTCTTGGACCATTCATTATTGAATCTTGATGTGTGAATGGTCATGTGAAATCAGTACACTAGTAGTTGTTCGTATTTGATTGGTTAATTGTAATGCCGAACATAGATGACGCCACCATAAACAGACCACTTAAAAGGTATTTATTTGTCCGCCAGCCCTGTATGTAAGTTGCATTATACCGCGTAGATTAATAAATATTAATGCGCATAATTCGACAGATGTCTAAAATTTCATTGATTTATGAAGCTATGTTTATGACCAGTTGAACATGTATCACTGACAGAATACTCATGAACCTAGCACTACTAAAAAGAATGCGAATTATTTTTTATTAAAACTAGCGACAGTTTACATGGTTCAATATTTGACTATGCCATCATTGCTGGGAAGTCGTTTTAACAATTGCTCCATTAGAACATAGAATACCTCATTCCACGTCAGTGTTGTTGGCTTATTTCATGCAGAAAACCTTAGGGCAACGACGTCCAATTTCGCGAGCAAATAGCTGTTACATTGATGGCGATCGTGGCACTGACTCCGGGTGCCTATCATCTTATTTCACTGGTCTTAAAAAGACGCAAGCCACATATAGATGGCCTTCCAATTTGACAAATATAATAGGATGCATCATTGTAACTGATCAATCAACACCAAACGTTGTCATATCGGATATTGTTACCAGACGTGTCTGCACCAAAGGTAGTATATCATTATACGGTACGTCTACCTGTCTTACTGATGAGACCACGATCATACTTTGATATGTCGAGATAAGGCAGTACATATGAATAAAGCATATCATCATTGATTTTGTTAGAAATGTCAAATCCATTGATGTTTATTCCTTTGTCGGAGAGCTTTGTATTGTTCTCAATCAGACGTGATCGTGGTAAACACAATGACGTGATAATCAAACCATTGAGATCAATATTCTCATGGGCGCCTACTTGGTTCAACACGTAACCTTCTTGACTTTTATTCCCTCTCTTCCAAAGACCATTATATACAAAATTAAGAAAGGCAACCCAAGCACGTAATATCCTAGGTATTGTCTCATTCAGTTATGAACGTCCTTTGGAGGGGTTTCTCAGTTGGTTTTCCCAAATTATGAGCACGAATTGGCTTATGTGCACTTAGCCGTCACACATGGTCGTCGCTATTAATGATTTCCATCATATGTTAAACACATTTGTCAGGGATTCATTGATATGTGTTAGATATATATATATATATATATATATATATATATAGATATATATATATATATATATATATATATATATATATATATATATATATATATATATATATATATATATATATATATATGTATATATATATATATATACTGACTATCACAACCATTCGTTCACTCAAACCTTTCCTGGACAATTTTGCTAAGTACATTATTACTATCATTTGTTTTTAATTATTAATTTTGCATATATTAAATTATATAATGATAAAGATTTACGCAAGTAAAAATCTTTTTGTCACTTTTTAATCCTATTAATTATTTTTGTCCTTTTTATGTCGTCCACGAATGGTCAAGATGCTAATGTATACGTATAAATTCAGCCTTTCGTGCCCATATATATATATATATATATATATATATATATATATATATATATATATATATATATATATATATATATATATATATATATATATATATATATATATATATATATATATATATATATATACTGACGATTACAACCATTCGTGGACTCGAATTTTTATGGTGCATTTTTGCTATCATTAATTATCAATTATTTATTCGGAATCTTTTAATTGATGCAATTAAATAGTTTAAAGCTAATTAAAATCTTTTTGTCACTTTTTATTGCTGGTATATACTTTTTGTCCTCGAAACGTCGTCCACGAAAGGTTAAGACATTAATTTATACGTATAAATCCAACCTTTCGTGCCCATATATATTTTTGAATATTTGCAAAATACCGAAATATTTTAATCATTTTCAGTCATCATGGATTAGAAACATAATATTGGTTGTAGATGTGATCATTATGAACCATTGGTAGAATTTCGCGATCTAATTCAATGTTATATATTAATGAAAAGGAGAGTTTTTCGGTAAAGAAATTAAAGAGTAAATCCAATATTTTTTCAAATAAATATATCCAACACATATGATTAAATATTATTTCGGAAATTTGGATCGAAGTATATACGGTTGTATGGAAGATATTGAGGTGTGCGTGTTTTGTCAACGAATGGTTAGTTGTTAAAATTTTATTTCGCTATTATATTCAAAATCCAAAGGAATCACTCGTGAAAGATTATTTGTGTACGTTACTAAGACTAGACTATCACATTCGAATGGTCAAACCAAAATATTTTCAAATATTTTGGACGAAAATGAGCTTTGACTTTATATGGACATACTGGTATATCCTTTCGTGGAACAAAGTCTACGAAAGGTTGACGGTTTGTCTATATATATATATATATATATATATATACATTTATGTATGCATATTTGTATATATACATATATATATATATATATACATATATATATATATGTATATATATATATATATATGTATATATTTTTTTAGATATTTATATGTATATATATATACATGTTTTATACATATATATATATATATATATATTCATACATGCATATAAATTGCAATGCCACTGATGAGGTGAAGTATCAAGTTCCCCTTGTTATCTATTGTATACAGCAGTGTCTCTGCTGCAGCGGACTACAAACCAGTAGGTCCAATTGTACGGTTATATCTTAGTTTTACTGTTGTTTGTTTACTGACAGATTCCATGGCTACAGGTGCATGGAAATGAAGTGATCGCATGTCTCGTTATTGAAGTATGGCACTCATTTATGCGCACGTCATCGACATGCACCTACCACTACGACATTTAAATGCCTTGCTCACCAGACTCTAAATGACTTGGCCATCAGAGTATGTTTTACATGCATATTTCTGATGTCAAGGTACTTGACTCTCGTAACCTCTTAAACGGTAATTTGCTTATGTAACAAAGAAATATTTCACTTCAAGATATTGAAACAGACGATAATTCGCATTGTTCATTTGAATTGGATGATTTCCCAGAGATGAGGTGTTATATTATACTTTGTGTCATCAAGAACGGATTATATTGCCATTATGTTTCCAGCGTATTGGCTGGCGGTACAGTAGCTTGCACGATAAGTGATCGCATTTCCCCCATAGCAAAACAAAATTGCACAAGCTAATCAAGATTTTAAATTTCGAATTCATCTCATTAACTAGTCCCATGCGTCCAGTTTTTGAGAAGCAGACATAATAAGTAGCTTCGTCATATTTCTCTCTGTGATTTGCGATGATAAAACAAAAAACCCAATAGCTTCTGTGAATATTTAACTAGATTTATTGTTAGAAGTCCTGCTGTCAGGTTATTTATATACATATATACATGCATATATAAAACTATATATATATATATATATATATATATATATATATATATATATATATATATATATATGCTCCGAGAGAATGCCGTATTATGTGAGGAACACGCATTCGAGCATGGCCATAGTTCGTTATGTAATTTACAGCAGCTGTAATGGGATGACGGCAATTTATCAAATTGAATGGCCGTTCGGTATGTCACAGAAACCCGATGTACAATGTTCTGAACTAGCTTAAGCTGATTTATCTTCATATAGTGTCTCCATGGAATAGCGTGATATGTCATATTGGTATATTGCGTAATCTTGATATGGGTAGCTGCTTCGGGTGATTTATTAGCAGAGAGGAAAGGTGAAACACAGCTAGAGTCGATCATCGATGTGAGCGTGTGGCGCCAAAACGAGACGTCACATGTGGAAAAAAAGCATACGCAATGCGCAATACCAATCTAATGGACCCAATGACGTACCAGAGTAATTATACGCCATCAAATTTAACATATTTAATCGGATACTGTCCAATCGTTATCCATATATATATATATATATATATATATATATATATATATATATATATATATATATATATATATATATATATATATATATATATATATATATATATATATATATATATATATATATATATATATATATATATATATATATATATATATATATATATATATATATGTAGGTATACGTTTGTTAATTTCAAGGTTGGGGGGCTTGCAATGTAGATGCGAGGAACACGTTGTGCAACAATTTATATTGTTCTCTTTCGTGGAATTTAGACCACCGACTGATCGATTACCTTTGCTACCACTTTGTCTGAAAGCTGCATCCACAAACGCGTGGTTGTTTTGACAGGTAATCAACCAATCATTAAACAAGTAATGAACCGCTATATTAAGTTTCTATGTAAATGCATAAGCAATGGTAACAGTGCGTTGTCATATGTGTGGGCAGACTATGCGCTTAAAATTATTCCACTGTTGCTTGTAATTCGCGATTTGTAACGTCCTCAATAGAACTTAGTACCAACGCTTTTTTCTCAGAAGAAATCATGCCTACTCATTTTAGTAAGTATGAAATTGACAGGAATGTTTTAAAAATTATTTCATTTGTATGAGAGCTTATAGTGCAGCGGGACGGGCGAGCAATTTCGATGCTTTCCGTGCAAGAAATGGACGAGCTCCTGTCCACAATTTGCACGTTATGATGTTAATCTTCACGTCTTTCTTGCACTGACCTGTACGTTTATATGCACGAAATATATACTAGATGTATAAATATAAAGGCCATTTCTCATTCACGCCATTCAAGCACCGACTGAGCAAGTTGCAAGCACAAATAAGACTTATTACCACAAGTTTGACCGCTGCGTTCACCCGGTTGTATCAACTTCTGATTTAACTAGCAAGGTGAAGGTTGATTGTTAGGCTCCTGCACCATGCCAGATTAGTACTGCAAGCGTTCTATGTCTCTTGTCTATTTTACTTGTTTTCTGATTATTATGCAACCAAATTTCTTCCTTTTCCAGCAATCATTTCATTCTCGCAATCACCCATCCACCATGCCTGAATCACATAAATGCTCAGCATGCATATTGCATGTAAAACGTTTTGCTTGAATAGCTTGTGACAATTCATAACTGCATAAAACAGTAGAATTAACAAAATTGAAAAGACAATAAATCAAAGAGTTACACGTGGGGTGATACCAAACATGATGCAGCATAGTCACATTGAAAAATTGGACGCCTAATGGACAGTGCGTTAACGTCATTTATTTCAAGTGACAACATTTGCTTCTGAAGAGTATTTGGCTAACACTAAACAGGGTTAATATTAAACCGATGATGACTATCAAAAGAAACTTATAGCTATAAATAGCCATAGCTGATCATAGACAAAGTGATGTTAGTCAGATTGATAACCACTCCGGTTACAAACGCGAAAGCATACAAGTTCAATAGCTCATAATATTTATGTGCCTGTGTGGGCGGGGTCATATACAACCCGGGTTTGAGCAAATCGGTCTAATGCATAAATCTTAGGCCTTGGCCATAGAAGCAATTCTATGACTGCGATATGGCAGCCACATTTAATAACAACATATCCCTGACGGCCATGTCGTTTCAAACCGAACTGTAACGACTTTGTGCACAACCACAGCTGTTTGACGTATAAAAGTTACAGCATTGTTTAAACTTAACACAAGCCTTGTGTCTGAAAACATGAAAGGAAATAACATCGTCTTGTAGCATCCTGACGGTTGCAGTAGCAAGAGTGATGGTTGAACTTAAATGTACAATACATCAAAATGTGTCTGTACAAACACCCGGTCGGATGGCTGTCTGAGTTGGCGAACATTATATACACCTGTTTAGGTTTTAAACCAAAAATCGTTGGGTGAATATTGCAAACACGTGTACATACATCACACACAATGTTGCACAGAATGTTGCCATTTTAAGCAACTAGAAGCTTCGAGTCTCAGGTGACGCAATCCAAGGTGTCTTATTTAATGCGCCATATCCACAAGTAAATTCAGACCCAAAACGCTTCACGTAAGTCTTTTAAAACTGTGCTTCTGGGGCCATGTGTGGTAGTGCAGGACAATAAGTCAGATAGCAGTTATATTGATAGAGTAAATCAAATCCAAACTCACTAATAAATGAGTCTTGCAATTTTGGCTTATGACACGTTACTATACAATGTTTTTAATGAGTGATGATGAGGCATCCTATCAAACCCCTAATACTAATACTGGGGTACAATGCGGTTCAGGGGATAAAAATTAACCGTATGCGCATCATCTTCAAATGCACAGAGACCCAATAAAAGTATATCACAACAGAAAATAAAAGCCAGCCACCAAAAACCATATCCTTTTTTTAAGGAAAATAAGACACGTCTTTTATTTAATCACTAATATTTCTGGGTTCATGTTCATAACCGACCCGTGCTTGCGGACACCTTTATTATTAGTTAACTTTGCATTAACCTTACCTTAAGCAAAGAAACAGGCATATCCTCTGCTCTTTCATGTGTAACGGAATGCATAACACAGATGTATTGACTTTTTACATTGATTACGTCGTTTGATGTAGTGAATACTTCAAAATAATAATCGAATATCTGTATTGGGCCGTCTCAATGAGGTAAATAATTATCAGTGTGTTGTGTGTGCTTATAACACATTTTCGGCGATTTTATGATATGTTTATTCAGGTTCTGGTATGTCTAGAAGCAAAGATGGTTCGATCGTTTCGTTCTTTATTTATCTTACAATATAGCAGAATTTGGAATTTGCAGCAAACACGACGACTATCTATGCATGCTATTTCTGCCCGAACTCGACTGGCTTTCAGCGTTGAATATCCAATAGTGTAAACCACTCACAGAATATGGTCTATTACACGCGTCCCGTTAAAAGCTGGCTGTTTTACAAGCGCCAGACAGAAATCAGGGTCTATGATATAGCACAAAGTGCAATTAAGCAGGAACAGTTTGTATTGTGGCTCATGATGTGCCAATAACGAAACCGTGAAACTCGGTTGCGCGAACGAAGAAACAGACATATCAAAGAAAGGCTTGATAAGAAAGCAGTATATCAAAAAGTAAGTATTCGTTTCAATGTCACTATCGTACCTCATGGCAAACAACAGCTGCAAATTACTCTGTGAAACAATTATATTCTAGGACTAAGTTTCCGAATAAATAATTAGTTTCAATCATATTATTCTATTTTGCATAATTTCCATGAAACCAACACTGGGGTAACAATGTATATCAATCAAAATCATTAGTAAAAAATGTATACAATAAATGGAAATAGTATCTGACACAAAAGAGTGTTTGAAGTTGCTGTGTGTTGATTTGTGACATACTACTTTGTGTCTGCTGTCTTTGTGAGATTCTTCGAGAGGCAAATGATCGGGTCTTCTTTTGTGCACTGGCCAAACCTCTGGAATATTTCGTTAATTCGAAATTATGTGCTTAATCGATTTTAGTGCTTGCGGCAGATTTCTAAAGAATTTAAATCTCAGAGATAAAACCTCTTCTTCGTACCTGATGCCATGTCCACACCGAGTTAACTCAAAAATGCCCTCCAATTGCAAGCTCATCCGTTTTGAATAATTTTTCTAGTAGTCATCTGTGTTCTGTATATTCTTCATGACCTAAATTTTCACCGTCAAAAACCCACATAGAGGTTAATCTATCAAAGAATGACATACAAATTAATTTAAATTATTGACCGTTGTAATACAGTCCTACATCGTAGCGAGTTGATGCAAGCGCAAGAAGCCTCCTGCTATGGAGATTACTAAGAAGTCTAGTTGTTTTCCCGCGCTCTGATCCCTCATCCCGAAGCAACACGTTAACGTGTGATGTTTCAGGTTATATATGTATTTACGCAGCAACCTGGAAACAAAAATAACATGTCACAATTGAGGAATATCTGAACGTTCTGGTAGCTTTGTATTTATATTTGGGACATTCATGCTTTAACACTACTGGACAAGTAACTCAATCAAGAGGTCTGGTCGCTTTCAGTGATCTTACGAGCAAACATTGCCATCAAAGCCAAAGACATATGGTCATCAGCTCCAGTAACCAATACGTTAAGACACCAGCAGCCCGGGTAGTCCACTATTGTCATGTCAATGGCATGTCACGAACGAGTTACGCTATGTTGCCCCTATTGTCTTGCCAATCATGGAAAGTCCTTGCCCTGATGAATGCTCAGTTATGTTCCAAGCAAATAGTCGCAGGGAAATTCAATCTTGTAATCAATATTACAAGGATTGTACAAGGAGCCGGTTAATCTAATCCGGTTTTAAGCAAGATATGTGCTTGGATTTGGCCGCGCATTAACGCATTGGACACCAATAACACGTTCTAATCAAGCAGTTCACGTGTCATTTGTGGTAATTAAACGATTAGAACTCCTACCACTCAGCTTCATACCACAGCTGGTCATTGAACTGTTTTGGTCTGATTAATGATACATGTTGTTCCGATGGATTTACATTTACCATGTGTAGTACTTGTTAAAGCGTAACGTCATATGCCATATGACACCTGACAAACGCTTACTAGGGAATGCTGTCTTTCACGCCTTTATTCGAAACAATAGATGCAGAGTTTGACCACTATGAGAGAACACCGGTGATGCATTGGTATACCCAGTTCAATACATTTATGTAATCACTTAATCGTCTCTAGCCATATATCTTGCATCATTATTATTTACACAATCAAGCAACACTTTACGGGCGTTTATTGTCCAAAGTGAAACTTTTCAAAATAGCACACCTTATCAGCCATCTTCTTCAGGGTCGATCTCATTGGATTCCCTAGTGGATGGTTTCCTGTGTAAAATGGTGCCAGTATAAATATATCTTATATGAAGACTGTAGCCAGTAGTTGCATTGAGCCATGATACAATAACCAAAATGTGGTGTAATTGTATTTGCGGGTGACACCAATGTCTTTGCAGGATGAAACCTCACCTTGAATCTTACAACCGCATTTAACACACGTGGTATTGTTATTTCACCCATGAGCAATTTTCGAGCACAACGTCGATGATGAGCGGTTCAGACAAGTCAAACAATAACGTTGAAAGTTAAGTCGGATGCAATGTGGACCAGGTCATAAGAGCCACTGTTTAAGTGAAACAACAACATAGGTAAAGCAATCCAACGTGTAATGGAATTATTTGTCCGAATAAACCGCGAAACATTAGAAAAACGATTTCATGTGATTTCTTCATCTGATCACGTGACTGCAATTGCCTCAGATGATCCCTGAAAGCAGCGACAACTATTTCTAGTGGTCATTGTGTAATGGAGACGAGGATCGTATATTCTTATCGCGGACTACGTGATGGCAATACATATCGCTATGAACCCATGTAAGGGGCAGCACAATGAAGTTTTGAGATTATTTTAAGATGTGCATCATTTGCGGCTTCTCAATTGTGCTAGCTGTGGAAGCTTGTCCTTCAGGGAAGAGTATCTATCAGCGGTTACTCGTGATATGTCCTGACGTCATATCAGGTACGGTTGATTTTCATATTCTAATGAAACCCGCCTTACCTCCGTTCCGTCTACCACTGTGGCTAATACTCTAAGCGCCAGTTACGACAAGTTATTTGCTATATTGTATTTGCTTTGTAATAACACCTGCTGTTATACATTATTAAACTAAAACCAGGGAACTCATACACACGATAGATTACTCTCTTACTCGATATACATTCACTGCTAAATATGAAATGCAGAACCCATCCCTCTTGGAACACAAGGGGGCTTCATTTGATTACTTTGATCAGAGCTTGTGTTTTTATATTTTCTATCCTGCGATGAAGTGGATGAAGTGCTGCGTCTAGGAGATATTACGAAGCTTTGTGCGTTGGGCCAAATAAAGCACCTTAATTAGAGATATGCGCCATGCATGCGTCGACACAAGCAATGTCAAAAGCCCGTTATTCCCTTCACATCATATTATGACAATCCTGTTAAATTTTTGAACGACGGTTTGTGCAGCAGCGCATTATGGTTAGATTGTTCCGGACATAAACCAATCATCATTTCCACAGATGTTCGTTGCTTGAATATCATCTTACGTGTTAAATTGAACTCTTATCCTCAATTATACCCTAATCGTGAATTGGCGGATCATCCACGTGATAATGCTTTCTCTGGATCACATGCTGTAATGGATGGATTGATGCTCCTTGTCACGGTCAGAGAAAGCTTTATTCAATTACCGTTAATATCACAATGCATAGACTCTTGACCAATTCAGCATTGATAATGAAACACGCCGTGTACTGAATAAATATTGTCATTATTTCCATCTGTCGCTACACAGAAGAACATTGCAAATCATCCAATTATTATGCCTTATGTGACGTGAGAAGCAAAGCGATTCTGTGTGCTTATCACAGCCAGATCCAGCTACAAATTGTCAATTTGTCTGCAGGTGAAGTGCATAACGTAAAAAACGTAACGACAGAATTAAATTACACAACCTCAAGGGAGTATACGATTAATCAATATCTATAATTCATCTGTGAACAAACAGCAATACACAGGGTCGGCGCAAGTGGCTTTATTGAATGCATTACTGTTTGTGGGTTATGAATGCTCGTCTAAATACATAGCAAGCATGTAAAAACCATTGTATATCCACCATGACCATTCACAATATTGCTAAGGGATTTGCATAAAAATACGATAACCTTTCTCCCAGCGTATGTAATGAGTTTGAGATATTAAGTATCGAGGCAACTGACTCGCCATCATCAAACCTTTGATGTTTATGAACGGAGGTGATAGCTGTCGCACTTGCAACTATACAGCTACACATATGTACGAGACAATCAATCGGCCTCAGGTCTTAATATTACTGCTTACAGTATTTCTTAGGCTCCAAGTAAGAGTTAACTACCCTGTTTTTACTCGAGACCCAGTTTCTCACAAAATCTCTCTATTTCCGTAGTAGCCAGAAAATAAGCCGTAACCAGGTCTTCTCGTCGATACATCGCGTCACTTTGATTTGCTCCGACATGTGCTGATTATCATTTACCATAACACATAAAATCTCATTTGCTGCGATCATTGATAAGCAAGAATGCATGAGTTCAGCACTTCAAAACAAATAATCTAGCATAGCTAAGTGTCAAAATCAAACGTCGGATGTCTGGCAATATTTTGCCATGCGTGACACGCATCTATACGCCTACAGTATTCAGCATCTGTCAGTGTTAACCATGAAATATATTAATTGATTTACACTGCATATTTACATTCCCCGATGACTACTGGTTCATCATGTAAGGTGAAAAATTAATCGGATACATGTTCGATATATATATACTATATATTTTCTTCTGTCATGATGACAATTATCAGTGTCGCCATAACTGCCATTTAACCACTGGCGGCAACAATAACCATGCAACCATGCTGCGCTGTGTTGCTTACACATAAGACGATTATTACATGCCCTTTAGAGTCGATGTCAACATAAACCAAAATAACATCAAAGAATAGATATTTATCATAAAGGACGTATATGTAGTTGTCTCTTGTTTTCAATAAACCGTAAACAGGACTGAATGAAAT
>CM067343.1:20619365-20631865 GCA_034190875.2 Urechis unicinctus
TATAAATTCATCACAGCGCTGCAATGAGACAACTCTCCACTATTATGTCTCTTTGATAGATAAGAACATCGATCATTTAGAGGTATTTATATCGCATTGTTTTAGGAAACACTATGTTTAATCTTATACTTAATATAGTATCAGTGCTATTATAGTAACGCAAGGATTGCTATATATATGTCGCTGGCATTACTGCAAATAATGACAAACACCTAATCGTAACGTTTACAGCTAGATAATCTATCAGTTTATTAATCGCGCTTGTTATTGGCAAAACGATCCCATAGGAGGTGAAGAGTAGTGGTGTAAGACATGTTCAAAGTGTGTGGGAAAAAATAGTGTACTGTCTTTTATGGCTCACAGGCATGATGAATTAATCATATTCTAAGCGATATATTCAAATCTTGTAGCAACTTTGCAAATATCATATATCACAATTCGGTATTGCAGTCGTTTTGGGTTCATTTAGTGAGTTATATCATTGATCGAAATATTGTATCATTTCATATGCTTCAAGATTGGGAAACAGCTCGATTCACATTAGCCTTTGCCTTTAGAAATACAGACAGTGCGCGACATGAAAAGCATCTTTGTTAGGGATCAACCGTTGCAATAGGCTACCTATTCGACGCCATATTTGGTTGCGTTGCGTGCGAACATTACATATCATCACTAGCAGAAATGCATGCTGTATTCAGGTTTTTTTCGACCTGATGCACCACATAACATGGGCTATGAATAAGTGATTATATTATCATTAAATTCAATGTATATATATATATATATATATATATATATATATATATATATATATATATATATATATATATATATATATATATATATATATGCATATATATATTCATATAAATATATATATATATATATATATATATATATATGTATATATATAAATATATGAATATCTATATATATGTATATATATATAATATATGAATATATATATATATATAATTATATATAAATATATATATGTACGTGTAAACATATATATATAAGTATATATAAATGTATCTATATATATAAATAAATAAATATATATCTATATGCATATATATATATTTATATAAATATGCAAATATCTATATATAAATATATATATATTACTAAATATACATTTATATTCATATAACATATATATAAGCAGTTATATGTACATATATATATAAATGTACATATATATATATATATAAATATATATGTTTATGAATATATATACATATATATATACCTGTATATATATATACATAAATATATGTATACATATGTTTGTATATGTATGTATATATATCTATGTATGTTTGTGTATATGTATATATATGTATATATCTATATAGATATATCAAATAGCTACACGTCGGCTGATATCAAACATGATGCAGTATACATCCATGTGCAGCCACGTTGAAGCATTGGACGTCCACTTGACAGTGCGTTAACGTCACTTCATGCTGTTCAGAAGAGCCTATGGCTAACACTAAATAGGGTTGATATTGAACCAATAGGTGATTATCGAAAGAAACATATAGCTAAATGTTCCCATGGCTGATCATAGATAAAGTGATGTTAGTCAGATTGTTATCCAACACGGCTTTAATCGCGAAATCATAAAAGTTATATAGCTCATAAGATTTATAAGGATGAGCAAACGACCTAAGTGCTTTCGTATCGTTCAGAATTTTGTTCTACTTATGACTAATGTGCCTGTGTGGGCGGGGTCATATATAACCCGGTTTGACAAAAATAAGGCAAATATGTATAAATTATTAATCTCACGCCTTGGCCATAGAAGCAATTGCATGATTGCAATATGGTATCCATATACAATAACAACATATCCTTGACGGCTATTTCGTTTCATATCAAACCACATCTGTTTGACTTATGCAAAGTTATGGCATAGTTTTAATTCAAAACAAGCCTTATGTCTGGAAAAAGACATAAAACGAAAATAAAATCGCCTTTTAGCATTCTGACGGTTGCAGCAGCGAGAGTGATGGGTGAGCTTCAATGCGCAATTCATCAAAATGTGTCTGAACAGACTCCTGGTCGGATGGTTGTCTGTGTTGGCGAACATTTTATACAAAAGAACTACTGTTTAGGTTTTTACCACAAATTGTTTGGTGAATACTGCAAATACGTGTGCATACATCATATACAATGGTGCATAGAATGTAGCATTTTCAAGCGACCAGAAGTCACGAGGTGCAGCTTAAGAATTCAAGCTGTCATAATTAATGCGCAAAATCCAGAATTGAAGTGAATAAAGACCCATTAACGCTTCACATAATTCTTTTAAAACTGTGTGGGTTTGCAGTGTGTGGGTTTGCAGGACAACATGTCAGATAAACTTTATATGGAATGTATTAAATCAAATCCAAACGCACGTTTAATCAGTCTTGCAACTTAGGCTTATGCCATGTTACTATACAATGTATTCAATAAGTGAAGATGAGGTAACTAATCAAAACCCTAATGCTAATACCGAGGTACAATGCGGTTCAGGGGAAAATAATCAATTGTATGGGCATCATCTTTAAAAACTCAGAGATTTAATAATAGAATATCAGAACAGAAAAACAAAAACAAGCCACCAAAAACCAAATCATTAGAAAAATAAGACATATGCATATTAATTAATCAAGTTCATGTTCAGAACCGACCAGTGCTTGTAGACACCTATATTATTTGTTTACTTTGCATTAACCAGGCACATCTCAGGCTATTTCATGTGTAACGGAATGCATAAAAAAGATGTATTGACTTTTTACTTAAATTCCGTCGTTTGATATAATGAGTGCCGGTATGATTCAAAATCACTCACAAAATATGGTCTATAGCACGCGTCCCGTTGGCTACTTTACAAACGCCTGAAAGAAATCAGGGTCAATTATATAATTCAAATCAGCGGACGAATAAACAGACATATCAAAGAAAGGCTTGACAAGAAAGCAATTTATCACAAAGTAAGTAGTCGTAATAATGCAACTATCGTAGCTCATGGCAAACAGCAGTTGCAAATTACTATGTGAAACAATTAGATTCAAGGACCATGCTTCCGAATAGAAGATTAGTTTCAGACATATCATTTAATTACGCGTAATTTCCTTGAAGCCAACACTTAGTATCAATCACAATCTTTAGCAAAACAGATAAAGTTTGTCATTACTGTAAATGCATACAATAAATGGAAATAGTATCATACATAAAAGAGTGTTTAAAGTTGCTTTGTGTTGATTTGTGACATACTATTTACATAGATTCTACGGCAGGCCACTTATCGTGTCTTATTTTGTGCACTGGCCCAACCTCTGGTATATTTCGTTAATTGGATCGATGTGCTTATTCAATTTAAGTGCTAACTGCAGCTTACCTAGGGCCATGTCCATACCGAGTTAACTCAAAAATTCTATAGAATTGCAAGTTTGTCTGTTTTGAATTAATCTTCTAGCAGTCATATTGCCTACGTTTAAACCCTCACAGACCCATGGAGAGGTCAATCTATCAAAGAATGAATTAGATAATAAGTGAAATTATTGACCGTTGTAATACAGTCCTACATCGTATCGAGCTTATGCAACAGCCAGAAGCATCATGCAATATGGATCGTATATGTCTTCAAGTGTTTTACCACGCCCTGATCACTCAACCTGAAGCTACACATGAAAGTGCAAGGTTCCGGTGGCTATATCCTTCCACAGCCCGGAGAGGAATTCTCATAATCAGTACTAATGATTTTATAGACATTACTTAGGTGTACTATATTGAATTTCCTCAGCAGTAACAAGCTTGAGTATTTACTCAGCAACCTAGTAACAAAAAATACATTTCACAATTGAGTTATATCAAATAGTTCTGGTAGCTTTGTAATTATATCTGGGAAGAACATTCATGCTTAGATACAACTGGACAAGTAACTGTGCACACTCAAACAAGAGATCAGGCCGCTTTCAGTGATCTTACGAGCGAAAATTACCATCAAAGCCAAGGAAATATGGTCACAAGCTCCAGTTACCAATACGTAAAGACACCAGCAGCCCGAGTTGACAACTAGCGCCCTTTGAAACAGTCTAGGTTTATGCGCAAATGATTTCAAGTGAGGCGAAATGTAATCATCTATAGTTCACAAATATGGAGACATCTGAGTAAATTCATAATGTTAATCAGTATTCGTCACCCCAGCTGCGGCGATTATATGCAGTAGTGCACTGCAAGCAATGCTACTGTTTTTAAAAAAGCATCCATCATTTAGAGCGAACCTTATATCAACCCGACAACTTTCTATTGAACTGATAACAGCCTTCGTGATGCAATATAGTGTACGCTTCTGTGTAACACCGCTTGACATATATGAAAGACAATCGAAGTAATCGATAATGTAACTTATTTTGGATACGTTCATGCCATTATTCCTAATTTGTATGAATAACAGATCTACACTGTGAAAAGCAGTCTGACACATTATTATACGGCCATTTCAATATTAATTGAAATTGCATAGGCGCAAAATAAGCACCTTTCTCCTAAGCAAATTGCTAACCGCGACGGCGAAAGGAAATGGGCAATCCAAACAAGACTACCGAATGAAGAGAACTGGGGCAATTATTCATATAAGACAGAGACGCCCTGCACCAGACAGTAAGGAATTTTTTTTCTCTCTTTGTGTTTACCATTGACAGATGATCAGATAGAGAGATTGACGGAGACAGAGCATTACATTGTGCCAGTTGAAGGCGTCATTGTTGTAGTGCTGCATACAACATTACGCTGGGTTTCACAAAAAAATGAATAACGCAATCCGTTTTCAATTGAATTTGCTACATATTGTCGTTAGTGAAAGACGTAATAGTTTGTGTAAGCCGTTTCTCTAAGGTTCTGTATTTGATGGAGAAATAAATCTCCGCTTGAGTAAGTAAACAGCGCATAATCATATGATACGCTAGAGTCTCAAATAGATGTAAATGATTAGTGTGGTTATATATGCTAGTAAGCATGGATAAATGTGCATGCAAATGCTGCCTGCGCTTGGTATACGATCTGCGATGCATCAGGTAGCAGTATCTGTTGGTATAATGCTATTGACGTAGAACCTGAAGTCCTGCATGTTGAATAAAGCTCACTCTGAACTGATGGAACGCACATTAACATGTCACGAAAGAGATAAGCTATGTTGCCCCTTATATTTTGCCCATCATGGAAAGTCCTTGCCATGTTGAATGTTCCGTCAACTTTCAAGCAAGTAGGCGCTGGGAAATTATTTCTTGGAGTTTTCTATCTTTAATTATTATATACGATGGTACAAGGATCCGGTTAATGTAATCCGGTTTTAAGCAAGATATGTGCATAGATTTGCTCGCGCATTAACGCATTGGACACCAATAACACGTTTTTAATCAAGTACTTCATGCGTCATTAGTGGTAATTAAATGATTAAAACTCCTACCATAAAGCTTTATACCATAGCTGACCCTGGAACTGTTTGGAACTGATGATTGATACATGCTGTTCCGACTGATTAAAATTTACCATGAATGGTATTTGTGAAAGCGTTGCGTCATATGCAATATCTAGCGGCTGACAAACGCTTCATAGGGTATGCTTATGCTATGAACTGCATTCCACTTATCTTAAAGGAGAAACAGTGCATTTGGCCTCACAGTTCTCCTCCTTAAATACATTTCGGTCGGTTCTAAGGAGGTGGGCTTATAGCATGTATTCCCTTAGCAATCATAGATACATAATTGTCACTGCCTATTACCAACGGTAGAATTTGAAACGTAAACTCTTGTTATACGGATATACATAGTGTCTAGTGTGCATATGCCATGCGTAACTAGTCCAATAAATCTAACCATCATTCACTGCTATAAGAGGAACTCATTGAGTAGGAGTAGCATAGACAGGAACGATGGTGACTGCACACAAGCTAAATGAATCAATTATGGTGAATATGGAGCCTTTTTGTCGCGAACGTCACATTCACCAGTAGCAAAGTAACTTATTGTTAGCCGTTCGAATGCTTACAACGTTTTTATTGTCACCATGAAATATAGTGTGTAATGAGATAATGTATCTTATCATGAACGATTCACTTAACTAACTCCTGAGGCTGATTGATGCGATAACTCGGTAAGAATTTGATTAGCTCGCGTTGTACTTGCGAATTGGAAGCAAAAGACCAACCAATTGAAGACCAACAAATCAGTTAAGACGTAGATTTAATGTTTTAATTTCACACTCATTCTGTATTCTGTTTTTATTTGTACTGTTACAATGTTCTTGGTACATCACAAACGAATGCGGTCAGATTGATGATGATTGCAGATCACGAGCTAAACCGGATTCCGAGACACAACCGATCACCTTTCAGTTTCCCATTCGAACTCCTATTGTTTGTCACAATAGCCATATTTATATAAATATATATATATATATATATATATATATATATATATATATATATATATATATATATATATATATATATATATATATATATATATATATATATATATATATATAAATGAATATATAAATATACATATATATATATATATACATATATATATCTGTAAATATATATGTATAGATATAAATATAGATATAAATATATGTATATATCCATAAAATATATATATCTCTCTGTCTCTATCTAAATCTCTATCTGAAAAATATATCTCTCTTTGAAAATATATATATATATGTGTATATATATGTATATATTGTGTCTCTCTCTCTTTTATATTTATTATGTCTTATCTATCTCTCTCTCTATATCTCTCTCTCTCTCTCTCTCTCTATCTATCTCTCTATCTCTCTATCTCTATATCTCTCTATATATCTATATATCTCTCTATCTATATATCCTATATATAATTATGACCTTAAATCTGGTCTAGATCTTCCATGCACGTCCCAGTTAATGTAACTCTACTGTGACACCCCGGTTATTTGATATTCCTATCTTTATCATTTATAACAATCTATGCCTGACAGGGAACACAGCGGTAAGTCAAGGAAAATATGTGATGCATAAGTTTAGATAATATCACCTGAATAATCTATATTAATTAATTATTTCCTCAGACCGTCAAACCATTGCTATGAGGTCTACCGAAAGATTTAGTTAATATAGATTATACAGATGCTTTTATATAATCATTACCATTAAGTTCATTCATGTCGGGTGAATAAAAAATACAGTAACGGAGATGAAAATAATACAATTGCCACATCTTAGGCGGTTATTTATATTTCAGAGTGTTGATGATCTCATTATGCTATAGTACGGATCCGCCGTTGCACCAAAGATAAACGCCATCAATCGCCAAGAATAGTGCTTTCGGTTGTGGCACCTGCATTTGGATGATTATTCATCCTCAATGATATAGAATCATGATTATGGTAGACATTAGGTGATCTTTACGTGTTTTTGTATAACATTAACGCTAATAAGCAATAATGTTTGATGTCAGTTGATGTAGATGATAAGGAAATTAACATCAAACATTCTTGGCCGTTGCTTACCTTTTGTTCGATGTCATAACTTGGGCATTGCATATTTATACTGGTACGCTGCTTATTCCGAAAATGATTCATTATGTGTATTGACAGGGGTTCGACTTGGAACGACGTTAACAGTCTATGAAATTTGCATGAACCTTCTAACTGCTGGGGAGTGCCCCCCCCCCCCCCCCCCCGCCAATTAGCTCACATAATCACATGATCTCTAGGCCACGATGCTGGAAGTATCAGCGAAGAGTTCTCGTCGGGTAGCCAAGTAGAGAAGTCGCTGTTGTAAAATAAAGTAGTTACCGCAGTTTCTCACGCCTTGTGTTCCCTGCCATCTTCAACATAACTATTTGACATGTAGTAGTGTAATGAATATCTATTTATATCATATTTAATCAATGACGTCCCACATAAACATTTGCACGGAACAACAGTTATGGGTCCAGGCCCGTTTGATCAATATCGAAAATATGAGGACATCAGATGGGTTTGTTTGCCTCTATTCAAAGACGATCGTTACTTTGACAATACAATAATGCAAAAGATCGTCGTCTTCCGGAATTTGATCAACTGATCACACGAATAGGTCCCTGACAAGGGGTATCATGGTGTCTAAGTCATAACGGTACCTCTGAAACTAATGACCCCAGCTTACCCACAATCTGTCGACACAGTGCCCTGCAATCCGGAGCATCAACTGTCGATAGACAAAGCAAGTTCGCCAGATTCTCCCGCGCCTTGGGTATCCAACCATCTTCTCCGACAGATCGGTGGTCGGAACATCACATCCTTGAATACATAGTTGAAGTCGCTGATTATGTCCGTCGAGTACTCAAATTTATCATCCCAACCAGGCGATATCAATTCGACAGCTATATCGCCTTTTCCATGTTTATCAGAACTGATGTAATATCTATGCTCAACGTACCCAGCTTATTGAGCCCAATACGTGGCAGGCATTCAACCCCAAGAATTCTATGTTTCAAGTGCAACTGTGCTTCAGGGAATTGTGAAACTTAACAACATACAGCTCAAGCATACATTATTAAATCAATTCATGATCCGCATATTCAATTGGTATATGGAGTTTCAATTCGACAAAAACAATTGGGATGGTTCGCTTTCGGTTCCATCAAAAGCAAAGTTTAACCAACATCAATTATATAAATATATGCAACACCGTACAGCGTTAACGCAGGATCTGCTTTTCTGTAAGCGTTTTCCAGTAAATATATACTATGCTAGAGATTATGTTACCTACGAATTAAAACATATATTAGCTTCCCAAACGAAATTACATAAGATACATAAAGCAAATAACTGCGTCTTATTTCACAGTTGAAGAGCAGCATTACAGGGGTGTTGAATAGTAATACTATTGTATAGCAACAATTCAGAGGGGCCACTTTCAAACATTTTGTGCTCTTTCATACGTTGTGCCTCTGTAAGTCATAAGATTCGTAATAAGCGGACTTATGGCCCGACTAGCGGCCAAAGTGCGAAAGACTTTATTGCGATGATACCAGGGGAAATCATTAAAGCAATGATACCAACCACTAATTTGTGGTTAGAACTATTTTTAAATATACTAGCTACATGCGACATTGATTGTCGGTGGAAATTACGTTTGGAATATTATATTTATTATCATACAAAAATTATTGTTGGATCAAATTAATCATTTCGATAAAGAAGCAATTGCTTCCACTTTAAGAAAAGGAGAGAAGCACTGTTACCTCGTGTTATAATATATACTCAATATTTGGTATTGTTCATTGCGGATTGTTATTTGAATATTGGGGCGGTCAGAGGCATTGTATTAGGTGTTTGATAACATTATATTTGTTATAAAGACCAGTAAAGTGAAATGTTCGCATATAATCAATAATATTTCAAATATTTTATTTGCAATTGCCACCTCAAGTGATGCGAATCGGATTTACACGGTAGATACTCTATGATTTAAACGCCATGTTTGTTATTGCTAGGCGCAGCTATTTGCTTTATGTATCTTATGTACACACGTGCATATGTCGTTGCTTTGCCATTTATTAGGCTATATGTGTTTTTTTTATTTTTGTCAAGACAGTGTGAAGTGAATGCTAAATAATCCATGAGTAATAACCGATACAAAATGTTATTCTCATGAATATATGGCCACATATGATTGATGCTTCAGGGAAGCAATAGCAATTAGCCATCAGGAAAACACAACCATATTGCTCTGCGCCACAAGCAATGTATCAAATGTTATAGCAAGACGCCTAGCAAGTAATAGAATATATGCGGGGGTGACTTCTTATCCTGATGCATAGCAAAGTATTGTGTTTCGTTCTTTCTTTGGAGCATATTCGTAATATGTTTATCAAGTGTATCAAAAGATTATTCAAACATAATATTACTCATAAGATATTAATGTTACCCGTATTGTGTTTCTCCATAATTTCACACATTGGTGTAATTTCAACGGCTTCAAGTATTGCGCTAAACTAGCTGTGGTGTTCAGCGCATGCACAATGCTTATTGACTTCATGTCGCATTAGTACTGGAAACCTAACTGGCGTACGACATAGATAATAATGTAACGTGGAAAATTAAAAAGATTATCACAGCGACGAAACTTAAATTCCGTTAACTAACTTGCTCATATAACTAGCTATATTGACCTTCAACCATTCTCTACTAAGATAGTACGGCCGAATAAAGAGGGGTGTAACACTTACGACCACATTTAGTCTGAGAGAAGTGTCTTGGCATTATATTAAATATGAAAGTTGCTGGCGACATTTGTGGGCCAACATCGCGCCAGACAAATTTAATGTCAGCATTTCGGCTACCAGCCATAATGACGCACAGCAATACTTGGTCACAACCCATTAGCACATAAGTGTTTCCGGGATAACCAACAGCGAAATGGAAGCCAACAATTCGAATCGCCGTTAGTCAATTCAAATAATGCAAATACACATGATTATCAGACGCTGACACTTACACGACGCCCATTTAATCCATTCAATATTTACATTGAGAAAAATGAAGCGTCATTGTTATCGCGTTACGTTATGGTGCTTAACGTGTCAGTCAATGCTAGCACAACCAACGAGATTCGTTCCGTTCTGATAAAGTCTTAGCAATTGAATGGAAGTTCGGACATGGAAATGTATTCAGATATGAGCACATGTCTCAACGACGGTGTGCTGCACGGTGATATGACCATTTGTCATGGACACTATTTGTTTTAGAGCAACCATTTTTATCACTGATAAGAAAATATGCAATGGACATAGCAGATTGTGTACATATGGGAGGTTTATCGTCATGATTGTACCCGCATTGTACTTACATTGCATTTCACCTAATGAACGGGTGATTGGTCAGTCTATGAACCAATTGTATTATTGGTTTATATTTGGATGTAACCCCAGTTTAAACCTGCTGCCGTTAACGGTTATATTCGGAACCATTTTAGGTCCGTCTTCTATCAATATAATGGTCGATTAATTACTTAACACGTCGATGCACCCGTTATGGCAGCGACTTTTGATATTGCAAAACATATTCATAATGGTCTATTTGTTTGGGGTATTTGAAAGTCAGCCGATTTGTGGCGCGAATCAAGGTAGAAATTAAACTTGAACAACATATGATTAGCTGCGTAGCCCAATTGCCATATATATGTGTTTGTGCACTGACTGACCTATGTCATCACATGGTGCAATATTATCATGCTGCATGAATACAGGGTCAGGTGCGTATGTAAACACTGAACTTAGCTCGTTGATATCCGGTCGAATGCATACACAACTGCACCTCGACGTTCGATGACATAATTAAGTCGCACTCCACCTATTTCATTTGTACAATGAATAATTTTAGTAACATCTACTAGAGGTTTGCTGGAAAGGGACATCGTAATGGTTTGAATGGTTGAACTGTTGAGCCTGGGTGAAACTGAACAGCACGAATGTGAAGTACATTACATATTTTATACGTTAGACTTCACATGCACTAGATTATTAAAAGAAAGTAGTCACCATGGCTCATTTTGCCATGGCATGACTGATGATGGGATTTAATATGTACTCGCATTAAGGGGTGGTAATATATTATGGACTGTATGCCTAAGTAAATTACTATGCACCCTTTATTACGGGTAGGCATAGTCCTCGTTTAATGTAATGCTTATTCTACTCTGAGTGAACCGGCGTCTGATTCCCTTGATTTATAACAAATATGAGTTTCCATAAACGAGACCGCTTGAACGTTACTTATAATAATAAAACGATTTCATTACATCCGTTTACTTACCAATTTACTGCAAAATCGGTTCACTAGTGATATACCCGACTGTTTGACGATAATCGCTTAATGACACATCATACAATCGCATCCTTACATTGCTCTATACCTTAGTACATGCACGGCTGCATTCACGGATATAATTCATTATGCAGTTGAAGAAGGGTCATAAACATATATCCCCGTGAGTTACACTACAAAGAATGAAAGTAAATTCCCATTTGTATGAATGCGTTGATAATGACATATGTTTTATTCACGTCGTTTGAGACCATGAGGTGACTGAGTGTCGATCGTATCCCGAACGAACGATGCAATCACATTCTATTTAGAGATACTACTTTTATTCAATGTTTTGTCTTTGTTATACTGCCCTTTTCATGAGAAGTTTCTCTCTAACGAAATAAAAATTGAAGCAACACAGAACATTAAATGAAGTTATCGAAATATGCGAGAGAACGCAATCGGATAGTTTGTTGCTCGAGTAACTGGAGCTTAAACGAATACTTGGTAAATGAGTTTGCAAAAGTGGCAAAATGTAGTGCAATAACAACCTTTGGCTGGGAACCAGAACAATAACAGATTATCAAACCACTTAAGACGAGGTCTGTTTTTGTATTTCGCAGAAAATATTCTGCACGCGCTGGGGAGTATTCTTTATCGCTAAA
>CM067343.1:20641564-20679064 GCA_034190875.2 Urechis unicinctus
TCGGAGGTGTATTAAGTTAATCAATCGTACAATAATAGTTCTAAAGTATCATCATGTGTTCAGTGGTTAAAAAGCATCAGGACAGAAGAAAATATATATTATATATATATATATATATATATATATATATATATATATATATATATATACATATATATATATATATATATATATATATATATATATATATATATATATATATATATATATATATATATATATATATATATATATATATATATCTCAGATCACACACCGTCGAAATGGTAAATGTTCATTTGATATTTAATTAAGCTGCACTTCAATGATTATAGTTGACTGCATCAACGGCCTAAAACGCGTATAAATTACATTACTTACTGATGTACATGATGGCTATTCCACCCAGAATGGACCTTCTAGTCATCAGCATTATTTTGATGAGCATTAGAAGTAGGTGTCAAACAGTGCTTCGTACGGAGCCATTGGGCCTTTTTATATATAAAATCGTTCTTAGTGTGGACCAAATGACAGCAACTGCTGTATATATTGTTATTATCTATTCATATCTATTTTCATATGAAGCGTATATTCACTGTAAATGTCAGAACACCACATGCAAAACTGAGTCATTCTAAATCATTCGAGCAGAGTTTGGAATATTGCAATCACTGGACTGATTCATTCACGCATGTTTTGTAGATATTCTGAAAACTAGCATGGATACCGTAATTTACTTATTTGTTGCCAAGAAAATTAAAGGCTAATCTATTTTGAATCTTGTATGCTAAACACGATATTCGCTATATTTGCATTAATCGATCCAAGTTTATATGTAGAACGAATTACTTAAAACAATGGTTCTTACACGTTTTCTACGTATTCCGACCAGCATTCATAACCCACAAACCGTAATGAATTCAATTAAGCAACCTGCACCGGCCCTGTTCATGGATGTGTTCTATATATTGATTAATCGTATGCTGCCTTAAGGATGTGTAATTCAATTATGTCGTATTGATTTTTACATTATGCACTACACCTGCAGACAAATTGACAATGTGAAGATCAGGCTTGTGACAAGTACCCAGAATCGCTTTGTTCCTCACGACACATCGATCTGAATAATAAGAGGATTCTCGCTGTGCGCCAGTGTCGCGACAGATGGAAATAACAAAAATATTTATTCGGTACACGGCTTGTTTCATTATCAATGCTTAATTGGTCAAGAGTCTATGCATTGCGAAATTGACGGTACTAGATTATAGCTTTCTCTGGCCGTGACAAGATTTCAATTTAACATGAAAGGTGCTAATCAAGCAAAATATACCTGAAGAGTAATGACGGGTTTATGTCCGGATACATCAAGCCATAATGTGCTGCTCAATACACCTTCGTCCGAATATGTTACAGCTTTATTGTCATTATATTGCAGGCTTTTAACATTGCTTGTGTCAACACATGCACGGCACATATCTCCCGATAAGATGCTTTATTGGGCCAAACGCGAACTCAACAACGCCTCTTAGCATCGCATAGACGCAGTAATAATAATAAATAAAAACATAAGCTCTGATCTAAGTAATCAAATGTAGCCCCTAATGTTAAAATAGATATTGTGTGTTGCATTTCATATTATGTAGTGAATGCATACCGATTAAGAGGGCAATCTATCGCATGTATGGGTTCCCTGGTTTAAGTTTCATAATGTATAACAGCAGATGCTATAACAAAGCAAAAGGAATACTGCAAAGAACTTGTCGTAATTGGTGCGTAGGGTATTAGCCACTGTGGCAGTCAGAATAGAGGTAGGGAGGGGTACCTTCAAATAGGGAAGACAGCTGCACCTGTTATGACGTCGGGACATATCAAGAGTAAGCAATGCCAGTTACTCTTCCCTGGTGGACAAGCTCCCAGAACTGTCCGATATTACTCAATTGTGAAATGTACTTTTTGTTTCCAGGCTGCTGAGTAAATACTCAAGTTTGCTACTGCTGAGGTAATCCAATATATTACACCAAAGTAATGTTTATAGGATAATAAGTACTCATCACGAAAATTAATTCCCGGGACGTCTATGTGGAGGGGTTTATCAATTGAAACATTACACGTTCATGTGTAGCTTCGGGATGAGTGATCAGGGCGTGGTAAAACACCTAGAGACTTTTTAGTTATCTCCACATTGCATGATGCTTCGACGGTTGCATAGGACTGTATTACAAAGTTCACTATAGCACGTCATTCCTAATTCATTCTTTGATAGATTAAACTCTCTGTGGCTCTTTGATGGAGTAAACATATGCCATAGTTAATATCCAGTCCAAAGCTGACTGCTAGAAAAATCATTCAAAACGGACGAGCTTGCAATTGTATGTCATTTCTGTCGGTATGGACATGGGCTTCGGTAGGAAGAAAAGATTTTATCTTTAGGAAGCTGCCGCTAGCACTACAAAGGAATAAGCACATCAATTCGAATGAACGAAATATACCAGAGGTAGGGCCAGTGCACAACAGCAGACACTGTCATTTGTATATATACATACAATAACATAGGTTTCCACAAGCACTGGCTGGTTCTGAATATGATTCCATAAATAGTATTGATTAATTAATCGGCAGGTGTTTTCTTTCCCTAAAAAAGGATTTGGCTATAGTGGTTTGTTTTTATTTTCTGTTGTGATATACTTTTATTGTGTCTCTGTGTTTTTAAAGATGATGCGCATACGGTTGATTATTATCCCCTTAACCGCATTGTACCTCGGTATTAGGATTATGTTTTGATAAGATGCCTTATTATCACTCATTGAAAACATTGTTTAGTAACGCGTGATAAGCCCAAGTTGCAAGACTGATTCATCAGTGCTTTGGGATTTGATTTAATACTTTCCATATATAAGATATCTGACTTGCTGTCCTGCAAACCCGCACACTGCCCCATGAACACAGTTTTAAAAGAATATGACATCTTGGATTCTTCACCTGGCCCTTGAGGCTTCTGGTCGTCTGAAAAGGCAACATTCTGTGCAACATTATATATGATGTTTGCAAACATATTTGCAATGCTCACCTTACGATTTGTCGCAAAATCCTAAACAGTTATTCTTTTGTATGTAATATTCACCGACTCAGACAGCCACCTGATCGGGTATTTGTCCAGACACATATTGATGTATTGTGCATTGAAGCTCATCCATCACTCTCGCTACTGCAACCGTCAGGATGCTACAAGGCGATGTTATTTCCTTTCATGTTTTCAGACACAAGGCTTGTGTTGAATTGGAACAATGCCGTTACTTTGCATACGTCAAAACAGCTATGGTTTTGCAAAAAGTCGCTACAGTGGTATGAAACGAAATAGCCGTCAAGGATATGTTGTTATATAACACGGATGCCATATTGCAGTCATACAATTGCTTCTATGGCCAAGGCTTAAGATTTATGTATAAGACCTATTTGCTCTATTTTTGTTCAATCGGGTTATATGTGACCCCGCCGAAACACGCACATAAGTCATAACTAGAACATAATTTCTGAACGATGCGTAAATAATACGAGCTATTGAACTATCAATCTGACAAACATTACCTTATCTATGATCAGCTATGACTATATATAGCTATATGTTTCTTTTGATAGTCATCATCGTTTTAATATCAACCCTGGTTAGTGTCAGACGGTGAAGAATATTTGGTCACTTTTTGATTATTATGAATTCTACGGTTTTATGGAGTTATGGATAACGCTTTGACAGTGTTCGATCACATATTTTTCGCTTGATGGCGTATAATTTATCGGATGCGTCATTTGGTCCATTCGGTTACTATTGGGCATTGCGTCTGCATTATGTGAATGCTTTGTTTTCCACAGGAGACGTCTCGTTTTGGCGCAACACACACCGATGATCGACTTCAGCTGTGTTGCATCATTTCTCTCTGCGAATATATCACCCAAAGCAGCTATCCATATCAAGATTACGCAATATACCTATATGGCATATAACAGCTATTCCATGGAGACACTAAATACGGATAAGTTAGTTTGCGCTAGTTCATCCTTCGAAGCTGCAGAACATTGTATATCGGGTTTACGTGACATAACGAACAGACATTCCATTCGATATATTACCGTCCTCCCATTAAAGCTGATGTAAATTACATTACGAGCTACGGTTAGTGCCATGCTCGACTGCGTTTTCTGGCGTAATGCCAGAACGTACCCTTAATGATTGGGTAAACAATTCGGTTTGGACACGATTGTTGTATTAATATTATTATTAAGCAGTACGAGAAGTGATCAAGACAAGGCTTGAAAAGCAAGTAGCCTAGAATTGAAGGTGTTGTTTCATTTAACAGTGAATGTCAGAATCGTAGCTCATCGCATACAGCTTCTGCAAAGCATTCTGCAAACCAATTGCGCAGACATGAAGTAGAATGCTAAATCATGACGGTTTTGCCGTACAATGAATATGCCAAAAACTCGGCACTGACATGTCGAGCGCATGAACGTTTTCTCCTCATCACTTTTGCTCGGCACAGTGAGGCATAGACTATCAAATAGATTGCCCAACCAATCATTTTACGAAGATTCACCTCACAAATGATAAAAATATCTTGGTTAGGTAAAAACCTCGATTGGTTATTAATGCACTGATGACCCATAAACCATTGCATGTGTCGGGAAGTTATTTCATTAACATGTGATCAAGCAATGAATGATATCTTAATGGAATCTGCATTGCACGAACCAAACAATATTTCTGTAAAATAAATGAAGCAAATACTATTAGTTCTAACTTCCGGTTACAGTTTAATCCATAGTCTAACTTCGACTTCCTCAGCGTTTTCAACAAAATTTATGACGGTTCTCAAATTCACGACGGAACAATTGTGGAGGAATATTGCTTGTGATATACATATTCTGAGATAGGAGCGGCATGCTGCATAGAATGCTGTGTTTTATTTACATTTAATTAACTGTGAGCTATAAATAGCAAGAGCAATTGTTAAGACATCTTGGAAGCAGGGAATCAATGGTGCCAAGGCAGTTAAATATGCTCTTGTACATTTCGGGGAAAGTTTGAGGCAAATGAGGTGATGGCAACAAAGTAGGGATAAGTGTGTACTGCCATTGCATGCAAGGCACTGGTCGGGTTGTGAGGTAAAATATTTGAAAGGCATGGATATTGCTTCTTCAGATCCATTCTCATACCGTATCGACAAACATCACTTGTTCAGATATGGGGTGCGCGTCGCTCTTTTTGGGAGCATCAGACCTTTTATGCCATGTGTGACCCAGCGAGACTGACAAGTAACCTGTTATTTTAAACTTGGCAGAAAAGGGAACGTTTGACGCACAGCACTCATGCACTGGTTGTTGAAAGTCGACTTCACGTTGTATTGTTACATTAAAACGTACTATCATCAAGCAACTTATATTTCACAAGGCCGCGTTTTTGGCATTATCCATTTGGTATTACAAGAGCCAAATGATCATGAAGTTTTGACTAGATACGACACATTGGTAGTATGAGAGACTAGATGGCAATTTATAACATGCATTTCCTCTGAGGTGGAAAAAATTGTCTCCATAAAGAAACATGAATTCTGATTTAGGCGCAGAAGGAAAGGTGTAACACAGTTATGCTTTCAGAATACACAAAGCAGGGATATATATGTAGGCCTAGAAAGTGATGACGTCTAGATCAAGAAATAATTTTTAAAATGCGTCTAATCCAGTACTGTTTTATAGCATTAGGATGTTAAGCGCACATACGTCGTCAGTCATCAACGGTAGAGAGGAGTGCATTAATGGAAAGTGGAGCAAACCATTGACATTAGGCCGACGCAATGAATTGCATATTATGTCCGAAATATAGCTTTTACCTTACTCTTAAAGATAGATTGTTCTACAATGTCTACAAAACACTCGAAGGACTGGTGAGGCTATCCCCCAAAAAAGAAGCAATGGATTATTCAGTCATGACACTGCAGGCAAAATTCCCTAAGCGCAAGAATGCCTGACTATGGCCTCATTGAAAATATATTCATAAGCTCACGATGTAGCTGAGATTATACCAATCGAATTTGGAACCTCCCTAAAGAATGGTCTCTGAGGTTAGCTTTATATTTAGCGAAATTTCAATGAGGGTTGATCAGTCAACATTGGAAAGTGGTTATGGATATGTGGCGTACTGTTCCATCATAGCCATTTGCTACCGCCACGACCAGTGTGTAACCGAACATAATATTAGAAGCTTCTACAAAGTGAGTTGATGTTTTGGAGCTTAAACAACCCCACAAACATGCAACATGGACGATTCAAGTGGGCTTCCTCTTTCGTTTATGATAAGCCTGATTCATAAATGCAGAGGGAGGTAGTAAAACACTCCAGCGCTTTTAACGATCGTGACACACTCCCCAGCGCGTGCAGAATAAATGCTGCAAGGTACAAAAAACAGGCCGCTTCTTGAGTGGTTTGGCAATGTGTCATTTTTCTGGTTCCCAGCAAACGGTTTTTATTGCACTACATTTTGCCACTTTGGTAGTGATTATATATACTTTTACATCGTGCATACAGCGTGAATATGGGTATTGAACAAATGTAGTGCCAATGCCTAAACTTGTCACAAAGAGGATTAGCAATTATGAATTGGTTAGTGAATGAGAACACCATTATGTCATATTTATTCTTCATATGATCTGCGGTGGGCATCAGAGAACAACCGGTCTAGACGATGGAATAACAAGTCGCAACACGATCGTCTAATTATAACTCACACACGACGGGCGCTTCCTGAAACAGAATTATTCAGTTAACAATAATATGGTCATATGCGAGAGATTAAAACCCTACGATTTCCGCATGGTCTATGACTTTCATATTTGTATCATCCAAGAGACTTGTGAAGCGTTGCGGTTATGTGCCTCTGTAATGCGCAATAAAAATATAATCATTTATTCATAGCCCATGTAGGATGGGGCATCATGATGAGCAATGACCGGAATACAGCGTGCATATATGCTGGTAATGATTTGTGGTGGTTGCACGCAATACAACCAAATATGCCATCACATCACAGGGTTGACCCTTAACAAAGATGCTTGTTATGTCGCGCGCTTTCTGTATTTTACAATGCAGAGGCTAATGTGGATCGAGCTGTTTCCCATTCTTGAAGATTATGAAATGATACAATATTTCGACCCAGGATATAACTCACTAAATGAACCCAACACGACTGCAATAACCTATTGCTATATATGACATTTGCAAAGTTGCAACAAGACATGAATATAGCGCCTAGCATATAACTAATTAATCGTGCCATTGAGCAATTAAAGACGAAACGCCATTATTCTACCCAGAAGTTGACTTTTTCTCTCGCACACGTGGAACATGTTGTGAACCACTTCTTCTCAATTTCTTGTCGTATTGCCAACAACAAGCGCTCATCGGACCATTTCTCATTTGGCGCATTTGCTATTCGCATCACCGACGCCCGGGGCTTCAAACCCTGATCAAGTTGGTCTTGAATTCATACCCCTACAACTTCATGATACAACATTTTGATCACATGCTTCCAGTTAACAGTCAACATATGTCGACATTATCATACAACGCACACATTTTGTACAAGAGACATCTAACTTAATATCTTATAGGATCCGACCTGCTACATCTAGTCAATTACTCGGACCTGCGGCTGGTAGATGTTTCCTTGGCGATCATTGATACAGACATACAAGGCTTCACTGTCGACTAACGTTCATTAGGTGGCGTGATGATACATATCGAGAGATATGTCAACAATTACAGTAGATCGTCTGGCACATCAATTTCATTTAATTTGATACATTGGAAAATATATATATTTGTGAGGTGTATGAACTATTTGATATCAAACAAGTGACCAAAAGGCCATACATAGCCTGTGTGAAAAACATTTGCAACTTTAGTGTTGGCCTATCGTTATTGTATCGTCGCAGTTGTTAGCGACTTCAGATATTCACACCTCTCCTCCTCTCCTCATATGCTCCCTATTGAAAACCATCTCTCCTAGATCTATGGCTACTGTTTCGTGCCAATGTTTAATATAATTTGATATTCATAGCATTGTTACATATTAAATAGTTGGAGGTTGACACAAATTGCAGAGACTGTTGACGACGATTCACATCGAACCATTACGCACAACGAATCTATTTCGGAATAAGCAGAATGCGTGTCAAAATATGCGATGCACAAGTTATGACATATAACAAAAAAGGTAAACAATGGCCAGGAATGTTTGTTGTCAGTTTGCTTATCATCCATATCAGCTGACATCACGCAATATGGATTGTTAGAGTCCACGTGACCAACACGCAAACAGAGAGCGCAATTTCTACCATAATCATGTTTCTAGATCAATGCATCACATTTTTTCCTTTAGCCGCTATGTTCTCTGTCGGTCATAAATGGTTTTAAATGGATAAGATAGGCATATCAAATCACCGGGGTTTCACAGTAGAGTTTCGTTAACAGGGACGTGAATGGGAGATCTTGACCACATATAAGGTCATAATTATATATATATATATGTATATATATATGTATATATATATATATATATATATATATATATATATATATATATATATATATATGTGTGTGTGTGAGTGTGTGTGTGTGTGTGTGTGTGTGTGTGTGTGTGTGTGTTTGTATTCAATGCGTGTGTGTGTGTTGCTGTATTTTCAAAATATAAATTAGTACTAGAATCCCCATTGACCCGGACTTTAATTGCATTCTGATTGCATTGCGCGTTGCGTGAAATGCAATTATTGTCTTGATTTACCAGAGGGGTTCATTGAATTTTGATTGACTTCCATATTAAGTGCAATCACAATAAGTTCTGATACAATAGGGACTTGAGATTATACCTCTTAAATGGCGTTACAATGTTATTTGATGCCTGTGTTCAAATAACACGGTATTGCTTATGGTTGGTAAACTATTTCGTCGATGTCGCACAGTTGCAATTCAATGCAATATGGTATTTGTTTTAGTGCGATGCCTAATGACTTACATGGATTGTTTCAGAAATAGGAGACGCACACTTCTTCTATTGTCACGAAAGCACCGGATGCTTTTAGTACAAAGAGGCAAAAAGTAACTAGACAACTGATCTACATATCACATCATGTTTTCATTTTAATTAGTGTGATCCAGCGCGCACCTCGTCTTTGTGAATGCAATGTGTAATGTGACAATTAAATCTGAAACAGACATTCTGTGACTTATTTGTGGGATAAAGTACTAATATTTGTGTTTGCAAGCATTAATTTGTTTATAATACTGCAGTTAAAATTTAATCATTATCCACAATGAGTTTTTATATAGAAAGAGAACACAAGGGTAATTTTTCTTCACACTATTCTATATGTACCGTGTTATTCCCATGCATCTTCATTGCGGGGAGGTGAGGGGGTGGGGGGGTGGGTAGGGGGGGTTGTGGGGTACAACTTCAAAAGACTCCGTGGTTATTGCGAACATTATTTCGGGAATGGCAGCTACCAAACGTTCTGTTTGCCAATGGTAATTCGAGTTCGTGGTCAGATGAACAACGCTCATCCATAATGGAATAGACAAAGATAGAATGTTTTCATACTCCATGCCAGGCGGAAGCATATTAATGCATCTGTGACAAATGTGTCGTGCTTGAGAAACGTAATGATAATAAAAGGAAACTCCGAGATTAACATCGCTATCAACGCCGACGTGATATCGCATCGGTGAGGTATAAGGAAGGTTGCGGTGCTTGGACAGCGCCCTTCACGAGCCCACAATGCACAAACGTGTTTGCCACCTTCAAAGTGAGAGACAGATTGTACAATGGACCCAGATCAATTATGCTCTGATGAATGGGTAAGGAGCTTATTTGAACTGAGGTTGAAATATTAAGTGGGTCTAAATTTCATAATCCTCTCCGCCTACAGGCCAAGGTTAACAACAAAAGTCATGACCTAAAAGTGCCAACACATTTAATTCACTGTATACTGCTCTGAGGTTGTGTTATTTATTTATGTCATTTCGAATCCATTCCCATGTTAAGTAATGTCAGTTTCATCAATCAGATTGTCAATGACACCATATAGATAGTAACCTATGGACGAAAGGTTTTGTATTATCTGCTAAAAACCGAAAAGTATGGACTTTAGAGATATAATTCATCCATGTAAAATATGCACCAAATATGGAACATTATTTATCTTTTGGATTATCTTTGCAGTACTTTTCTCTATTAAATATTAAATAGTCAAGGCTAACCATCTGATAGCTATTTGATAGACATTACTCGAGATGCTGGTCCCTATAACTAACAAAACGTAAGCCATGATTTAATGTGTCAAACACGATGTCTAAGATCATTATCAACACCATGTTGTATATTACCAAAAGCTTTGTAGATATCCTCCGAAACATTACATATTATAAAACACTATATTTTTATGATTTGAGAATATTTGACTACCTCATTTTCTTTTCTTTCAAAAAGATTTTGTCAAAAGAATGGTAAGCTTATCTGAATGTAGAATTGAAGAAAGCACTACACCCTGCTTCAAACTGTTGTTACAGCTTAAACTCTCCTGGAGGTCATCATACCATTTCACGTGCAATCGTTGCTGCGCATACGTATTTAGCATCATTTTGGCTATAGCAGGTCATGTTTCTCTGGCGTAGCAGCATGAACAATTTAATATAATACATACTATCAAAAGGCTTCCAATGGCATCACATAACATGAACAGCCATGATCAACATAGTACTTGATTACCTCTTTCAGGACAAATGTACTTTGCGCCATCGAATTGTAAAAACTACTGACCAATAACAATACTATATTCAATCAGAATATTGTCAAGTATTTTCCCTACAGCGCTACTGATGGCTATGGATCGGTAGTTTGCACTAACACTAGTCAATGTCTTCCTGTTCCTGGGGATAGAGATGAGCGTGGATAGCAACATGTCCTCGGGGAATACATATGGGAAATCATAACACTGGATAACAAAAGCAAATGGGTATATAGTTCATCGCAGCCATTCATGCTATTATCAGATGACATTGTATTAATTGCATCAGATTGTCTTTTTTCAATACTACCCTTGGTCCTTATAACTTGATCTACGTTAACTGAATGAGCGGTGGTACAACTTCCCATGTTTCACTGCCAAAGTATATCACTTGAGTGAAGCTCCTGAATTTCGCAGGAGTCATCGAAAGAGACTCTGTTATACAATTTAGTGACGTTTTGATGTTTTCTATTGTCCACGCCTCTGGGATATTATGTTGATATGTTTAATGACCTCTTTTGTTTTCGAGCTTTTCTGCTGCCTGTGCTTATGTATTGTACTCTCAAGTGCGCATCATCAATTATGCAACCATTATTTATGTTTGGCCTTTGAACTGGTATAAAAGAACATTGATCTGGCGACATTATTCAGTGTTGCTGTAGGTAAACGACACATATATGTTATTCACAAGAGGGATACACAATGGCTCCAACTCAACATGAACTGTCCTTCAATTTCCGTTATTAGCGTAAAACTGCTCAGCCCTTTTAAACAAAATTAAATGCTTTTGCGCTGGCATTAATATGAAAATAAATGGCACGAATATTCACAAGAAACAGTCAGCTTATATACCTGCCACATCGTCGGCTACTGTTAGGGATACGTGTCAAATATATTGTTGTTCGAATGGGAAACAGAAAGATTATAGGTTGTTTCTTGGAATCTTGTTTAGCTCCTGATCAAAAATCATCATCATTCTGACCACTGACGTGTGTGATGTACCGATACTGTTGTTACAGTACCAATGAAAACAGCTGGCATGAGTGTGAAATTGAAATTGATTATTAGGTCTTCAATTGGGCTTTCCATTGCTTCCAGTGCACTAGTACAACGGGAGCTAATCAAATTATTGCCGTGTTATCGCATTACTCATCAATCAGCCTCAGGAGATATTTAAGTGAGTAAGTCATGATGAGCTATATTATCACATTACACACTATATTTTATGGTGACAATGAAAACGTTACAAGCATTCGACAGAGATTAATTGTACCCAAAATATGTATGTCAAATGAACGGCAAACAATAAGTTATTCATTTTAATGGAAGCAGGAAAACATAAACGTCCACAGATCCAACATCAAATGCATTGCCACGTGAAACACATTTACACTTTATTATAAAAGGGTGATGGAATTGAATGCTAACGACATGCAATATGGTATTACCTAATATAAATGCCTGATGAAATGCCTAATAAGTATCTGATTATTACCACATCCATTATATTGCTTAAGCGACGAAAACGTTACTGAAAATGCTGCCGATAGCTATATATGTACAGTTTATTGCATAAAATTGTTAAAATGTGATTAAAAGATGCATTTTACGGAAATTTAGTATATTTCTAATCTTTTTCCGTCTTTATAAAGTTGCTAAATGACAATGTTATTAACTATAACACTGAATCATTGACGATTCATCGAGATTGGTGTTCAAAAAACATTGTATATTGTAGATAGCTTATCGTTGCATTTGTTAGACGGTTTTCAACTGATATGACTAGATGCCTGCCTTGATTTATATATTAAATTATGAATAACCAATGGCGTAAAGCGAGCCCCATCCAATGAGCCATCTCTATATGAAACATTACACAGGCGTACCATTTCACCGATGCACCATTGCGCCAATGCATAATGCCTTAGATAAAGCCATCCATCCCGGCGGCAGTTCTAATTCCATAGCATGTCTGGTTTCTGCAACACCATGAACAGACATATGATCTCGTATATTGTTGTTATTACGTTACAGTTGTCTGTATATTACATAAGTCGCTACCGATATTGGCATGCTTGTCTATATATTTCCCCCGAATTGCTGGTTATATGCATACGATGAGAGCTCTCGCAGTTTGTCGACTGTAAATAATTGAACAAGGAACAAAGCAAGTTTTGAAGATGCTTATACTTTATCACTAGTTGGTCAATGTGGAGGGATATATTAACTCATCTATAACACATAAATGAGCTGCTGCCAACTGAAAACGTAACCGTATGGAGTTCATATAATCGTAAACGAGCTTCCTTAAAGTGGTCTCCAAAGAAGAAAGTAGAATAGGCTTAGCTCGGTTTCTAAATTGTGAGTGGTGTTTATCTTGTTGTCTGTTCCCCTGGGACAATAGAATTGTGCTGTCGCTGGGAATGAAATGCACTTAAGGAAGATAATTTTGAAGACATAACTAAACGAACTGTTTCTCTTATCAGATATTTATGCTCGTAAGATCACTGAAAGCGACCAGACCTCTTGATTGAGTGTGCACAGTAACTTGTCCAGTAGTGTTGAAGCATGAATGTTCTTCCCAAATATAATTACAAAGCTACCATAACTGTCTGATATTACTCAATTGTGAAATGTACTTTTTGTTTCCAGGCTGCTGAGTAAATACTCAAGTTTGCTACTGCTGAGGTAATCCAATATATTACACCAAAGTAATGTTTTTAGGATAATAAGTACTCATCACGAAAATTAATTCCCGGGCTCGTCTATGTGGAGGGGTTTATCAATTGAAACATTACACGTTCATGTGTAGCTTCGGGATGAGTGATCAGGGCGTGGTAAAACACCTAGAGACTTTTTAGTAATCTCCACATTGCATGATGCTTCGGCGGTTGCATAGGACTGTATTACAACGTTCACTAATTGCACGTCATTCCTAATTCATTCTTTGATAGATTAAACTCTCTGTGGCTCTTTGATGGAGTAAACATATGCCATAGTGAATATCAAGTCCAAAGCTTACTGCTAGAAACATCATTCAAAACGGACGAGCTTGCAATTGTATGTCATTTCTGTCGGTATGGACATGGGCTTCGGTAGGAAGAAGAGATTTTATCTTCAGGAAACTGCCGCTAGCACTACAAAGGAATAAGCACATCAATTCGAATGAACGAAATATACCAGAGGTAGGGCCAGTGCACAACAGCAGACACTGTCAGTAGTATATATACATACAATAACATAGGTTTCCACAAACACTGGCTGGTTCTGAACATGATTCCATAAATAGTATTGATTAATTAATCGGCAGGTGTTTTCTTTTCCTGAAAAAAGGAATTGGTTATGGCGGTTTGTTTTTATTTTTCTGTTGTGATATACTTTTATTGGGTCTCTGTGTTTTTAAAGATGATGCGCATACGGTTGATTATTATCCCCTAAAGCGCATTGTACCTCGGTATTAGGATTATGTTTTGATAAGGTGCCTTATTATCACGCATTGAAAACATTGTTTAGTAACGAGTCATAAACCCAAGTTGCAAGACTGATTCATCAGTGCTTTGGGATTTGATTCAATACTTTCTATATATAAGATATCTGACTTGCTGTCCTGCAAACCCACGCGCTGCCCCAGGAACGCAGTTTTAAAAGAATATGACAGCTTGGATTCTTCACCTGGCCCTTGAGGCTTCTGGTCGTCTGAAATGGCAACATTCTGTGCAACATTGTATATGATGAATGCAAACATATTTGCAATGCTCACCTTACGATTTGTCGCAAAATCCTAAACAGTTATTCTTTTGTATGTAATATTCACCGACTCAGACAGCCACCCGACCGGGTATTTGTTCAGACACATATTGATGTATTGTGCATTGAAGCTCATCCATCACTCTCGCTACTGCAACCGTCAGGATGCTACAAGGCGATGTTATTTCCTTTCATGTTTTCAGTCACAAGGCTTGTGTTGAGTTGGAAAAATGCCGTTACTTTGCATACGTCAAAACAGCTATGGTTGTGCAAAAAGTCGTTACAGTGGTATGAAACGAAATAGCCGTCAAGGATATGTTGTTATATAATACGGATGCCATATTGCAGTCATACAATTGCTTCTATGGCCAAGGCTTAAGATTTATGTATAAGACATATTTGCTCTATTTTTGTTCAATCGGGTTATATGTGACCCCGCCGAAACACGCACATTAGTGATAACTAGAACATAATTTCTGAACGATGCGTAAATAATTTAGATCGGTAAATCATACGAGCTATTGAACTATCAATCTGACAAACATTACCTTATCTATGATCAGCTATGACTATATATAGCTATATGTTTCTTTTGATAGTCATCATCGTTTTAATATCAACCCTGGTTAGTGTCAGACGATGAATAATATTTGGTCACTTTTTGATTATTATGAATTCTACGGTTTTATGGAGTTAAGAATTGTCACAAGTTATATATGCATACCTAAGTATATATTTTATGGATAACGCTTTGACAGTGTTCGATCACATATTTTTCACTTGATGGCGTATAATTTATCGGATGCGTCATTTGGTCCATTCGGTTGTTATTGGGCATTGCGTCTGCATTATGTGAATGCTTTATTTTCCACAGGAGACGTCTCGTTTTTGCGCAACACACACCGATGATCGACTTCAGCTGTGTTGCATCATTTCTCTCTGCGAATATATCACCCGGAGCAGCTATCCATATCAAGATCACGCAATATACCTATATGGCATATAACAGCTATTCCATGGAGACACTAAATAAGGAAAGTTAGTTTGCGCTAGTTCATCCGTCGAAGCTGCAGAACATTGTATATCGGGTTTACGTGACATAACGAACAGACATTCCATTCGATATATTACCGGCCTTCCATTAAAGCTGATGTAAATAACATTACGAGCTACGGTTAGTGCCATGCTCGACTGCGTGTTCCTGGCGTAATGCGGCATTCTCCTGGAGCAAAGGATACACAAGTTGATTGCTTGGGTACGAACAGCATCCTCCGCTACGGCATGTATTCGTTTAAGTGAATATGCAACTGATCCGTCGACACTGTCGGTTAATAATGTGGTATAACGTTATGAAATCGATATTTACTATACATATGAGGTATCTATATGGCGTGTTGCTTGTGTTAAATATATAGCAGAGAGGACGAACTGTGGTATTTCTACTCACACTCAAATTCAGGGTGGCCCTTTGTGCCCGTCCCGTCAACTAATATATGATTTACGTGAAACGTACCGTTGATGATTTGGTAAACAATTCAGTTTAGACACGATTGTTGTATTATAATTATTAAGCAGTACGAGAAGTGATCAAGACAAGGCTTGAAAAGCAAGTAGCCTAGAATTGAAGGTGTTGTTTCATTTAACAGTGAATGTCAGAATCGTAGCTCATCGCATGCAGCTACTGCAAAGCATACTGCAAACCAATTGCGCAGACATGAAGTAGAATGCTAAATCATGACGGTTTTGCCGTGCAATGAATATGCCAAAAACTCGGCACTGACCTGTCGAGCGCATGAACGTTTCCTCCTCCTCACTTTTGCTCGGAACAGTGAGGCATAGACTATCAAATAGATTGCCCAACCAATCATTTTACGAAGATTCACCTCACAAATGATAAAAATATCTTGGTTAGGTGAAAACGTCAATTGGTTATTAATGCACTGATGACGCATATACCATTGCATTTGTATCAGGGAGTTATATCAACAACATGTGATCAAGCAATGAATGATATCTTAATGGAATCTGCATTGCACGAACCAAACAAAATTTCTGTTAAATAAATGAAGCAAATACTATTAGTTCTAACTTCCGGTTACAGTTTAAACCATAGTCTAACTTCGACTTCCTCAGCGTTTTCAACAAAATTTATGACGGTTCTCTACTTCACGACGGAACAATTGTGGAGGAATATTGCTTGTGATATACATATTCTGAGATAGGAGCGGCATGCTGCATAGAATGCTGTGTTTTATTTACATTTAATTAACTGTGAGCTATAAATAGCAAGAGCAATTGTTAAGACATCTTGGAAGCAGGGAATCAATGGTGCCAAGGCAGATAAATATGCTCTTGCCCATTTCGGGGAAAGTAAGAGGCAAATGAGGTGATGGCAACATAGTAGGGATAAGTGTGTACTGTCATTGCAAGCAAGGCACTGGTCGGGTTGTGAGGTAAAATATCTGAAAGGCATGGATATTGCTTCTTCAGATCCATTTTCATATCGTATCGACAAACATCACTTAATCAGATATGGGCTGCGCGTCGCTCTTTTTGGGAGCATCAGACCTTTTATGCCATGTGTGACCCAGCGAGATTGACAAGTAACCTGTTATTTTAAACTTGGCAGAAAGGGAACGTTTGGCGCACAGCACTCATGCACCGGTTGTTGAAAGTCGACTTCACGGTGTATTGTTACAATTGTAATTAAAACGTACTATCATCAAGCAACTTATATTTCACAAGGCCGCGTTTTTGGCATTATCCAGTTGGAATTACAAGAGCCAAATGATCATGAAGGTTTTGACTAGATACGACACATTGGTAGTATGAGAGACTAGATCGCAATTTATTACATGCATTTCCTCCGAGGTTGAAAAACTGACTCCATAAAGAAACATGAATTCTGATTTAGACGCAGAAGGAAAGGTGCAACACAGTTATGCTTTCAGAATACACAAAGCAGGGATATATATGTAGGCCTAGAAAGTGATGACGTCTAGATCAAGAAATAATTTTTAAAATGCGTCTAATCCAGTACTGTTTTATAGCATTAGGATGTTAAGCGCACATACGTCGTCAGTCACCAACGGTAGAGAGGAGTGCATTAATGGAAAGTGGAGCAAACCATTGACATAAGGCCGACGCAATGAATTACATACAATGTCCGAAATATAGCTTTTACCTTACTCGTAAAGATAGATTGTTCTACAATGTCTACAAAACACTCGAAGGATTGGTGAGGCTATCCCCAAAAAAAGAAGCAATGGATTATTCAGTCATGACACTGCATGCAAAATTCCCTAAGCGCAAGAATGCCTGACTATGGCCTCATTGAAAATATATTCATAAGCTCACGATGTAGCGGACCGTTACGATGAGATTATATCAACCGAATTTGGAACCGCCCTAAAGAATGGTCTCTGAGGTTAGCTTTATATTTAGCGAAATTTCATTGAGGGTTGATCAGTCAACATTGGAAAGTGGTTATGGATATGTGGCGTACTGTTCCATCATAGCCATTTGCTACCGCCACGACCAGTGTGTAACCGAACATAATATTAGAAGCTTCTACAAAGTGAGTTGATGTTTTGGAGCTAAAACAACCTCACAAACATGCAACATGGACGATTCAAGTGGGCTTCCTCTTTCGTTTATGATAAGCCTGATTGATAAATGCAGAGGGAGGTAGTAAAACTCACCCGCGCTTTTAACGATCGTGACACACTCCCAAGCGCGTGCAGAATAAATGTTGCAAGGTACCAAAAACAGGCCGCTTCTTGAGTGGTTTGGCAATGTGTCATTTTTATGGTTCCCAGAAAAAGGTTTTTATTGCACTACATTTTGCCACTTTGGTAGTGATTATATATACTTTTTAATGTTTACATCGTGCATACAGCGTGAATATGGGTATTGAACAAATGTAGTGTCAATGCCTACACTTGTCACAAAGAGGATTAGCAATTATGAATGGGTTAGTGAATGAGAACACCATTATGTCATATTTATTCTTCATATGATCTGCGGTGGGCATCAGAGAACAACCGGTCTAGACGATGGAATAACAAGTCGCAACACGATCGTCTAACTATAACTCACACACGACGGGCGCGTCCTGAAACAGAATTATTCAGTTAACAATAATATGGTCATATGCGAGAGATTAAAACCCTACGATTTCCGCATGGTCTATGACTTTCATATTTGTATCATCCAAGCGACTTATGAAGCGTTGCTGTTATGTGCCTCTGTAATGCGCAATAAAAATATAATCATTTATTCATCGCCCATGTGGGATGGGGCATCATGATGAGCAATGACCGGAATACAGCGTGCATATATGCTGGTAATGATATGTTGTGGTTGCACGCAATACAACCAAATATGCCATCACATCACAGGGTTGACCCTTAACAAAGATGCTTGTTATGTCGCGCGCTTTCTGTATTTTACAATACAGAGGCTAATGTGGATCGAGCTGTTTCCCAATCTTGAAGATTATGAAATGATACAATATTTCGACCAATGATATAACTCACTAAATGAACCCAAAACGACTGCAATAACCTATTGCGATATATGACATTTGCAAAGTTGCAACAAGACATGAATATAGCGCCTAGCATATAACTAATTAATCGTGCCATTGAGCAGTTAAAGACGAAACGCCATTATTCTACCCAGAAGTTGACTTTTTCTCTCGCACACGTTGAACATGTCGTGAACCACTTCTCAATCTCTTATCGTATTGCCAACAACAAGCGCTCATCGGACCATATCTCATTTGGCGCATTTGGTATTCGCATCACCGACGCCCGGGGCTTCAAACCCTGATCAAGTTGGTCTTGAATTCATACCCCTACACCTTCATGATACAACATTTTGATCACATGCTTCCAGTTAACAGTCAACATATATCGACATTATCATACAACGCACATATTTTGTACAAGAGACATCTAACTTAATATCTGGTAGGATCCGACCTGCTACATCTAGTCAATTACTCGGACCTGCGGCTGGTAGATGTTTCCTTGGCGATCATTGATACAGGCATACAAGGCTTCACTGTCGACTAACGTTCATTAGGTGGCGTGATGATACATATCGAGAGATATGTCAACAATTGCAGTAGATCGTCTGGCACATCAATTTCATTTAATTTGATACATTGGAAAATATATATATTTGTGAGGTGTATGCACTATTTGATATCAAACAAGTGACCAAAAGTCCATACATAGCCTGTGTGAAAAACATGTGCAGCTTTAGTACTGGCCTATCGTTATTGTATCGTCGCAGTTGTGAGCGACTTCAGATATTCACACCTCTCCCCCTCTCCTGATATGCTCCCTATTGAACCATCACTCTTAGATCTATGGCTGCTGTTTCGTGCCAGTGTTTAATATAATTTGATATTCATAGCATTGCTACATATTAAGTAGTTGGAGGTTGACACAAATTGCAGAGACTGTTGACGTCGATTCACATCGAACCACTACGCACAACGAATCTTTTCGGAATAAGCAGAATGCATGTCAAAATATGCGATGCACAAGTTATGACATCTAACAAAAAGGTAAACAATGGCCAGGAATGTTTGTTGTCAGTTTGCTTATCATCCATATCAGCTGACATTACGCAATACGGATTGTTAGAGTCTACGTGACCAACACGCAAACAGAGAGCGCAATTTCTACCATAATCATGTTTCTAGATCATTGAGGGTGAACAATCATCCCAATGCGGATGCCACAAGGGAAAGCACTTTTCGTGGCGATTGATGTCGTATATCCTTTGAACAATCGCGGATCCGTACTATAGCATAATGAGATCGTCAACAATTTGAAATATAAAAAAGGCATTAGATGTGGCAATTATATTATTTCCTCTCCGTTACTGTATTGTTTATTCATGCGACATGAATGAAATTAATGGTAATGATTATATAATAGCTTCTGCATAATCTATATTAACTTAAGCTTTCAGTAGACCCCAGTGCATTGGTTTGAATTCCTGCAAGGTCTGAGGAAAGCTATAGTTAATATAGATTATTCATATTCTATTATCTAAACTTATGCATCACATATTTTCCTTAACCGCTATGTTCCCTGTCGGGCATAAATGGTTATAAATGAATAAGATAGGCATATCAAATCACCGGGGTTTCACAGTAGAGTAACGTTAACAAGGGCGTGAATGGGAGATCTTGACCACATATAAGGTCATAATTATATATATATATATATATATATATATATATATATATATATATATATATATATATATATATATATATATATATATATATATATATATATATATATATATATATATATATATATATATATATATAGATATAAATATACATATATATCGATATATATATATTTATATATATTATATAATATATATATATATATATATATATATATATATATATATATATATATATATATATCTATATATATATATATATATATATGTATATATGTGTGTGTTGTGTGTGTGTGTGTGTGTGTGTGTGTGTGTGATGTGTGTGTTGTGTGTGTTCAAGGTTTCTTGCTGTATTTGTGGTAAATTGTGTGTGTCCCCATTGACCTGCACTTTTCAAAATGCATTGCGCGTAGCGTGAAATGCAATATTGTCTTGATTACCACTTCATTAATTGCATTCTGATTGCATTGCGCGTAGCGTGAAATGCAATATTGTCTGATTTACCAGAGGGGTTCATTGAGATTTTGATTGACTTCCATATTAAGTGCAATCACAATTAAGTTCTGATACAATAGGGACTTGAGATTATACCTCTTAAATGGCGTTCGCACAATGTTATTTGATGCTTGTGTTCAAATAACACGGTATTGCTTATGGTTGGTAAACTATTTCGTCGATGTCGCACAGTTGCAATTCATTGCAATGGCATGGCATAGTGCGATTTTTTCTGGATGTTCAGCCGATAATGTCTTACATGGATTGTTTCAGAAATAGGAGACGCACACTTCTTCTATTGTCACGAAAGCACCGGATGCTTTTAGTACAAAGAGGCAAAAAGTAACTAGACAACTGATCTACATATCACATCATGTTTTCATTGTAATGAGTGTGATCCAGCGCGCACCTCGTCTTTGTGAATGCGATGTGCAATGTGACAAACCTGCCTATTAAATCTGAAACATACATTCTGAGACTTATTTGTGGGATAAAGTACTAATATTTGTGTTTGCAAGCATTAATTTGTTTATACTACTGCAGTTAAAATTTAATCATTATCCACAATGAGTTGTTATATAGAAAGAGAACACAAGGGTTTTTTTTCTATTGTACATGTTATATGCTTCATGTGGCGGGGCTGTTTATATGTACCGTGTTATTCCCATGCGTCTTCATTGCGGGGAGGAGAGGGGGGAGGTGGGGGGGGGGGGGTTGTGGGGTACACCTTCAAAAGACTCCGTGGTTATTGCGAACATTATCTCGGGAATGGCAGCTACCAAACGTTCTGTTTGCCAATGGTAATTCGAGTTAGTGGTCCGACGAACAACGCTCATCCATAATGGAATAGACAAAGATAGAATGTTTTCATACTCCATGCAATGCGGACGCATATTAATGCATCTGTGACAAATGTGTCGTGCTTGAGAAACGTAATGATAATAAAAGGAAACTCCGAGATTAACATCACTATCAACGCCGACGTGATATCGCATCGGTGAGGTATGAGGAAGGTTGCGGTGCTTGGACAGCGCCCCTTACGAGCCCACAATGCACAAACCTGTTTGCCACCTTCAAAGTGAGAGACAGATTGTGCAATGGACCCAGATCAATAATGCTCTGATGAATGGGTAAGGAGCTTATTTGAGCTGAGGTTGAAATATTAAGTGGGTCTCAATTTTATAATCCTCTCCGCCTACAGGCCAAGGTTAACAACAAAAGTCATGACCTAAAAGTGCCAACACATTTAATTCACTGTATACTGCTCTGAGGTTGTGTTATTTATTTATGTCATTTCGAATCCATTCCCATGTTAAGTAATGTCAGTTTCATCAATCAGATTGTCAATGACACCATATAGATAGTAACCTATGGACGAAAGGTTTTGTATTATCTGCTAAAAACCGAAAAGTATGGACTTTAGAGATATAATTCATCCATGTAAAATATGCACCAAATATGGAACATTATTTATCTTTTGGATTATCTTTGCAGTACTTTTTTCTCTATTAAATATTAAATAGTCAAGGCTAACCATCTGATAGCTATTTGATAGACATTACTCGAGATGCTGGTCCCTATAACTAACAAAACGTAAGCCATGATTTAATGTGTCAAACACGATGTCTAAGATCATTATCAACACCATGTTGTATATTACCAAAAGCTTTGTAGATATCCTCCGAAACATTACATATTATAAAACACTATATTTTTATGATTTGAGAATATTTGACTACCTCATTTTCTTTTCTTTCAAAAAGATTTTGTCAAAAGAATGGTAAGCTTATCTGAATGTAGAATTGAAGAAAGCACTACACCCTGCTTCAAACTGTTGTTACAGCTTAAACTCTCCTGGAGGTCATCATACCATTTCACGTGCAATCGTTGCTGCGCATAAGTATTTAGCATCATTTTGGCTATAGCAGGTCATGTTTCTTTGGCGTAGCAGCATGAAAAATTTAATATAATACATACTATCAAAAGACTTCTAATGACATCACATAACATGAACAGCCATGACCAACATAGTACTTGATTACTTCTTTCAGGACAAATGTACTTTGCGCCATCGAATTGTAAAAACTACTGACGAATATCAGTATTAGATTGAATCAGAATATTGTCAAGTATTTTCCCTACAACGCTACTGATGGCTATGGATCGGTAGTTGGCACTAACACTAGTCTTCCTGTTCCTGGGGATAGAAATGAGCGTGCATAGCAACATGTCCTCGGGGAATACATATGAGAAATCATAACACTGGATAACAAAGGCAAATGGGTATATAGTTCATCGCAGCCATTCATGCTATTATCAGATGACATTGTATTAATTGCATCAGATTGTCTTTTCTCATTACTACCCTTGGTCCTTATAACTTGATCTACGTTAACTGAGTGAGCGGTGGTACAACTTCCCATGTTTCACTGCCAAAGTATACCACTTGAGTGAAGCTCTTGAATTTCATCGAAAGAGACTCTGTTATACAATTGTTCATAATTTAGTGACGTTTTAACGTTTTCTATTGCCACGCCTCTGGGATATTATGTTGATATGTTTGATGACCTCTTTTGTTTTCGAGCTTTTCTGCTGCCTGTGCTTATGTATTGTACTCTCAAGTGCGCATCATCAATTATGCAACCATTATTTATGTTTGGCCTTTGATCTAATGGTATAAAAGAACATTGATCTGGCGACATTATTCAGTGTTGCTGTAGGTAAACGACACATATATGTTTATTCACAAGAGGGATACACAATAGCTCCAACTCAACATGAACTGTCCTTCAATTTCCGTTATTAGCGTAAAACAGCACAGCCCTTTTAAACAAAATTAAATGCTTTTGCGCTGGTATAAATATGAAAATAAATGGCACGAATATTCACAAGGAACAGTCAGCTTATATACCTGCCACATTGACGCCTACTGTTATGGCTACGGTGTCAAATATATTGTTCTTCGAATGGGAAACAGAAAGATTATAGGTTGTTTCTCGGACTCTGGTTTAGCTCCTGATCAAAAATCATCATCAATCTGACCACTGACGTGTGTAATGTACCGATACCGTTGTTACAGTACCAATGAAAACAGCTGGCAGGATGAGTGTGCAATTGAAACATTCCATGTACGTCTAAATTGATTATTTGGTCTCAACTTGGGCTTTGCATTGCTTCCAGTGCACTAGTACAACGGAAGCTAATCAAATTACTGCCGTGTTATCGCATAACCCATCAATCAGCCTCAGGAGATATTTAAGTGAATAAGTCATGATGAGCTATATTATCACATTACACACTTTATTTTATGGTGAAAATAAAAACGTTACAAGCGCTCGACGGAGATTAATTGTACCCAAAATATGTATGTCAAATGAACGGCAAACAATAAGTTATTCATTTTAATGGAAGCAGGAAAATATAAACGTCTACAAATCCAACATCAAATGCATTGCGACGTGAAACACATTTACACTTTATTATAAAAGGGTGATGGAATTGAATGCCGACGTAAACGTCCGTCGCCATTACTGTTACAAGCTAACGACATGCAATATGGTATTACCTAATATAAATGCCTGATGAAATGCCTAATAAGTGTCTGATTATTGCCACATCCATTATATTGCTTAAGCGACCAAAACGGTTACTAAAAATGCTGCCGATAGCTATATCTGTACAGTTTATTGCATAAAATTGTTAAAATGTGATTAAAAGATGCATTTTACGGAAATTTAGTATATTTCTAATCTTTTTCCGTCTTTATAAAGTTGCTAAATGACTATGTTATTAACTATAACACTGAATCATTGACGATTCATCGAGATTGGTGTTCAAAAAACATTGTATATTGTAGATAGCTCATCGTTGCATTGGTATGACTAGATGCCTGCTTTGATTTATATATTAAATTATGAATAACCAATGGTGTAAAGCGAGCTCCATCCAACGAGCCTTCTCTATATGAAACAATACACAGGCATACCATTTCCCCGGTGCACCATTGTGCCAACGCATGTTGCCTTAGATAAAGCCATCCATCTAGGCGGCAGTTCTAATAACATAGCATGTCTGGTTTCTGCAACACCATGAACAGACATATGATCTCGTATATTATTGTTGTTACGTTACACATGTCTGTCGATTACCGATATTGGCAAGCTTGTCTATATATTTCCCCCGAATTGCTGGTTATATGCATACGATGAGAGCTCTCGCAGTTTGTTGTCGACTGTAAATAATTGAACAAGGAACAAAGCAAGTTTTGAAGATGCGTATACTTTATCACTAGTTGGTCAATGTGGGGGGATATATTAACTCATCTATAACACATAAATGAGCTGCTGCCAACTGAAAACGTAACCGTATGGAGTTCATATTATCGTAAACGAGCTTCCTTAAAGTGGTCTCCAAAGAAGAAAGTAGAATACGCTTAGCTCGGTTTGTACGTTGTGAGTGGTGTTTATCTTGTTGTCTGTTCCCCTGGGACAATAGAATTGTGCTGTCGCTGGGAATGAAATGCACTTAAGGAAGATAATTTTGAAGACATAACTAAATGAACTGTTTCTCTTATCAGATATTTATGATCGTAAGATCACTGAAAGCGACCAGACCTCTTGATTAAGTGTGCACAGTAACTTGTCCAGTAGTGTTGAGGCATGAATGTTCTTCCTAAATATAATTACAAAGCTACCAGAACTGTCTGATATTACTCAATTGTGAAAAGTACTTTTTGTTTCCAGGCTGCTGAGTAAATAGTCAAGTTTGCTACTGCTGAGGTAATCCAATATATTACACCAAAGTAATGTTTTTAGGATAATAAGTACTCATCACGAAAATTAATTCCCGGGCTCGTCTATGTGGAGGGGTTTATCAATTGAAACATTACAAGTTCATGTGTAGCTTCGGGATGAGTGATCAGGGCGTGGTAAAACACCTAGAGACTTTTTTAGTAATCTCCACATTGCATGATGCTTCGGCGGTTGCATAGGACTGTATTACAACGTTCACTAATTGCACGTCATTCCTAATTCATTCTTTGATAGATTAAACTCTCTGTGGCTCTTTGATGGAGTAAACATATGCCATAGTGAATATCCAGTCCAAAGCTGACTGCTAGAAACATCATTCCAAACGGACGAGCTTGCAATTGTATGTCATTTCTGTCGGTATGGACATGGGCTTCGGTAGGAAGAAGAGATTTTATCTTCAGGAAGCTGCCGCTAGCACTACAAAGGAATAAGCACATCAATTAGAATGAACGAAATATACCAGAGGTAGGGCCAGTGCACAACATTAGAAACTGTCAGTTGTATATATACATACAATAACATAGGTTTCCACAAGCACTGGCTGGTTCTGAACATGATTCCATAAATAGTATTGATTAATTAATCGGCAGGTGTTTTCTTTTCCTAAAAAAAGGATTTGGTTTAAGGTGGTTTGTTTTTATTTTTCTGTTGCGATATACTTTTATTGGGTCTCTGTATTTTTAAAGATGATGCGCATACGGTTGATTATTATCCCCTTAATCGCATTGTACCTCGGTATTAGGATTTAAGTTTTGATAAGATGCCTTATTATCACTCATTGAAAACATTGTTTAGTAACGCGTCATAAGCCCATGTTGCAAAACTGATCCATCAGTGCTTTGGGATTTGATTCAATACGTTCCATATATAAGATATCTGACTTGCTGTCCTGCAAACCAGCACACTGCCCCAGGAACACAGTTTTAAAAGAATATGACAGCTTGGATTCTTCACCTGGCCTTTGAGGCTTCTGGTCGTCTGAAATGGCAACATTCTGTGCAACATTATATATGATGTTTGCAAACATATTTGCAATGCTCACCTTACGATTTGTCGCAAAATCCTAAACAGTTATTCTTTTGTATGTAATATTCACCGACTCAGACAGCCACCCGACCGGGTATTTGTACAGACACATATTGATGTATTGCGCATTGAAGCTCATCCATCACTCTCGCTACTGCAACAGTCAGGATGCTACAAGGCGATGTTATTTCCTTTCATGTTTTCAGTCACAAGGCTTGTGTTGAGTTGGAACAATGCCGTTACTTTGCATACGTCAAAACAGCTATGGTTGTGCAAAAAGTCGTTACAGTGGTATAACACGAAATAGCCGGCAAGGATATGTTGTTATATAATACGGATGCCATATTGCAGTCATACAATTGCTTCTATGGCCAAGGCTTAAGATTTATGTATAAGACCTATTTGCTGTATTTTTGTTCAATCGGGTTATAGGTGACCCCGCCGAAACACGCACATTAGTCATAACTAGAACATAATTTCTGAACGATGCGTAAATAATTTAGATCGATAAATCATACGAGCTATTGAACTTTTATGCTTTCTCGTTTATAGCCTTAGTGGATATCAATCTGACAAACATTACCTTATCTATGATCAGCTATGATTATATATAGCTATATGTTTCTTTTGATAGTGATCATCGTTTTAATATCAACCCTGGTAAGTGTCAGACGGTGACGAATATTTGGTCATTTTTTGATTATTATGAATTCTACGGTTTTATGGAGTTATGAATTGTCACAAGTTATATATGCATACCTAAGTATTGCGTCTGCATTATGTGAATGCTTTATTTTCCACAGGAGACGTCTCGTTTTGGCGCAACACACACCGATGATCGACTTCAGCTGTGTTGCATCATTCCGCTTCCTCTTTCGTTTATGATAAGCCTGATTCATAAATGCAGAGGGAGGTAGTAAAACTCAGCCGCGCTTTTAACGATCGTGACACACTCCCCAGCGCGTGCAGAATAAATGCTGCAAGATACAGGGCGCTTCTTGAGTGGTTTGGCAACCTGTCATTTTTCTGGTTCCCAGCAAACGGTTTTTATTGCACTACATTTTGCCACTTTGGTAGTGATTATATTTACTTTTTAGTGCTTACATCGTGCATACAGCGTGAATATGAGGGGTTGAACAAATGTAGTGCCAATGCCTACACTTGTCACAAAGAGGATTAGCAATTATGAATTGGTTGGTGAATGAGAACACTATTATGTCATATTCATTCTTCATATGATCTGTGGTTGGCGTCAGAGAACAACCGGTCTAGACGATGGAATAACAAGTCGCAACACGATCGTCTAATTATAACTCACACACGACGAGCGCTTCCTGAAACAGAATTATTCAGTTAACAATAATATGGTCATATGCGAGAGATTAAAACCCTACGATTTCCGCATGGTCTATGACTTTCATATTTGTATCATCAAAGAGACTTGTGAAGAGTTGCTGTTATGTGCCTCGGTAATGCGCAATAAAAATATAATCATTTATTCATAGTCCATGTAGGATGGGGCATCATGATGAGCAATGACCGGAATACAGCGTGCATATATGCTGGTAATGATATGTTGAGGGTTGCACGCAATGCAACCAAATATGCCATCACATCACAGGGTTGACCCTTAACAAAGATGCTTGTTATGTCGCGCGCTTTCTGTATTTTACAATACAGAGGCTAATGTAGATCGAGCTGTTTCCCAATCTTGAAGATTTTGAAATGATACAATATTTCGACCCATGATATAACTCACTAAATGAACCCAAAACGACTGCAATAACCTATTGCTATATATGACATTTGCAAAGTTGCAACAAGACATGAATATAGCGCCCAGCATATAACTAATTAATCTTGCCATTGAGCCATTATTCTACCCAGAAGTTGACTTTTTCTCTCGCACACGTTGAACATGTCGTGAACCACTTCTTCTCAATCTCTTACCGTATTGCCAACAACAAGCGCTCATCGGACCATATCCCATTTGGCGCATTTGCTATTCGCATCACCGACGCCAAGGGCTTCAAACCCTGATCAAGTTGGTCTTGAATTCATACCCCTACACCTTCATGATACAACAATTGTAACCTCTGCAACTGACCAGAATAATATCAATACGTACTTAAAGTTGTATAACCGATGCGCATTCTGCCATTCGTCAGGCTGAGAATTGAGTGCTCTTAATACACTAATAGATAGTCGAACGTCTTATCTCACAGTAGACGTGTTTTGAGCTATGATAACGTGTTTGTAGTTATTGGTCGTAATGCCAGCGACACACATATATAAAGCAAGCCTTGGTTTCTTGTGATAGTACTGACATAATAATATGTATACGAATAATTATAGCGATACCCTGCAATATTCTACACAATTACCTCTAAATGGCTATACAAATCGATAGCATGTTCATATCTATCACCGAAACTTCATAGTAGGGAGCAACACAAATTGTTTCGCTCTGAAACCGTCTATTTAGATATTACTTGTAGGATAAAGTTCTGCTATGTGAACATAACCGGCGGTTGGGTGCACGGCATACAATAACTTTGATTTACTGCCATTATTTGAGAATAATGTTCTGGTGTGAGGTAGGCAATCACAAAAAGCCTACGCCACGGAATGGGGATTTAAAAAAGGTCATTAAATGGATTGGCCTTCACGATACCCGAGTCCCAAAGCTTGCAATAAAGTTTGCCAAAGTAAAAATTTAAGTGATATTTCAAAAAGCTATGTATTAGCAGGCCTTTTGCAGCGCTAGATTCAAAACATATTCTGGTTCAACTTTGGACTGTGATCAGTCAACGTCAATAAAAGTAAAGCGAGCTTGTGAACTGGGTTATTTTGTCTGACGATGAATGCAGGCACGGTTTTTTTAAATCCGTGGTAAATATATCAGGCAGCTTAAAGCCCATTGCGTATGTGAAACAAACACGCAGTTAACATGATCAAAATCATTCGGGGATGCCGAAAGTCACAAAATGTAGTATCAGTTCTTGTTGTCGGCCTGACAAGCAAACGTAATCTTTGTAAATTACCTTCACTTGCCAAAAATACATCTAACTAACGAATGTATTGAATCACCCAAGAAGCACAAAGGGGCGTTTCTATAGACGCAGATATGTGACCTTGGTGTTGAAACCTTTGAGGAAAATGTGCTATTTAACACATATAGTTACAAATTATATATTGCAACCTTCTTAAAGCACTTTCGCTATCGGCACCTTCACAACTTCAAATCACTGTCCTAATAGGTATTTTGTTTGACGAAAGTCTTTGAATGTGTCGATCAAATTCCACGACCCTTCCTCCATCGATGGTTTTTGGACTTGCAGAGCTGATTATTGCTAATCGGACCAAATTGATTACGCTCGTGGTCCTAAATGTCCGACTTAGAGTGGACGTGAATATTCATTAGCACAGGCGCAACTGCTCGAGTAAATAAACCCTTTTAGGGGGCGTGTTCACTATACATATAGCGTGTAAATCTCATATTAGCTTATGACGCGGTCCATGTTTACGAAACAAAGAGCTACATTAAAGGGTTTCAGGATGAATTTTTTTTATCACATTAGGCATCAATTATGTCGTAGTCTAGTTTAAGTATACACCTGTTTTTAATATGACGTTGCCCAAGACGCTATAATACAAGCAGTATGGTATACCGCTGATTGGTTAGATAAATTTGTTCATCCTGGCCATGTTACACCAATGCATTCCCTTTTTACATGTGCATTATTCGAGCCATACCAAAAACAGCTCAATACGCTATCGGCATTTAATCACATGAGGGGTCAGGCTAAGAATTCTACATAATTAAAGAAGATTTATCCGCTTTGTCGAGATGTTATACACAAGCACATTCCATCAAAGTCATCACTCTATTTTCATGCCATATAATGTACTGAAAGTTTTTCTCAATATCTATTACCGGACACACCACAATGACCAATCTTCATCCATCCGAATGATCCAAGCACGATGCCGCATTTTGTCGGCTGGACAGCGAAGCAGGAGATGAATTGGATTGAGTCGGCCTATTTGCTGGGGCTTTTCCACAGCATACATCTGTCGAGATTACAGTTATTTGTGTACAGTTTTGTTTTGCTGAATCGACTATTCCTAGCAACCATCTTTCCATCAAACATGGTGCAGAAAATATAAAACAAATTTAAAAAGATGCCAGGCCATATTTGATTGCACCAGATGCTTCCGGCATTGCTAAGGTTGTTCCTTTCCTCTGCCCTTTCATTCCACGGATGAAAGCATTTTTCTTCGATATATCCCCAGGAGCGAGGAAGAATGTGCAATAGTTCTGACCTTTATGTTTTTCGCTAATGCTCTTCTCGCTGGGCATTTATAGGTACCAACATATGCAGCATTCAAGGCAAAATTATACACTGCAACATTACCCTGCCTTACCTGAAACCCTGATAAGGCTGAGAAGGAAGGGGATCAACAACGGGACCCCCGTGCATAGAACGCATCATTGCTGAGCGTTTGAATGCATCGCCAAGTTGCGTTTAGAATGGTTTGCTAGACGCACGTGGAGATAGCGAGCTTACATAAGTTGAATAATCGTATGAAGACTATGTACCTGGAGTAAATGGACGGTATTAAACTACGGAGCGTGGTGAAGATTTTAGTGGAGTGCTATGGCTGCAAGTGGTCTAATCGCTACACAGTGTCTATTAGATAATGGAGGTAAAGCAGACCCCCAGAAAAATTCAATAAATTTATGCAGACAAATATTAATATATATAAATGTAATTATATGTTTGCATATACATATACATATACAAATATATGAATACATATATGTATTCATATATATGTATATATATACATATATATATGTATATATACGTATATATATAAATAAATATATATGAATTTATATATATATGTATATATGTATATATATGTATATATAGATATATATATATTCATATATATAGATATATATATATAAATATATATAAACATATGTATATATATATTTATATATATAAACATGTATATATATATAAATATATATATATATATTTATATATATATATCTCTATATATATATTTATATTATAAATATATATCTCTATCTCTCTATATATATATATATATATATATATCTATATATCTGTGTGTGTGTGTGTGTGTGTGTGTGTGTGTGTGTGTGTGTGTGTGTGTGTGTGTGTGTGTTTGTGTGTGTGTGTGTGTGTGATTGTGTTTGTGTGTGTGTGTGTGTATACCTGGAAGTCAAATTGAACATTCAGGCAAAGATATGGGGAATAGCTTAAGCTAACGTTCAACATTTTGTTCTTATGTATAATGCAACTGTTCGGTCAGATACATATGAAGGAGCGTAAATATGTAAGAAAAAGTTTCGACGCCGAGTTGCATGTACAATGTTTTAGACAATGCAGTCTATTATGTTATTTGTGGAACAACAATCATACCAAGCGGTTTTGGTTCAATGACTTGGCAACTTTTTTCTGTTTACCTTAATCCTGCCATCGTAACCTAAGCCATTTTCAATGAACCTACATAGCACACGGTGTTGGTTTTAGTGGCAGCTTTAAGCTTTGCTACAGAGTACACTCCGTGCGTGACCAGGCATGTCACAATGCTTATGTTACCACTAACAAAACATAACACAAGCTGAAAGTTATGGGCATCGTAGGACAGGTTGCCGGTTCCATCACTTGTGTCATGTGTCAGGCCAATGTGCTAAGTATCACGAGTTGTGAGTGGTTCCGTTTCTTTGCTTAACGCAATTATACCTTGTAATTACTACGGGAACAGAAGGCATTGCTAAATGCAGGTGAATAATGAATGCCCATATAATATTGTATATCGCGAGAGCAAATGAATATATTATTGCTATTTTTCGATGACACAACCGAAAACATACACTCATACTCATTATAAGACATTAGAATAGATAACGAATATTCATAGGGTTGGTTGTTGCCTTGTCGCACGCACGGTTATGGCAACATGTATCTGGCAATAAGCTCATATATGACATGCATAACCCCTTGGATTCTGATCATCCAGATCATCACATGAAGTGATATTCATATATGTTGCAACAAAAAGACCAGACTTGTATGCTCGTATCATCATTCTATTTCTCACTACACATGGTGCAAAACTCATCATTGACACTCAGTAAGGTACCAAGGGTTCTAACAAGCATTGCTTGATGCATTCATGCGCGATCTATACATCATTTAACCTAAACGTAGGCTGTCATGATAGAAGCGGCAGAACAACAGCGCATTATTGGCAACATTCTTTTTCTGGTTCCAAATGGCTCGAATGTCGAAACGATGGTGATAGCAGACACACTATCAAACTTCAGAAAAAGCACAAACAAATATATTTGCCCATGCGTACCTTTGGAAAAAATGCTTGATAAGTGCTAACATCACCCTATATCTCGGATGATATATCCTAGCTGCTGGTTAGTTGGATCGACTGCATCCATAAATAACTCAGAGAGGACCGCAATGTGTTTATGCATGACAGACATGACATAGAAGTGCCGTCCTACTTGAGGGACCGACCATCTATACGCCTCTCTTATCTGACATAGCACTGTCCTACAATTGATGGCCATGACCTCTCTTCTGAACTTCTATCGGCTTGAAGTGTGGGTCCGTAAAGGTGAAGAACGCTTTGACATCTCGTCAGACATGGGTCTAACCATCCGCTTACTTAGAATCGCCTTATGCAACGCTACATTCCACATGTGGTCTATTTCACTGGCATCGAGGCAATTCCTCGCGATGGGTGCTGCCATTGTCGAAATGATCAGAGCACATTAACATGGCAATAAATGAGCTCCAAAAGGATGGGTACTGCAGTATTTTTTCAGTTGTACTTTATTGACAACGTATGAAAGAAAACAGAACTTTTGAAGCCGGCCCCTGTCAGTTGTTGCTATACAATGGCATTACTATTAAGCACCCCCTGCAATACTGCTCTTGAAATGTGGAATAAAGCGCAGATTATGTGTTAAAGCAGATTATGTTGCTGATACGCTGTTGCAGATATATTGATATAATTGCTGTTGGCTAAACGTTGGTTTTGAAGGCACCAAATGCAAACCAACCCAATTATTTGGTCGAATGTTTACATTAGAAAGACCACAAAGTAGCTGTAGGTTCGTCCGAATTGTAGTATTTAATTGCACATTTTACTGATCTGGGGAGACCAAATCTAAAATTCCCAATATAATTCTGAAATTCCGACTTCCCGAGATGTTTAGTAATGTTCACTTAAGAATGTCAGTCAAGAATCATTTATTGTTTCAAGAATAGGCTCTTTACTATAATGTACCAGCGACCGCCTAATACGGAGGCTGAGTGAACCTATACCTCATATGTGCTTACAATCTGGGAATACCAACACAGAAAATCCCAATCGGAAAAAGCTGAATAAGACAATAACTAGGATCCTACTTGCATGGGTTGTCTATACCAACCGGACTACAATATTTTCATATTTTACAGCTTATCATCTTATCGTGCGTTAGGACCACTGTGGTTTGTCTATGACTACGGGTATTAGTTTACTGGCTGAGTTATTAGATTTCAGTCTAGCAGCCTCTTCATTCATTAAAAGGCACCGAATGCAAACCAACCCAATTATTTGGTCGAATGTTTACATTAGAAAGACCACAAAGTAGCTATAGGTTTGTCCGAATTGTAGTATTCAATTGCACATTTTACTGATCTGGAGAGACCAAATCTAAAATTCCCAATATAATTCTGAAATTCCGACTTCCCGAGATGTTTAGTAGTGTTCACTTAAGAATGTCAGTCAGGAATCATTTATCGTTTCAAGAATAGGCTCTTTACTATAATGTACCAGCGACCGCCTAATACGGAGGCTGAGTGAAGCTATACCTCATATGTGCTTACAATCTGGGAATACCAACACAGAAAATCCCAACCGTATATAGCTGAATAAGACAATAACTAGGATCCTACTTGCATGGGTTGTCTATACCAACCGTACTACAATATTTTCATATTTTACAGCTTATCATCTTATCGTGCGTTAGGATCACTGTGGTTTGTCTATGACTATGGGTATTAGTTTACTGGCACAGTTATTAGATTTCAGTCTAGCAGCCTCTTCATTCATTAAAAGTGCACATGAATGTTGAAAGCATAATGGGACCATAGTGCAAGTCTTGTTAGAATCTTAACGTCTGTTTAACCATACATCAGTTTAGCCATTTGTATAGCAGTATAGAAGGAAATATGTCATCGCTTAACATATATCAAATAATGTTAGTATATCCGCTCTAGCTATAAACGTGAAAACACCAAAGCGCAATAGCTCATAAGCCCTTCATAAATATAACAAAACGAGCAAACGAAATAATCTTCACATCATCGTTCCAGTTCAGACTGGTGTGTCTGAGTGGGCGGGGATCATTTGTAACCCTCTTTGACAATAATAAGCCGATAAAAACTGATATTATTCTTCCAATACGCTTATTGATATCATTCAGTACATAATTTTAAATTCGCAATGAATACATATGCCTATTCTCTCAGCTAGTCAGCGCTCGACCTACTGTCATGATACATTGATATTTTCCCCAAACGGAGAATGCTCAAAAGTATAAACAACTTAAGCGTACGTCTCACACCAGGAGCCTGTTTGCACCAGCCTATTATCTATCATTAAGCACAGCTGGCTACATCGTGTCAGCTCCACTGACCTATGCTTCGACAGGAAAGATATAACTATATTGGCCTCTGTTGTCGATGATAAATACCGTTTGCACCGAACTACCACTGTCGACCTGTCATCACTGTTTGCTGATAACGGCTGTTGGTCATAAATGCAGCACCTGCAAGGACAAACATGCGGCAGGTGTATCGTTTAATTGAGATTCATTCACGTGACCGAGAGTATTACATTAATTGGAAACTTAACCGCAGCATAATCATTTGAACAAGGCATATATTTGACTGCAGAAGCACGTCATTAGATTCGTTCGAATTATCATAACCTGCGTCCGATTTACACTGCTAAGAATATAATGATTGTAGCAAATGATGGAATGCAAAGTAAGACCGACTCGTCTGTTTAGGCTGGACGTGAATCTTATTAATGTGTTTTCGTTAACGTGGGAATCAGTTTAAAATGCACTACAACTGCACATCGATGACCCACTCTGCATTGCGAGACTAACCCAAGTGCCCTGTCCTGACTCACCATGGTCAGGCGTAGATGTAACAACACCTAAAGTGTAGGGTCCACTCGAGGGGTCCAAATTGGTCAACCTTATTCACTACATAATGCCTTCTTTTAGTGGTGGTTTAATCCTCGTACCCTATTTTTAACACTCTAGTAGACTGACATAGCACCACTGATGATTACCAATAATAACATTATATTATTTCACCTAAATTATCAAGCGATGTCTTTTTGCTAATGATGCCTGTGTTGGCTTTTTATGGTGCGTATATATCATAACGTCATCGGCATCCATTGCCGTCGCGATGTCACCTTGTTGTTCAAATTGACGTTATCCCCAACATTACCGTTGCCATGATCGCTTTCCAAACGATGCATTACAGGAGGCTATCCCTAAGCCGGCTCCAATGGTCAATGGTGCGTACAAACCACATTACTTACTGTTGTATGTGATGGCTGTTCGACCCAGTATGGACCTCCTAGTTATCAGCCTTATTTCAACGAGCATAAGAAGTAGGTGTAAAACAGGGCTACGTACGGAACCATTGGGCCTTTATTTATATAAAATCGTTCTTAGTGTGGATCAAATGACAGGAAATGCTGTATTTATTATCATTATTTATAATTTTCAAAGGTAGCGTTATTAATGCCAGAACATGACATGCAAAACGGAGTCATTGTAAGTCATTCGAGGAGAATTTGGAATATCGCAATCGCTTGACTTATTCATTCCACGCATGCTTTCGTAGATATTTTGAAAACTAGCATGGATGCCGTAGTTTACATATTCACTGCCAAGAAAATTAAGGGCTAATCTTTTTTTTTATCTTGCATGCTAAACGCGAGATTCGCTATATTTGCATAAATTAATATAAGTTTATATGTTGAGAGCATTGTTTTTACAATGGCCCTAACATGTTTGTTACGTATTCAGACGAGCATTCATAACCTACAAACACTAATGCATCCGATAAAACCACCTGCGCCGGCCCTGTTTATTGCCTATTGTTCACGGATGGATTCCAGATATTGATTTATTATAAACTGCCTTGAGGTTGTGTAATTTAATTATGTCGTCTTGTTTTTTTACGCTATGCACTTCACCTGCAGACAAAATTGACAATGCGCAGCTGGATCCGGCTGTGATCAGCACACAGAATCGCTTTGTT